>JALMGF010000144.1:1905000-2468409 GCA_023333645.1 Sceloporus occidentalis | reverse complement strand
TCGGAGCCAAAAGATAATAGCGCAAGCAGCAATATTCTGGGCAAATTCCTCGCTGGATCCAAGCGAATATTTTCGAGAGTCGTTACTACAGAATGATTTGGCCGACAGCCAGAGTGAAATTAACTAAGGAAATTCGACTTCTTTAAACGGCGCTCGGTTTAGAATGAACACATTTTTTCCGCAATTTGGAAGGTAATAAAAAATGTCTTTCTGTAACGCACAATTCCTGCCCCCCTCCACCAGAGGAATACTCATTTTTCTTCATATTTTTCCTTTTTTTTTTCTCTCTCCATGGATCAGCTGCGTTGTTAACAAGACTTTCTCAGCTCCTATGAGCTCCACATAGGCAGCTGGAAGATAGCGATGAGTAAATGTTTCCCAATTCTTACAGAAAACTTGAAGAAAAAAATGTCTGCTGTCGCCTGTTAAGTGCACAGAAGTCTCTAATTCAACCTGTTTCTCTTTTTACCCATCTTTTACCCTCTTCTGGAGCCTTTGATCAAAAGCGAAGGGGAAATTCTTTATGACTCTAGAGAAAGCCTGATTAATCCCGGGCAAAAGCTCGGAATTTATCAACAAGCGGAGAACCCACCAACACCTCCCAGCCAAAAAAGACATACCGGTACTTACCAACTGTCCAGTGTCACCTGCGGTAGTCTGGAATGCTTCTTACATCATGCTCAGCTCTGCCCATAGGCAGTGTCTTGATGTAATCCCATCCCCTTTACCTTATTTAAGCACTGAACCGATTCAACCTGTCTTCATTCCCAATAAAAGTCCCAATATTTGCCAGGACTTACATTTGTCTTGTGGAAGATGGCGCCTGTGATGGTGTAGCAGGGCGAAATGGGTGAATTGTGCCCCTTTTGGCATTACATACAGTGCAGATGACCAGGATATGATGTCATATGGTACCTGTCTGGGGTATATGGGAGCAAGATGTGGCAATTTGTCTCAGTAGGGTAAGGATCTCTTCTACTGGCAGTAGCACCAGGACACACTGCTAACCCTTTGTAGATGCCTCCTGTGATCTAATACTTCGAATATCTTATATCGCCAAACGCCCTCACGAAAAGTATCTACGGTTCCAACAAACCCCGAGCTCAGGTTAGTGGATTACTGACATTTACAGCCCTCACTGTAAGGAATGCTCTCCTCTGACACCAACCTTCATGTAACCACAGCAGCCGTCCCATTGATATTTGCTGCCTTTGCGTGGTGGAGAGTTTGAGAAGACATTCTGGTGACCTGGAATTTATCTGATCCTATGTGGCCCCTTTTGGCCCCTCATTTCCACAGTAAATATAGTTTGCCTTTGATCCCATATGGCTTGTTTCCAGTCCCTTCAGTCTAATTCCATAACCTCTTTCTTATTATTAATTGGTGTCCAGGACCCGGCGGGATATTCTTAGAGACCCAAGTAATCCTTTTGCATAGCAGTCAAATAACTCTAAGCTCGTGCATCAAGCGCCTTATTTATCCGCGATGAGCTTGTAACGGTAACAGAAAGGATGTTATATTTATGAGAACGCGTGGTTCTGGAGCAAAGTTTGAAAAAGTGGTCTTCTCAACAGAGCGACCAACGGATGTCACCTATACATTGTGCAACCGAGCAAATGTATAGGCAAAACAAGCCGATCGTTACCTACAGAGCTCCATCCAGGGTTGGATCCCCAGAGTTTCAAGGATAAGGGATTGCTTGCCCTCTGCAATAGAAAAATTGCCCCAGCAGGGCAACGGGAATTTGCCTGGTATATCCGATGGCTGGTCCATGCTTGGCCACATCAATGGCTTTGATGGTCCTCACATCTTCAAACAAGAAAAGGAAGTCAGTCTGTTTGGTTGCCTCTGGTTGAATGGCTCGAGGATTGTAGTAAGACCAGCCTGGGAACTTTCTATATGAGCAGGCCCCGAGACCCTTTAACTATTAACCCTTTAATGTTCCATCACAAAGATTCCATTTAGTGACTCACCAGATGCGTTCACCAAGTGGCTCTAATACTCATTGGCCTCGTTGACACCTTGACTCGTCATTAGTTAAAAGATGCACTTCATTGAGTCATCAGTCCTTTCACCCTAAGACTGTAAGATTGGGGCAAAAAACGTGAAGCGGGGGGTCAAATCCTGAGAGTTCTCAGGCACAGGAAGAGACTCGCTGATATCTTGTGCTTCTCCTGCATGGATTCTCTCTGGAGGAACAAAGTCCCTATGGTTCCCACATTATTTTTATAGTTTATTTCAAGCCGTTGGGCAGACTGGGCAAATGCCCGGTGGGCTGGTGCCTTATGGAGCCTCTCATGTACCTTATTGCCCTCCACGTGGCAGTTCCTGTTCTTTAGTGTGCGGCTGCCTATTGGCTACACACAACCACACGATGCAAAAAGCAAAGAAGCTGATGCCAGTAGCGCTGTACGTGAAGCCAGAACGTTATCGTAAACAAAGATGCATTATTGCTACAAATATTACATATGTATATATATCTCTCTCTCTATATATATATCCCTTACATATAATAACTAAAGGATATAAGAGTTCTGCTTTAGCAATCTATATAGTTTCTTTTTCTGAATGCCCTTGATATTTCTCTGAATTGCCACATTTATAAGAAATGATTATTTTCATTCTTGACACCGGCCATCGCGCCGCGCTCCGGGGACCTCCAACCCGAATAATAAGGAAAAATAGTATATGGCGGGTTGGAGAGGAAATGAGCTGCCGGTCTGTAAGGAGCGCAGATAACATTTATAGCGGAGGGAGGAAAAACACAGAAACACATTTTTTAGATATATTATCTACCCTGCTGGGGGGAAGGGGGCAGGAGATTCCAGCGGGTTAACCTTTTGGGTACCAGTGGGGAAATAACGCCTTTATAAAGGTGGCTTAGTGGGATCACCCAGCTGATATTCAGGGAAGGCGTATACAATACATTAGGAAAGCCAGGCACTGTAAGGGTTAATCGGGACATCGCCGGAGTGCAAAATTCACTTAATTCTGGGAAAACAGGACGAGCAAGAAAATTGTGGCGGAAAAACACAGACATGGCGGAGACGGTCGTGCGATTTTAAGGATGAATATTTGCAGTAGTTTCCTACTGGTCATGCTGGTTATCATCATTAGGTCATGAGAAATGAATGAGCTGCTCCCGGGGTATCTTTTCGAGGAGGGGGGAGGGTCTCCATGATACCCCCACCGCCATGACACCCCAGCCACCCTTGGCTACGGCTCACATGATCCTGAGTGTAGGAAGCGGGGTAAATGAAGGGGACGACGGCCTTAAATTATTTCATAGAGAGTCTGCAGCAGGACTACCAATTGCGCATGGGTTTCTGAAATAACTTTTCATAAACGACACCCCAGCCGCTGAGGACTACGCCTCCCATGATGCCCCTCTATGACTTAGTTTAATTAAGAATTTAGACATGCATGGGGTTAGGCCTATGACGAGGACTGAAAAAGGTCTGAGTCTTTATCTGCTGTTCAATTCTATTTTTCTTTTAAACGCCAGCAGCTGTGGACTACAACTCCCATGGACCCACTGGCTGTTGTGGCCCACTACTCCTATAATGCTCCTGTATGGCGCCCCAGATGCTGTGGACTACAGCTCCCATAATGCTCCTCTAAGTACTTTAGTGGAAGTTGATACTTTTTATTGGGCCAACATAAAAAAAGATGTAAAGTTACATAAACAGGACCTCAGGGGTCTCTTCTTCAGATAGAAGTGCCTGCAGATTCCAGACACGGCTTCATACGCCCAGCTCTTGTGAATAAAATGTTGCTAGCTCGGAATTCTGTCATCCCTACAATCCTCTTTATGGCTGCATCAGGTTGATGGGGATTATAGTTTACCTTCTAGTAAGTAGAGTGCCCTGCGGCTCCAAAAATATATATTTCAATGCTGCACGTCAGCCAATAGTTTATTTACATTTTTTTTTAAAAAAGCTCAACGTTACACGTATGATTTTGGTCATATGTCCGGCTCCATGTAATACGGACAGGAGCTAGAGAGGTGGTCGGCAGTGAAGGGGTTAATGCCCCGTGACCCTTGTGTCTGCGGTCCTATCTATTGAGTGGCGTGTGGAGCGCAGCCGGTGACATCCAGTACAGCAGCGGCGCTGAGACAGTCTCTGATAACACAGACTGGATATCTCCTCCGTCCTGCCGAGCTGTCTCGCCTCAGGCCTCCCAGTCCTCTCAGACGCTCGAGCAGCGAGGTTTACAAGTAGAGCGTGACAGCTCGGGGGTGGCGGGGACTCGGAGCGGTCACGATCGCAAGCGCTCTCTGTGCAGTCTCTTAATCCGCCCCGCCGACGCTCTTCACGTCGTTAAACAAAAGAGAAACGAATGGAATCTTCTGAAATATTATTTATTTATTGTTTTTTATATAGCGCCATCATATTCCGCGGCGCGGTACAATGGGTAAACAGCATAACAAGTAGTGCATCACTGACTAAAATGTAAGGAGGGTCCTGCTCAAAGAGCTTACAATCTAGAAGGCAGGGACGGACCAGGACGACGAGGTGGCCCTGGCATTTTAAGTCTGAAAGCATGCCTCCCAACTATCCCGCTTTGTGTGAGACAGTCTCGATTTTGCCACGTCTACCTCCCAGCTCTACCTATGTCCCCGAAAAGCGGGATTTGGGCCGCAGAATGGTGCACATGCTCAGTCGCGCTGCCAGTTTGAGTGACACTCTGCCTCCCAATGCCCTCAGCATCGATTCGTCGGGGGTAGATGTTTGGACGAATGCGGCGACCAACTGCATGGATACGCATGTTTTGTTTTTAATGCTCCTGCAGCCTACGCCCAGCCATATCCAGCCGCCGGCGGCAGACCGCAGTCCCTGATCTGCTGCCGGATCGGGGGAGATTTAGGTGATGTCGGCCAGCGGCCCAATGGGCACTTGCCCAGGGCACCAGATGGCCAATGCTGGGTCTGCTAGTTGGGGGTAAAAGTACCGCCCTTTGTGATGGAACAGCCACGTTAGCGTATCTCATTGTAAAGACTAATTATTATTATGATCTATATGTTCCACAGCCCGATTATACGCAGGTTTATTAATATTTAACTCCTTGGTGACTAATTTAGCAATTACCCTCTTTTGGGGGGCACAAGTACGGTATATTTTTTGCCACCATCAATTGTATGATCCCACATATTGCCATTGAGATTAGACTAATGTAACAGATTTTACATATAGGTTACATATAGAAGTCCAAAATTCACTTAAGCCACGCCCCTAACCACACCCACTAAAATAAAGTTCACCCTTTTTGGCCATTTCTTATGTTAGTAACAAATAAGTTCTGGTGGAAATTGATGGTGGTTGGCGGTGCTTATTTTGTGAGATCATCTTAATTAAGCATCAGGACAAGACTAATAAATCAGTGATGTCATATAGCAGAACGCTTGGCGTCTTCAGGATGACTCTCGATGAGGTCGAACATATCGAGCTTCCTGGCAACATGTTGAAATTCCTAATTAGAGGAGCATCTAGGAGCGGATGAGACGGGCCCCAACACTAGGGTGCAGCAGAGAGCCACAGTCCAAGACACCGGGGGCCAGTGCAGCTTTACAGTTGTTTATATGTTAATGGGGCGATGTCTACATCACAGATGCTGCAGAGCTGGGGGGGGGGGTGCGCTGGATTGGCCCAATATACACTACTGTTCAAAAGTTTGGGGTCACTTACAAATGTCCTCGTTTTTGAAAGAAAAGCGCATTTTGTCCATTAAAATAACATGAAATGGATGAGAAATCCAGCGTAGACGGGGTTAATGTTGTAAATGACTATTGTAGCTGGAAACGGCTGATTTTTTATGGAATCTCTTCATAGGCGTACAGAGGCCCTTTATCACTCCCATCACTCCTGTGCTCCAATGGCCCTTTATCACTCCCATCACTCCTGTGTTCCAATGGCCCTTTATCACTCCCATCACTCCTGTGTTCCAATGGCCCTTTATCACTCCCATCACTCCTGTGCTCCAATGGCCCTTTATCATTCCCATCACTCCTGTGTTCCAATGGCCCTTTATCACTCCCATCACTCCTGTGTTCCAATGGCCCTTTATCACTCCCATCACTCCTGTGTTCCAAAGGCACATTGTGTTCCCTGATCCACGTTTAATCTACAAATGTCCCTGCCTTCCATGAAAACAGCCAAGCGACCCCAAAGTCTGTATACGGGGGGGGTGATTCTGGAGAATCCCCTCTATGCATTTGTAAGGGGGACACAATGAACACATAAAGGCTTCTCTCTGCCATCGTATGCTTTAAGGTGCTTGTGATGTCTGTCCCTGTAAGACAGGTTATTAATATGAATCAGTATTTTAATAACTCACTAAATGCCGTCATTTCTATCTATTTCTCCAGTCGCTGAGTACATCGAATTTTCCCCTCTTATGCCGGCTCGGCAGAAAAGAACGTTTCCAGGGAAATAAGAAATAAAAACGAACTCTCCTTCAACCAGAGGACAAACCTTTTTTTTGCATCATTAAGCAGCTAAATGGAAAAAAAAAGTAACAGTAGCTTCTTGAGTTTGTCAATATAGCTAATAAACAAAGTATATTAACCCTTCCATTACCAAAGGGAGAACATCCCACCGTCCGACCTATTCCCAAACCACCGAGACCCCCCCCATCTGAGAGGTAGCTTACAATATAGAAACATAGATTCGGCCCACATATTCGGCACAATTCGGCCCCCCGTCTAGTCACCTGTTTCTATTGATGTAAAGGCTCAAACCTTAATCAGTCGTTGCTCTTGTCTTTAGATTCAGGAGCCGTATGCCTATCCCATGCATGTTTAAATTCTCTCGCTTTACCACTTCTGCTGGGAGGCGAAACAATATCAACTACTAATAAGACGTAATTCATATGGAAATAGAGAAACATTGCAGCTACACAGTGGCATCTGACCCTATGGGGTATATGGTAGCTATTAATAAAATAGAAATAACCCCCTGACATCTCCTATGGATTTTTCATATCTTGTATGATCTTTTCTGAGAGCTCTGCCAGTCCCCGACGTTATAAATCACAAGCAATAATAATGTAGAGGAATTTACCAACAATCATTTCTTTTGTTAAGGGGAAGTTACCTAACCCTGCAAAAATGTAACTTTTTTTTTTTTTTTTTTTAATTTCTGGGTCCAAGCAGAAGGTTCCAAGGAAATTTAACCTCTTAAGTGCCAGCATTCAATGCCGCTATTTTTACTACATTTAATGACAAATTTATTGCTAAATGAATATAATTTGATGTAGAGACGCCAGTCGTCATAATAAAGGATCCCATTTACAGCGGGGGTGGCAGTGCATTCAAATATAATCCCCCAAAGCCAAATGTTAAATAAAAAATAATATCTTTGGTTGAGAAGCATTCAGTATTAATAATCAATTTCTATAGAGCCACCATATTCTGCAGCGTTGGGCACTCTAATTAATAATATTTTGTTATTATAATATATTTATTAATAATTTCTAGATTGTAAGCTCTTTGAACAAGGCCCTCCTCACCTTCAGTTTCCAGTCCAAATTGTTATATTATGCAGTAGCTGTTATGTCTTTTTTTACCATTGTACAGCGCTGCAGAATATGATGGTGCTATAAAAATCAATAAATAATGAGTTATGCATCGATTTATTCCGCAGAAACAGATACAATCCTGATTCCTCCATTAATAGCTATTATTACCGTTATCAGACAGATGCATTTACGCTGAAAAGAATACAATTGCTATTTTACTGCATATTTTGGAGATAGTTAAATATAGCCTAACTTATTAATAGTCATTGACCCAGCGACGTTTCCCAGAATAAAACTAATAACCTCGCTGTACTGCGTAGCTACTTATTATATGTGTATATGATTAGCCATAATGTCAGTTCCAAGATAGACTGTCCATCTGACCAAAGGAAAAAGGTAACTTTTGGGGTCTCTCAGTGAATGCCCCCTAACAGAGTTAATGTGCAATAGAGATTGCTGTCCTGATGCTAAATGGTGTTGCCTTAACTCCTTAATTGCCATAGTAATATACATATATATATATATATATATATATATAAAATATATGTGTGCACAGAAAGGGTCTTAATTTAGAGAAATCACTGACCAGTTAATCCAGACTCAAACATATATATATATATATATATATGTATATACACATATATACATAATAAACACATATAAACACACACACACACACACACACACACACACACATATATATATATATGTATATATATATATATATTGCCATAGTAATTGAGTATTTGCTCCTTTGACAATGAACCACTCACTGAGGATTACATGGCCAGTTAATTTAAACTCAAACCATACATATATATAATATATATATATATATATATATGTATGGTTTGTGTTTAAATTAACTGGCTATATATATATATATATATATATATATATATATGTATTTAAATATATATATGTTTGTATATATATATATTTATTTATAAACATATATAAACACACACATATATATCGTATATGTTTATATATATATATATATATATATATATATATATATATATATATAGGGTTAGTAGTTATGCGCTATACACTTGTTTTGTATCTGCTTGTTAATGTGATACTATGTATCAAGCCCAGTGTTCGTTAAAGAGCCCTCCCCCCGAACGGGTTCAGCGAGCTGCCCGTGTGAATGAGGAGGTGTGAGCGTGCCGGGGGTGCGGGGGTTAAGTGCATGGAGTCTGAGCGCTGCCCAGTGCGGCGCCAGCGGGGAATATGGGAACAATGGGAGTGAATGAGGCGCCTGCCTGCCCTCCCCCCCCTCCAGCCAGCCAGCCCAGCCAGCCAGGGGGAGGAGGGACGGAGGCAGCCTCATTATCAGCTGGAGCATCTGCCCCAGCCCTGCAGCTACACACTGACACTGCTCACTGAGCAGCACCTGGCCCCAGAGCCTCACAGTCTGGCTGCCCCAGGCAGGGGGCAGAGGACACAGGGAGGAGGGGTATATTAATGCACAGGAGTCCCAGAGCCCCTCTGTACATTCTAATAAGTATTAGATTATATGGCACCACCATATTCCGCTGCGCAGTACAAGCCAACAAATAACATAGCCATTTGGCTATAGTGAAACAAAAGGTGACCCGGGCTCCGATCATATGAGCTTACAATCTAGGAGGTCATAGATCTATATGCGCTGTTCATGACCCACTTTATGAAAAGTGTAATATTTAACCCTATTTACTAAAAGTTTTCTGCACCATAAATCAAGGAAATACGGCATTGGGAATCGCTATTTCATTTTTATTCTCTGTTTTGGATTCTGGTTCCTTTTAGTAATATTTTGCTGAATGCTCATCATTTTTTAAACAAATGAAATTTTTCTATTATTATATCAAATTAGGAAATACTGTTATTTCCCATGATTTTACCTAATCCTTTTAAATATATAATTTCTCGGAGAGACGCTTCCCTTCTCCTTTCATGTTTTATATGCCTGCAAGTACCCTGCGCGGTGAGATCAGAACCTGAAGCTAGTTAATAGCGCCATCATATGCCGCAGCGCTGTACTATGGGCAAACAAGGCATAGATAAAGCAACACAAAACAATTTAGACCTAAACAACAAGGCGAGGAGGGCAAAAGATCTTACAATCCCGGTACCAGGAAAGGCTAGTATGAGTTAATCCGCTCATAGGGTACTGCCCGTGGGGGTAAAAATTGTGGGGTAGGGGCACCATGGAACCACTGCTTGTAACTTAGAAGGAGAAGAAAGCCAGGATTTACATTCCCTTGCAGTATGTAAGATATTTTGTGTATATATATATATATATATATAAATTATATTATTATTTATTATTTTATATAGCGCCATCATATTCAGCAGCGCTGTACAATGGTAATTTTTAACACAAGAAATGGACAATTTCCTATTGTATCAACAACTATGGGCAAAGTCACTACACTTAAAGCCAGATATAAATAAGTGTCCTGTATACTGTCCTAAGGATGATCCTTACAGTTAAATGGTCTTTTTGTAGCTGGGGTGGGGGCTCGGGATCAGGAACGTATAGCATCAGATAGCAGAGTCTCTATTAGAAGTCTGGCCTTTGAAAAAGCAAAGGGATCCCAGATTAGTACGGAGATAATCGGAAAGTCTCAAGATTTGCAACATTCCACCCGAAGATCCTTACTGTGTGACGTTAACTATGCATCATGCAGGGCCAGTGTAGCCGTCACTGCACTAGAACCTCACTTGGTGAGGTTAAAAGGTGGATTAAAGAGGGTCGTAGATAAGTGGAACAGCCTCCCAGCAGAAGCGGTACATATTGATACAGTGAGGGTATTTAAACATGCGTGACATAGGCATATGGCCCCTGAATCTAAGACGAGACCAAGAAAAATGGGCAGCTAGATGGGGCCGAATGGTTGGTTTGAACGTATGGCTTAGTGAATAAACACGACTGTTTGTTAGGACTCCAGATTACAAGGAATTAGAACCAAGACGTAGATAATATATAACTTTCTAGCCCCAGCAGTGTCTCGGTATTCACTAAGTGCCCCGTTGGCTGCACTAGACAAGTCACAGCTTATCACGGAGGGCAGGAGGACAGCGTGGAAGACGTTCTCATGAACATTCCCAAGTCCTACAAGCATAGAATGTGATGGGAGATAAGAGCAAATTGGCTCTTTCAGTTCCCCTTCCTTATCTAAAAAGCCCAGCCTTGATTCTTGGTGTGATTTACTGCTCAGGACAGCCTCATACCCAGCCCATGAGCCCAACACCCAGCGTACTATCTTCATTATACAACAGGGATGGATATAGTGTATATAAAAAAACAGTATAATATATATATATAGCTCTACGGAATTTTATGGCGCTATATAAAACAATAATAATAATAATATATTATTATATTTTATTATTATTAGTCATAATAATATATATTATTATGACTATATTATTACATCATTATTATTTATAATAATTAATATAGATATATATATTATTTATATAGCACCATCATATTCTGCAGCGCTGTATAATGGGTAAACATGCGTAAATTGTTGGCGCTATATAAATAAAAGATAATAATAAAAGATAATAATAAACAGGACATAACTAGTAGAGCATCACATAGTTGGGACTTTCAGAGGGCCCTGCTCAAAGAGCTTACAATTTATTATCATTATTAGTAATTATTATTATTGATAATAATAATCATTATTATTTATCAGCCAAACGTCACTATGTGTCTCCAAAACCCTGCATGCAACCAACTTAACTCCATTCTAGTCGCCATATTCCTTTTTGATGTCATCGGGGCAATTTTGTCTTTAGGGGAGTGACTGTGGCCACGGCTTCGATGGCAACTTTTGTATCTAGTAGTTAGAAGAGGAATAACGTATTTTAGTCGCAAAATTTCTTTGATAAACCCATTTAATGCTCATACTCAATACTCCAAGCTCCTAGAAAAGATGGACTTATGGGGAGGAAAAAGTACAGGAGCTGGCTGCTCCATCTAAAGCAAGAATATTGTTTCTAGGCCAATATGAGCAAGTGATTTTTTTATAATTCTTAATGGAAGATATTGTCCCATTTCTTGTGCTGTGACATCGAAATGATAAACATGTTAAGTGTCACTTTGCTATTTCATAACCACTGGCACCCGAAGAGTGTAAGCCCAACACTTTAAGAAAGACAAGTAAGATTGGGGGGGGGGGGGGTCTGTAATCATCCCCTAAGGGGAATGAAAACAGCTATTAGTGCAGAACAAAGGAATTGTGTCTCTTTGTTCCTTGTGTGTTAAATGAACATACTTGGTTAAAGATTTCCACTCTATTAGCACTAAAAACAGGGACTTTAATGGAATTATTTAAATTCATAAAATCATACAATTCTCCATTAAAAAATATATTAAAATATTAAATATTTTCATTTTTTTCACGAGTGAGAAAACCGCTACTGAAAACGAACACCATGTATTTGCGGATTTCTTTATGCATTTAAACATACAATCTGAATCTAAGACCAGACCAACGACTGATTAAAGGGTTAAAGTAGATGAGCATCGTTCAGTTCATCTAGTTTGCCTCAACAAACCTAAAACCTTGTTTTTGTCTTATATTCGGGAGAGCAAAAAAAAACACAAAAAGAAGTCAGGGCTAAATATAAATGGAAAAATATAATCTCCAGAAATATAATAGTAATGAACAAGAAAATAATAAATAAAAAATGTGCTGATGTCTGATATGACGATAAATAAATAATATAAATAAATAAAAATATAAAAAAATTCTTGAAAAACTACATAAAAAATTTACAAAAAAATGCGATAATTTTTTTGTATATTTTTTGTACATTTATTGTATATTTTTTGTCATTTTTTTTTTGTATATTTTTATTTATGTACCAGACATCAGGGCATAAAATCAGTCCCGTGGTCTGGAATCCCATCGAGCTCTATCTCCTGCTCATAACTGGGAACTGTCTGGCTCCGGTTACCTGGATTTGCCCCCATTTGCGGGATGCAGGTAAATTGATGGGGGGTCCCGCTGACGCCACCGGTGGTCCTGCTGATGTCCTGGGACACACGCCATTTTTAATGAGGAAGTGGGCAGCGAGTGGGGCGTCCTGCAATGCCATTCAGATGACCCGCATTTTCCCAGTAGTGACCTAGAGACCTGGAGAAGTGGCACTTCAGAGTTCCCAGTGGTAAAAGCGGGACAGTTGGGAGGTATGGAACTCTATATAAACAGGTGGCTTAGGGTCAGACAGGGGACGGCGGCAGCCCTGGCACTTTTAGAATCCAAAGCTCTATTACAAAAGGGGAGAAGACCCAAAGGACTTGAACACACATTAATACCAACCCGAAGGAGAAGAGGGCCCTGTTCCCGTGAGCTTACATTCTACTCAACACCAACCCCCACGCAGGTAACCTTTAATATTTTATAGGGGGTTTTTTTGTGCTTTACATTGTATTAGAATTCTTTTACAACCACTCGGCTTATGTGCTTAACGTCATTACCCATCATCCACCTGCGAGAGCCGTTTCTGTCAGCGCCGGAAGAGCTTTATCTGGGAGATTAGGGCGAAGTCGCTTCTTCTTCATACACCCATTTACTATGAATTGTGGAATCAGTGATTTCGGTTACTTTGGGGCTTCTAAAGGGTTCTGGGGTGAAAAAATTAGTGGAACGCTACTTATGGTTTCCACCTAAGAGGGGACATCTTCCATTCAAATAGTAGCCAAGGCCAATCTGTCCCCGAGGGCCGTTCTGTATGACGGAATCAGCTGGTGGCAATAAGTGGCATATGCGGGTCCCTGATGGCTGACTAGCCCGTTGGCCGCTGTCCAGGGAAACGGGGAGGCTCTATGGGTTCTTCTTAATTTAGGTTGCGGAATTCTAAAAAACTATAACTGTGTTACAATGTAACTCCCATTACTGTCAGCCGTTCCTAGCAGGGGTCAGCGCTGGGTTCTATTGGATGCTGATTGTTACAGCGTGGAAGGAACCCCGCTGAGGATGATTAGGATGATTATTCTTTTCTATTAATTTATTCCGCCCCTTTGATGGAACACGATATAAGATGGAAGCCTGGATGCATGCATATATATATTTATAAAATTAGATTTTTTTGAATGTATTTTTGGTTAGTAAAGTGGGGGTTTTTAAAAATCCCAGCAGCCAAGTAGCCACGGCTCCTAGCTTTTTAAAAAAAAAATAATAATTTTTTTTAAGCCATTTTATATAGACTTGCCTTGCGCGGAAATTTTGTCTAAAGTGAGTGCAAGCTCTTAGGGCAAATCAGTGGAAGATGGCTTAAGGATGCCTGCGCAAGCCCAACCGCTGAATGAAAGACAGATAATGATGAATAAAGATGAAAACGTATGTTTTCGTTATTTTCCCACCAGATGAGACGGGGTTTAACTGTTTGAGTGCCAGACGGTGCATTTATCACTTCTGACACTCGAGGTATTAGGTGTCCCGGGGCGCGTTTATCAGCACAGAGGTGTCAAATTTGCTTAAGGGCATGAAGATTGTAAAAAGAGATTTCCTTGACTTTGATCCCAAGCTGTCCCTTTGCTGTCCTGAGACAGCTTTATGACTTATCGGCAGTTAACTTACTCCTTCTTCCCCCTTTGGTTTATGTGACTCTCAGAAATGAAGGTAACAGGAAGTTTTTTGTTATTTAATTTTTTTTTACCCACTTTTAGGTAAAAATAGCAATTTTCATAACTCCCCACCCCCCTCCACCCCGTGACCTAATCTGACCCTTATTGCGTTCTTAAGGAATGGCTGACGTGAATTTGATGGTAAAAGTGAGCGGATTAATAGAATCTTAAGAAATTCACACTTTCACTTATTATCAGGAAAGGTCAAAAATATAACCGTTATCGCCAAACATTCAGTTACGCCATTTTTTCCCCTTTACAATGTATTTTTCATCCTCCTGGCATATTAATCACTTTATATGAATATATTTTTACCACCTTCATTTAATTAAAAAAAAAACGAGTTTTTGCCCCATAATATGATGTTTTCAGGCAGCTGCATATCAGCCGTTTGTATGATTCTCGCTCTGTTATCTGACCCCCCAATCTACTAGACAAACACCAGACTCCTGTGGGGAACAATAGAATGCCTCAGTTTTAATCATCCAGCTGGACTCTCTGACTAATGAAAGTCTATGGAGGAACGGACTTCATTAGCATCGCCATAAAGCATCAGCTCTGTGTGGTGTTTGAGCAGGAAAGTCACCCAAAATATCACACGACTGACAGCAATGGCCGCCTCCAGGTCTGCAGATAAAGGGGGTTTATTGGGGCAAAATGAGATAAAACCAGGTTGGGATTACCGGGCTTCAGGTTGGTATAAAATCCCCAGGGACACAGCGCATGTGTAACTCATTCTTTCGCATCCTCTGGGATAATTTATCCTGCGCTGTGCCTTTTTTTTGTACCCTGTAGGGTCAGCCAAGGTCAATAAAATACTTTTCTGTGTCAAGAGTTCACGGAGAGATGCGATTTCCCAGCCGTGTAGCACAAGTTAGGACATTAATATCCTTCACGTTATTTTACTGATGCCATAAATCAGGGATCACAGATGAGACCCAATCATACACCCCGTGTAACACGCTTACGGGCGACTTTGCCCCCTATGAGTCACATTTCCGATAACACGACTATAACGGGAAGTACCAGACGTGTAGCTTCCAGCTCTGCGCTCGCTGGCCCAGGTTACCCATATTTACGAAGCAGTTCCTCGAGGAATAGGAACACCTAAAACGGCAGGAATTGGCAAACACAGAATTTCCTAGCGGATCAGACCCTTAATCAGTCGTTGGTCTCGCCTTAGATTCCGGAGCCATATCCTTATCCCATGCATGTTTCGATTCCCTCCCTGTATTACCCTCTACCACTTCTACTGGGAGGCTGATCCATGTATCTACCACCTGCCACCAGAAACTGTGATCTATGTGGTTTGTCTTTACAAAATGGTTCATGTAACAAATGTATATTTTTTATGTATGTGTTAACTGTCCCATTTAAATTGTACAGCGTTGTTTAATTTGTTGGCGCATAGTAAATAAAAGGTAATAATAATAATAATAATAATCTATTCTCCTTCAGTTCTGAATATGGCCACAGGGGGCGCTGGCGATACTTGTCACATATAAAATGTATATATATATATATATATATATTCTACTGCAAAGCGCATGCCATATTACACTACATTTTACTTATAGAGCACTAACATATTCTGCGGGGCAATTAGAGCAGTTTGGTTCCATTCCCCTGAAACTTTATATCTAGTTTCTATACATCCCTGTAGAATAATATATATCGGGGGGGGGGGGGTGTCGGAGGTTTAGATGTCAGTCTCCAATAAATAAAAACTCTATACTGTTTTACAGCGTGAGGCACAACTTCCGAAGGCATCAATTAACGAGCCGTTCGCATCACATGACCACCGGTGACATCACAACTCATCTGATCCATCAAGAAAACGCTGTCAGTCGTGACATCAGCTGGCGGGAACTGGCAGATCTCCCTCACTTTTGGAGAAATTGTGGGGTTTCAGCAGTGCTGGGGGGGGGCAGTAAGAAGACCCACTGTTTACACAGAGGCAATAACAAGACTCATTGTTTACCCGGGGGGGGGGGGCAATAACAAAACAAGCTGTTTAACTATAAATAACACTCGATGATTATTTTCTTTACACATCATCTGAAGTCAAAGGGTTTATTCACTAAAGCAGGAATAGGACGTCGGGCAAGAAGGGCTCAGCCGGCCCTGTACAATGTGTTATAACGTATGCATTGTACAGGGCCAGCTCAGCCTGTCTGTTAGCTGAAAGCCCTTTATGATGCGCAGTGGAATCAGTGAGTTTAAAATACAGGAAATAAAAAGGAAGAGGAATGTCCCCAAAACGCAGGCCTCTTCAATGTCTCTGTTTTGGCACAATATATAGTTTAGTGGTCACTGAGAAGGCGGTAGATAATTGGAACAGCCTCCCAGCAGAAGTGGTAGAGGGGATTTAAACATGCATGGGATAGACATACGGCTTCTGAGTCTAAGACGAGACCAACGACTGATTAGGGTTTGAGTCTTTACAGCAGAAGAAAGGGGCGGCTAGACGGGGGCCGAATAAGGGCCGATCTGCCCTGCTGCACAGCGCAGCAGACGTGAGGCAAAGGGCTGTGTATGAAGGTGGACAGACGTAATCCCCGGTGGGCTGTGACGCAGGGACGCTGTCTCTCTGTATAGAACGCCGTCTGGTTTAATGGGTTGTGGAAGGGGGTTTTCTAGGACCCTATTTATCTGCGCTGCAGTCTTTGTGCGGTCTCACACCCCAGCGCTGTTGGTAAAACAATTAGGTTAGCAGTGTCCTGGCTCCAGCTGTCTGCCACGCTCCGAACTGCAATGCAAATGAGCCGACCGGGTATTGTCTCATCTCCCGGGCCAGGGCTGGAGCGCGTACAGAGGGCAAATACAGCCCAACACAGAGGGGCAAATACAGCCCGGCACAGAGGGGCAAATACAGCCCGGCACAGGGGGGGCAAATACAGCCCGGCACAGGGGGGGAAATACAGCCCGGCACAGGGGGGAAAATACAGCCCGACACAGAGGGGCAAATACAGCCCGGCACAGGGGGGGCAAATACAGCCCGGCACAGGGGGGGAAATACAGCCCGGCACAGGGGGGAAAATACAGCCCGGCACAGGGGGGAAAATACAGCCCGACACAGGGGGGCAAATACAGCCCGGCACAGGGGGGCAAATACAGCCCGGCACAGGGGGGCACATACAGCTCTGCACAGGGGGGTAACTACAGCCCGGCACAGAGGGGCACATACAGCTCTGCACAGGGGGGTAACTACAGCCCAGCACAGAGGGGCAAATACAGCGCAGCCCAACAGGAGACATGGCGAAGGATTAGGGAGCCACTCGGCCTCACTTGCCGTTCCACCTGTCAGTCTGTCTGTCTGTCTGCAAATATATATCGCATCAGCAATACGTGTTATTTTTGTACAGCGCTGTGGAACATGATAGCGCTATATAAATCAATAAATAATAAAAATATATTTACATATATAAACAAACAATAGACATGTCTATGTAATTTTTTTTTAATATATATGATGGCACTATATGTATATATTTATATATATATATATAGGTACATAGATATAGATAGATATATATTTATAAATCTGCATTTCAGTTTAAATTGTAATAAAATTATTGATTAATCTATTTTCCATTCCGATGAATGTATTAATCACATGATATCTGCCTGCTGGCATCCAATATATACACACATATATACATATATATATATATACCTTAGCTACCTCCCATATACACGGGGATACCCCTCTCCCCAGGCTACAATATTACTTTTTTTTTGGGGGGGGGACTCAGAAACACGCTTGGACTGCAGCTCCCATCACGCTGAACAATGTGCTTTTACATACATCTTCACTTCAGGCCACAGAAGACATTAGAGGGTTTTGTTTTCCTCCCCCCAGCTATAATATGCAGATGCTGGCCCTTTAACGCGGTTAGTAAAGGGTTAACGCTGCAGGCATTCCCCCAAAGGCTCTGCATTAACCCCTTCACGCCTGCAGCCAGCCTGCAAAGCGTGCCCAGGTAAATCAGATGGGATAGGAAAGCTGTGAGTGTGTGCGCGGACAGAGTGCTCGCTCCCGGGATGCGCGCACACCGCATGGCGGAGCTCTCAGTAACCGGAGATGTTTGCGCAACAATCACTTTTTTTTTTAAAGCGACAGGGTGTCTAGACAACCACGTGACCCGGGGCGCGCCACTGAGAGTACAGAGACAGCCTCGGAGAGAGGGGAGGGCAGGGAGACGGCCTCGGAGTGAGAGGGGAGAGCAGGGAGATAGCAGAGAGACAGCCTCGGAGTGAGAGGGGAGAGCAGGGAGATAGCAGAGAGACAGCCTCGGAGAGAGAGGGGAGAGCTATTGAGAGTACAAATGACACCGAGACAGCCTCAGAGAGCGGGAATAGCAGAGAGACAGATGATACAAATGACACTGAGACAGTCCCAAAGAGAGGGGGCAGGGAGACGGTATATCATTACACAGTCACAGCGATGTGTGAAAGGAATGTGGGAATCAGTGAATTTACTGTGTGTGTGGGGGGGTCAGATTTACCCCTGCCCCTTCTGTCTGTGTGGGGGGGTCAGATATACCCCTGCCCCTTCTGTCTGTGTCGGGGGTCAGATATACCCCTGCCCCTTCTGTCTGTGTGTGTGGGGGGGTCAGATATACCACTGCCCTGTCTCTATGGGGGGGGGGGGTTAAATAAACTATCCATTTGTACAGAATTAATTTGAACCGTACAGCGCTACAGAATGTGCTGGCGCTATAAAAATCTATAATAGTAGCAGTAATATGAATTATATGTAATGATCTCTATTGGGTTATGTAAGTGTGATATGATGTCATACATGCATATATGAACATTGTATGGCAGCGGGTCAGGTGATGTTAACGTGTTACTGTGACGTGTTCCGTGCAGCCTGTCCCGTTCCTGTGTGTGTTGTGTTTACATGTAGATCAGGGCCCCCTACAAACCTAAACAGGTACCAGTCGTACCCCCGCTGTCTGTTCCTGTATGTGCTGTCTGTAGAGTACATGTTGGTTATTGTGTGCGTGTATCGCGTATACCTGTCTGTCCTGCTGTACAGCGCTGTGGAATATGATAGTGCTATATAAATCAATAAACAAAATAACGCTGCTCTCTCTCTCTCTGCCTGTCCTCTCTCTTTGCCTGTCCTGTCTATCCTCTCTCTCCATCTGTCTGTCCTGTCTCTCCTTCTGCCTGTCCTGTCTGTCCCCTCTCTCTGCCTGTCCTGTCTGTCCTCTCTCTCCATCTTCCTGTCCTGTCTGTCCTCTCCCTCTGCCTGTCCTGTCTGTCTTTTCTCTCGCTGTCTGTCCTGTCTGTCTGTCTGTTCTCCCTCTGCCTGTCCTGTCTGTTTTTTCAATCTCTGTCTGTCTGTCCTCTCTCTCTCTCCCTCTCTCCCTCTGCCTGTCCTGTCTGTCTGTTCTCCCTCTGCCTGTCCTGTCTGTTTTTTCTCTCGCTGTCTGTCTGTCCTGTCTGTCTGTCCTGTCTGTCTGTTCTCCCTCTGCCTGTCCTGTCTGTTCTCCCTCTGCCTGTCCTGTCTGTTCTCCCTCTGCCTGTCCTGTCTGTCTGTTCTCCCTCTGCCTGTCCTGTCTGTCTGTCTGTTCTCCCTCTGCCTGTCCTGTCTGTCTGTTCTCCCTTTGCCTGTCCTGTCTGTCTGTCTGTTCTCCCTCTGCCTGTCCTGTCTGGCTGCTGCAGGCCCGACCCCTCCCCCTCCCCCTGCTCATTTCCATAACAGAGGCGGGGGCGGGGCCGGGCGCTGAGAGGGCGGCCCCCCGAGCTCCGGGTTCATTCTCTCTCTCTCCTCCAAAGCAACCGGATCAAGGATTTTTGTGGATTAAACCGAGAGACGTCTGGGCTTCATCTCCGCGGGTACCGTCCCTGGATATACCGGTCTATGCACAGCCTCAACCGCCCCCTCTCTCTGCTGGATTTTGCCCCCCTTTGGATTTGAACCGGGAACAATTCTTTATTTTTTTCTCATATTGAGGATCCATTTCCACCCCCGTTTTTTTGCCCCCCCCTCTAAGTGCCCCGTTTTGTTTTTTTGCCCCTGCCCTGGTTGCGCTGTCCTTTTCGGGGGACGCATCGCGTGTGGATCTGTGGTGTGTGTTGGTCTCCCTGCTCCCGGGATCTTCGCCTCTTGTCGTTAAGGAGGATACTCGGGATTCGGTTCTTGGAACGTTGAGGAGGATCTCCCAATCCAAGAGACTGGCGTATGTTCCAGATCGCTTTGGCTTGTCGGATCCCCAGTCCCCTTCGATCCTCCTGGGCTGCTGCTGCTGGTCTCTGCCCGGCCTCGGCTCCAGGATCCTTCATGATTTGCGGGCGTCATGCACGTTTTTTAGCCGGGAAGCCCTGCTCTCGTCCCGCATGTTCAGGACCAAACGATCGGTGCTCGTCCGGCGACTCTGGCGGAGCCGAGCTCCCGGGGAGACGGGAGAAGGGGAAGGCGAGAGCAGGGTGCATGGAGCCGGGAGCTGCTGCATGGCCAAGTCTGCCAAGGTGTCCAAGGCTCAGCTGGGGTCGGAGGCTGAACTGAAAGCCCTCACCCACTCGGTGCTCAAGCGGCTCAAGGAGAGGCAGCTGGAGGGGCTGCTGCAGGCGGTGGAGACTAAAGGGGGAGCCCGCAGCCCCTGCCTCCTGCTGCCCGCGGCCAAACTGGACTCCAGGCTCGGCCAGCAGCCCTTCTCCCTGCCCCTGCTGCTCTGCAAGGTCTTCAGGTGGCCGGATCTCCGCCATTCGTCCGAGGTCAAGAGGCTGAGCTGCTGCGAGTCCTATGGAAAGAACAACCCGGAGCTGGTCTGCTGCAACCCGCACCACCTGAGCCGGCTCTGCGAGCTAGGTATGGGGCTGCTCCTGGGAATGGGGGGGGGCGCGGGCTACCCCTGGACAAGGCTCTGAGACCCGGGTATGGGTGATGATACCCCTGGGGTGCTGCCAATGACCCGTGCCACACACTGACTCATTCCGAATACCCCAACTGTCTTCTTTTTAATATCCAGGCTCTGCCTCTGTCTCCTTCCTAATTCCCTCACTGTATGATTTCCTAATACCCCACTGCTGGCACCGACTCCTTCCTAATGGCCGGCCTGTGCCAACGTCTCCTTTCCAATGCCCAGATTGTGTCTCATCCTTAATACCCATCTTGTGTCATTGGGTAGTTTCTGTGAAACCAAATGACCCGTCTAACCCCCTAAATGCCCCATGTCTATATCCGCTCTCCTCCTTACTGACTTGGATATTCCAGTCTAGTCCCTGAATTTCTTTTCTAGTGCCCAGCAGAGGAGGTAATGGCAGTGAATGTCTGTATAGTGTAATTATGAAGCCCAAATACTGGTACCCTGCCCTGATGCCTGGGGGTTGGTAAGATGCACCCCCAATTCAAGAATAGAATGTCTCATGTCCTCTCTGGGGTGGGATATTGCAGAGGACACTTCATGTCTTAAATTGTCCATTTGGTGATACATATTAACCAGATGTTAAAGGAAACCCTGGGGGGGGGGGGGGTAGTGTCCTTCTTACAAGCCTTTTCTTCGAAAGTCTCGGTTATTCATACACCTGATTGTGTTGATGTTTGGGTTACATTTAAGGGTCCGACCGAGAACTTCCGAGACTCAAAATTCTATATATTGTGACATATACGGTCAAATACACATCTGTCTGCGGACTCCTTAACCAGTGTCCCAGCGCCCATCAGGCCAGCTCTGCATTACAAAGAAGCATTCCTTTTGTCGCCCTTTCCTTTTGTCGCCCTTTCTCTGTATATCTATGCACAGTCTGGCTGGGTCTCAATACCTTTTGCGTTCTGGTAATTCAGGTAGTCTGCACAAAGGTGACCGATTGACTTGTGTGAACAATCAAAGTCATTGTTGATGGTGCAGCACCCCAGGGGTTAAAGTAGGGCAATCCTACTGCAGTTTCCCATAATATTCTATTTGATTAGATTGCGGCCTGTATTGGAATGATGGATTTATATCTATTATTAGCCTTTTTGGAAGGGTATGTCCCTTTAAATCCCAGGTATGTTATGATTAATTGCAACAATGTATCAAAGCACAATTGGTTAAATGCAACATTGTAACAAGCGCATGCGTAAACTTTGTTTCCATTAAAAATGTTATATTCTTGCGGAATTGGATACATTGTAACTTTACAGAAATGTAGCCTAATGGGGGGGGTTTAGCATGTATGGATAGGGGGGGTATTTAATAGCTGATGTCAATACACAGACATTGTTTGTAAAGAGGGCAGAAATAAAGGAAGAGAATGTAGGGGAGGGGGTTTAAATGTCACTAGGGTTTTCTCCCCCCCCCCCCCCCCTCTTTTCCCTTTCTGTGCAATGTTAAATGTATGTGCAGGCAGCAGAGGATTATCAGGCACTGGGAATCAGCTGGTGATTTGCACTAGGGAGGCTCTGTTCAGACAGCCAGAGAGGCAGATAGCTGGGGCCCTGGCGCCAGGCAGCCTCATTTGTTTATCTGACAGCTAAATATCAAGGCAGTCACCGCCTGCTGTCCTGCCTACAACCCTCTGAGCTTACACAAACAGTTTGGCTTAAAGAATACCAGTGTTATCATAAGTTTCTATCTCTCTCTCTCCTAATTTTTTATTTTTTTTTCACATGGCTGGCTTTTTATTTTTCCTTTCTACTTTTTTTATTTCAGAATCACCCCCACCTCCTTACACAAGATATCCAATGGATTTTCTCAAACCGACTGGTGAGTTCTTTTTTATCAAAGTAGTCTGGCTTTCCTTTTTTTTTTTTAAAAAAAAAAAGTTTTTTATTACAAAATATTTTCCACTTTTTTTTTTATTTCAGTGCTTTTTTTAAGATGTTTTCTGCTTTTTTTTTTTTTTTTTTTTTTGGTTTTGTCTGTTTTATGATTTTATGGCCTTTTTCGAAGTTTTTTTTTGTAATAAAATTTGAAGCCCTTTTACAACATTTAAAAGATTTTTTTTTTTTTTTTTTTTTTTACGGAATCTTACGAATGTTGTAGAATATTTGTATTTTTTGGTGTATGTCTGGAAATGTGCAAATATTAAAATGACTATTAAAAAAAATATCTATATATATATTTTTCTTGGATTTTTTTTTTTTTTTTTTTAAATTAAAATGTTGATGTGGAAACTGTTGCGGGCAATTATGCTGCCAATGAAGTCCGGGAACTACTTATCCGATGGGCAATGAGCATGGCACTCGAGTAGTTAAAAGCAGGTTCTGGCGTGCCTGTTGCTGTAATTAACGGGCTGTCTGCCAGGGCAAAAGCCCATTTTAAACTGGCACCAGTGCTTTAGAGTCGCCTGTGTAAATCTCTTGCTGGCATCTGTCTCACCTTGTGCTAGATAAATAAGGCTGCTATTGTGGGCAGAGAGGGAAGTCTCCAGATATATCGGATGTGTGTCTAATGTCTAGGAGTGGTCACTGAGTCACCTCGTATCTCGGTCTTGAGATGGAACGTTCCCAAGTATTGATTAGCTCGCGGGCCCTTTTATTTGCGATTTATATCTTTAATGTCACGCAACAATTAAGAGACTCGAGCATCACTTCCAGCTACCATAAAACAGCGGCTTACGCTTTTTTTTTTTTTTTTTAACCATTATGGCCAACTGCGTTCCTTTTCCTCCCCATGCAGTAGGGATATCTGCCGAGGGATACCGTTGAATGGTGAGGGGTTATCCCGGTTAACTATGGGTTTTTCTGCCCGTTGACACGTATTTATCCTATTAAAGTCCATTAACGTGCTATTCTTTGTGTTGCTAACCGGTATCCGGCAGCTAATGGCCAGGGTGTTTTCATGGTGGCCCCCATAATAATCTTTATCCGGAGGTCCCCCCAAAAATCCCTCCTCTATTCCGCTGCTATACAGGTGGAGTCTTTGGCTTTAAGGACCTCTGTTTTCTAAATATGGCCCAAAATTTGGTTTGCTGACCCTGTAAATCCATTTTATTTCTGTGCTTTGCTGGTTCAGATAAGTGATTGGGTGCCTTGTATCCTCTCGGTAATTAGACCGGGGGGGGTAATTTCGGAGAGAAGCTTGGCAAATCCAATGGCTCGCGTAGGCCAAGTTCTCTGGTTGATGCATGTGATGATGGTGCGAATGCTAGTCTGCGCTCAGGAAAGGAAAAGTTACTCGGCAGCTGCGAGGAAGTGATTAAAAGCGCCTGTCGGAAGGCAACAGACAAATACACCGTGGACGGGTCCGGGGGGTTTAATGTAAAATGGGCCGGTTGTGCCGCTGGCCCGGTGTGAGAATGTGACAAACTGTTGGTTTCATTCAGTCACTCCATTCGGTTGTCATCGTGAATCATGGTCAGTGTTCATTCATGGTGCTTTACGTGTGTTGGGTCTTTAATGGACCGGTGCACCTTGGATCTTTAACTCCTCGGGTGCCGCAGGGAATGGGATAATGCTCAGCATCGTATTGACCTGGCTGTCAAGCGGTTAATGCTCCTTATTCCCGCACCTCCGGGCACTCTGTCTCCTGGTGGCTAGGTAGTTATTGCTTGCGTCTGGCGTTTTATTATTAGTTTTACTCCTGGGTTCCTCTCGGCTTTATCTGTTTCTTCTAATCGGTCAATGTCTCCGCTGGGTACAAGAAAACGCAGCTGCCCCCCCCCCCCCCCAGTGCTAGAAGCGGAATCGCTTTCCTGGAAAGCGACGGGGATTGCATTTTGTTTCTCGAGGCCTCGATCGTTCCCGCAGAAAATGTGCATTTCACGTCTCGTGGTGTAGGCAGCACCCCCGACGGGCGTTTTTAGAGGGCTCGAGTGCCGTTTTGGGGTCACAGAGGCCAAAGGAAGTCTTAGGATGCTCCTTGAAATGCCTGCTCCTGATGCGTAACTTTATTTTTTGGGCAGGCAAAGCTGTGTGTTCCATCTGTTTGTTTCTGGTTACTAGGTGAGAATGGGGATCATCGTTTTGTAATGGAAAACTATTAAATAATAACCAGTTTAACAAGGAGCGAGACGGCCGCGTTCGCTCTCCTCCGGCGAATGAGACGGCGGTTTGCTGAGTAAAGGGTTAACTAAGATTGACTCCAAGGTTAGGTGGTAATTTTGCCACAATTACTAATATTAAACAGAGCGGCGATTGGTGGTCCTAGTTAGTCCTGGGTGGAATGATAGGGTTGATGGGAATCTGAGTCATCCAACTACAACTCCCACAATCCTCAGCTGCCCTTTTCAGTTAGAGGGTTGCGCTGTTAATGCTTTTTGTTATTTGGCTGTTTGTTTGCCCAGGCATGGTATGGATGTTGGGTATCTCGGCCACTACGACTGCAACTCCCATCATACAGAGTGAGAGTTGTAGTCGACTCCGCTTTCAGTACCCGCGATCGGCTTCCCCGTTATATCCCGTGTACCAGGCGCACGTACGGGAGATTTTTTTTTTTGTTTCGTGCTGATACGCGGCCAAGTTCCTGAAATCGTATATCCCGAGGCGTCGCTGCACGTGGGAGCCGAGCTGCTTGCCGCGGGGATGGAAGCGCCCGACGCGTTTCGCGGATCGTTGGCGCGCATGTCCGAATCTATTGCGCTCTAACGCTTCGGCTCTGGCCGTTTACCTAACTAGTGACGAAAGGAACGCAAATGCTTCCTTGGGACGTTTCAAACCCCTCCTGGAAGACGTTTAGAAAGCGTACCCCGCGGTATTTCACCAGCGACTCCGCTTCCTGTCTCCTCCATTGTTAAACTTCGATTGACTGTATCCTGTTAAACTGTAAATTCCCGTTCCTCGTTAGTCTTTTGCCCCAATTAACCTCTCGTTGGATGTACTTTTAACCATTTTGGGTACCAGAGGAGCTGAACAGGCATAAGCAAAAGGCCTTTGACATCGGCCCTTATTCGGCCCCCGTCTAGTCTGCCAGTTTCTCCTGCTGTGTAAAGATCTTTAATCAGTTGTTGTCTTAGACTCAGGAGCCGTATGTCTATCCCATGCATGTCCCTGTATTGCCCTCTACCACTTCTGCTGGGAGGCTGTTCCACATACCTTACCCTAAGCTAATTAGTAGAGCTTTCGATGAAGTTCCTTTCTAACTTTTTCGAGTGTTTCTGCTTCTCCCAGAAAGGAAGCCTGCAGACTCCATAGAGCGAGAGAACACCTAAAAGCATGCGTTTGGCTAATAAATGACAGATGTTGTTCCTTAACCCGTTCATGGGCCATTAGATCGGCTCTCGTCTGTTCTGTGCCTAAAGGATGCTCTGCTGCCTCCGTTTTTTTATTTTTTATAAGAATGGCACTTTTTTTATGTTTTTATTGCATACTTGAATTAAAAGTCTGTTTCTTTCTGATGTTTTTTTCTTTCTTTTTGGTAAAGTTGTGACTCTATACATTGCATATATCCATTCTATACATTGTATTAACGCATACTTTTTTTCTTTCTTCACAGCGGATCAACCAGACTCTGTACCTTCCTCCACTGAAACTGGGGGAACAAATTATGTGGCCCCTGAGGGGCTGTCGGGTAAGATTTCCATTCCATTCATTTCAATATAAAATGTAGCCTTTTTTTTGTTTTGTTATACTTTTTTGGAGCATTTTATGCCGATCTCTACATTTTGATTCTTATGTAGCTATTATGATACATTTTTTTTGGAACTTTCGTAATCTTGTTTATCGTCGCTTGTGTGGGAGTCGGGGGCAGAGGGGGCTTTGCTTTTCGTGCAATTAGCTTGCTTGGCTACGGTAACCCCAAAGGCTGGAGCGTTTTTTTTACAAGGCATTTAGCGGAATCTGAAGTTGTTAAAGCCGGACGGGGTAAATCTTAATTGGGTTGTTATGAGTTAGCAGGCCCTGCGTCTATAAGAAAGAAAGAGAAATCAAAAGCAGATATCGCCAGTAAATTCTTCTTACGTCTTCATTAAGGATTTTGCCGAGAGCCTCGACGGTCCGTATTCCAGATGTCATATCCGTAAAAGCTCTTGTTAGTGTTGGGTAGAATGGAAGCGTTATGAGAATGTAGAGGTGACCAAACGTAGTCCATTTAAGTCGCCCCACACTGTAATTCTCATAAGATAAAGATGGCTGCCAGTGTAGTAGTTGGGGTGCTAGTGGCTGCCCTTGTCTGGTGCTCACTCATTTCTTTGTTTATTTAATTTGTTTTGTTACCCTGGCTTATACTTTGGTGAACGGAGAGTTAATGGAATGTTGTGGTTTATTCTCCATAATATTTCACATTCTCCAAGTCGGTCTTATCAGATCTTTTAAGATGAAGGCTTCAAGGTAGAGCTGATCTACTGAAAGTTCTTATCCCCCATGGAGCAGGTTCAGGGGAGGTGGGGTAGTAGTCGAAAGTTTTGTTATTGATAACATCTTGAGCGTCTGGTCTGATGCTGGAAAAGGCAAATAAAGAGGAGGCTTGTGCTGTAGGAATTAACAACCTGGATAGAAATACCTTCATTTTTTTTTTTTTGGATACCAGAGGTGGCATGCAACGCGCGAATCGGAGCTGCACGCCCATGCGCCACTCATAGTTAAGTGGAGCTTTCTTGTGTAATTTAATCTGGCGTCTTTAAACCGGTGAAGTCAAGGTTTCTCTTATTTCGTGACACTCCTTCTTCCCCCTACCCTGCCTTTTTTTTGTGTGTGTGGAGTCTCTGGAGCCTACAAAGGCTTTAAAAAGGAATTTAAAGTAATGGACAGATTTTTATGGGTGTTGCTGCAGAAACTTGTGTAAAAGTCTTATAAGGAGCTCATGTAACCGGTCAGGAGCGAGGGGGGCGGTGAAATGGCAACTAAGCCTACGCTTCGGCGAACTACAACTCCCATCATGCCGCAATGGCGGGCATCGGCGATAAGGCGAAGGGTTTATAGTGCATGCGCCAGAACAAGATGTTACCAGCCGCTCTTTAGAACTTGTTAATGTTTGGAACGCTCAGTCCTGAGTCTGCGTTCCGACTTAAATGATCTGTTTGCGTTTTATGTCTGAGAATCTTATATTTGAGCGATTTTTGCTTATATTGGACTCTGTGCCATCGCTGCTTGAAAACAGGTGACTTTATTAAAAGTTTTTGGGAATAACTACTTTAGAACCACTTGGTGTCGGTTTTTTTTTTTAAAGTCTTTTTTTGGTAAGGGGGGTATCGGGTTCTGCTGGTTCAGAAAGGTCATGTTTTTTTTTTTTGTAGGTAGCTGGGTTTTTTTGGAACAGAACCCAAACTCTTCTCCATCTTTCCTTTCTTGATCTTCCCGAGCACAAAAGTCCAAACAGCGAGTGTTGATTCATGAAGGAATACGGTTAAATATGCAAGTCCTGAAACCCCGCCAAGTTCCTCCACATGAAAGGGCATTTGTTTTATATTAAGTCTTGATTTACTAGCGGCCCTTATTCTGCTTGGTTTGCGTAGTTCTTTAATGTTCAACCCCAAGAGGCAAAAGTACGGGTCTGCAGGAGAGAAGAAAAAAAAAGGGGGGAAAAAAAAAATTGGGGAAAAAAATCCACTAATCAGTTGCACTAAATACTGTTTCGCTTCACCTTTTTTCTAATTGTCCTTGTTCTTTTCTGTGTGTTTGGTTAATTTATCTAAAGGTCCCTTTTTATTATTTTTTTGTGTTTCTAGTGTCTGTTGGAAATTTTTGGCATAATAACCTTTCCTATTCACCAGATGCAAATAAAATCTCTTAACATTGTCATACCCAGAATCCTTTGCGGGCTCCCTCTTTAGCTGTGCTGTACGGTTTTGTGTGTGTGTGTGTGTGTGTGTGTGTATATATAATATATATATTACACACTTTAATGTATGGTTCCCATGCCCCACAATAGAGCTACCATGTAAACAAGCCATTGTCTTATGTGACTAGACACCTAGAAACCAGACCCAAATATTTTGTGACGCCTATTATTGTCAATACAATGCGGGACTCTTATAGGATCCGTGTGTAGCATTTCAAGATTTGCTACAAAATGTATTTATTTTTTATTTATTTATCAAAAGTATCAAAAAGAGGTCGGCAGCTGTGACGGTTCTGCTGATCTGCCCTGGCAGTCAGATGTAAAAAAAATAAATAAAAAAAATAAATAAAAAAAAATGTGCAAACGGGGCTGTGCCCAATAAGAGGCAGACTGTGCGAGTTGCATTTTCTTTTTTCTTATTTTATGTGTTTTTTCTTTTCTATTTTTTTTATTCTGCCCTCCTCTCCCCAGCTCCTGGCTGGGTCTTGCAGCAGTGAGCTGGCTTAATGAATGGGGGAGGAAGGTCGGGACTCGGGAGGCTGGAGCCAGAGATTTGATTCCTTTGGCAAAGGAAGAAAAAAAAAAATGTGAATGCTAAAATCCCAATCCCTGGAGGGCCCCCTCACAAAAGAACTGGTTCCTCCTGGAAAGCACAGAAGTGACCTCTAATTCACTGGAGCTGCCCTTTCATGTTCTATATGGAACTGCCCCCCCCCCCTTCTTAAGAGAAGCTGATCTTGGTGGAGAAATGACTTGCGTGGGCTTTAACCTTAACTCTTTAAATGCCGACGATGTGTGCGGTGTATCGACGGCATTCCGTAACATGCTGGGTAGCCCATTACTGGTGGGTAAAAGCTACCTTTGGAGTAGCAAGAACCTTATGCTTAGAGTTATGTGAGTGGTAGCCCCCCAAAAATATATGAATATGTATAGAAGCTGGATCTAGATGCCTTCTAGAACTTTGGAGACCGTATTGACTTTTTTGCTGTGTTTTTTACAATTTGTTTTTTTTTTTTTTTTGTAAGCTTACTCATGTTACAAAAGCCTCAAAGGGTTAAGAAATCTTTTTTTTTTTTTTTTTTTTTTTTTTTTTTTTTTTTAATGGCAGAGTTAAATTACAGAGTTGAGCCGTGAAAGGGTGTGTTCCTTTAGAAAAGGGGACTAAATCGATTCTCATGCTCTTAAAACTCTGTCCAACTCCCTCTAAGCGCGTAAACGAGCTTAGTCAAAGGTCCCGACCGGGTCTCATGGCAGCACCCACCAAAATGACGCGGCCAGCCCTGAAACACACCACGCTATCCGGCTCATCCACCCTGAGATGTTTCTGCTTCACATCGTAACTAAATTATGGCCACCAGAGCAAGTTCTTCTGCACGAAGGGCCACACCGGCCCTGGATAAATCTCTCTGCAATTTACTGTCTAGGGAATAAACCTCTAAACGCCTTCTCGGATGAGAACGTTGCGTATGGTCCTACGTGTCTGGCATGCGGTGTTGGGTTTTGAACCCTTTTGGAAGTTCATCCTTGGTCTTCCACCAGCATTTGTTGAGTTCTTTTAGAAGTTTATGCTCCACGAGCTAGGCTTGTATGAAGCTTGGGAACGTATACAGCAGATATCTATAGGGGAAAAAACCCCCCAAAAAACGAAAGTTCCATTCTAGAACTGGTGAACCCGCTGTGAATTAGCGATCTTTTCACCCTGGCCACAAAAGCAATGATGTCTCTCTCACTTGTGGTTCATTATAACATAGCAGACAAGCCTGGAATGCTTCTGTGCTCCTTTGATCACAAGTGGCATCTCTATCAGTGCTGAGAACCAACTTTTTTTCCCCCCGAGCTGTGCGTTCGCGAGACGCGGACGATTGACTTGGATACAGTTTCTTGTTACTAATGAACCACAATCCGACGTTCTGTGCCGTTTTCATTGAGGTTTGTAAAGGTGTCCTCTATCCCACCGCTTGCGTCGCACCCCCCCCCCCCCCAACGTCCTACATCGCCCGCCATGCGATTGTCCCGGAAGAAGAATCCTTTTTGGAAAGCGGTTTTTGCCCACCCAGAGTAGCAAATATACGAATGCACTGGTTTGTAAAAGTAAAAACATTCGCAATACCCGTCGGTCTGGACGCGGAGGAGCCTGATAACGGCGGCGGTCAAAGGGCGACGTGAGGGTAGAGCGAGTTTTTGTGTGGTCAGGACAAAGGGAGGTTATCGGGGGGTTAATGGCAGGATGACCGAGTAAAGGCTTTGGTTGCCTGCCAGGCTGGGTGTACGGCTCTAAAGAACGTATCAGCTGACCGTGGCTGTAAGAGACCAGGCTAGTGAAGTGGGATTTGGCTAGCGCTGCGCGTCTCTTTGGTCTCAGGCGTTCTCTTCTTGGCATAGAGCTTCTCGGAGCCGCTAGGGTGGGCTTCCAACGAGTGGGATTCGTATCGGATTGTAGCTTTTCATTTCTTCTCCTTTCGTGAATCTGGATACTGTTTTTTTTGGGGGGGGGGCTTCTCCATTTCTTTGCTACATTGTTTCATTGCCAATGAATTGGTTTTCTGTAGATTCCGCCGCCCCCCCCCCCTTTGCTATCGCTAAAAGGAGATTGCTTTTAAAGCTAACCTTAAATAGTGTTGGCTAACGCAGTCCGCTTACTTAAGCTCTTGTAAGCTCTCCGGGAGACTGAGTTTAGAATCCTGATCTTCTTGGAAAACTTTTTTTTTTTTCCCCCCCTTTATATACATATTTCTTCTCTGCTGTAATCGGTAGGACGTCTGGTTCTTTACTATATGTATACATAGTTCCTGAAAGCGACGGCTCTCCATGGACAGCTCCGCCGGGAACGTTTTCTGTACATAGCCAAAGCAAAATAAATAAATAAAATTAAGTTGTTCTGTCCCTTTAAGGATGGGGGGGTCTCATTTCTACGCAAATGTTTGGGTCACATTTCGCCACGGCTCGGTGCGCTTGATATTCCCATAATATCAGGCAACCGCCGCCAGCGTTATCAACTATGTGACCGCGCATGTTTAGAAGGTGAACCCTGAATTCCAGCTGGTGCCGTCTCCCAGTGACCTGTGGGAACGAGGCGTCTCGGGGAATACAGAAAACGAGGCCATCCAGAGGTCACTGCCAACACTCGCGTCTCATTTAAGCGGGATTGAATAACCCACGCAGTAGTCTGGCTGGCTGCATGGGTGTCACAGACCAGCTTCCTTTTCAGTTTATTTTCAGATCCAAAGATATGAGCTTCTGCTCCGTTGGCCTCGATTTAGTTGGGACACGCAAGTATAAATAAGATTCGCATTTGGGGGGGGGGGGGGCTCCTAAAACTTCCATATCGCTGCATTCTAATTCTAAAAAAAAAAAAAGATAAAAAACAAAACAAAAAAACACCTTGCGTTATAATTACTACTATTCTGTTACTTTAGCCCTCATTCTTCATTTAAAAAGGTCTCGGATTGGGACAGTCCACCTCCGATACTCTGTTGTCTTCTATGATTCTAATGCGGAATGTTGGGCACACATGGCGTCTCTTCATTGTTGGGTTGAGACATTATTCCGTTGATACCTTGTGGTTTGTTTTTTTTTTTGGTCTGTCATCACTGTCACCAGTTTGGAAACCTGTCTTCTTTGACTGTGGAGCGGGACCCAAACACATGAAAATACCCATAATCCCTTGTTTTTAATGCACGGTGGTATAAATGATCTCATACGCTTTCAATTGGCCTCTTTGTATCCTCTTACTTTGAGGTTCTTGAGCTCCAAAATTTTAGTTCATGTTTTTTCCCTCTATTGGATCCTGGATCAAGAAATTTTTTTTTTATTATTATTATTTTTTTACTGATAACTTATTCTGCCGTAAAAACTCGATCGATGGAATTTTTTAAACAAAATTTTAAAATTTTTTTTTTATTATTATTATTATTATAGTAATAGCTTTCACCTTGTTGGTTAAAAGGAAATAATGAAACAGCATAGGAAATTGCATCATCCCCTCTAAAAATGTTGCCAGAATAAGAAAAATAATTAAAAAAAAAAAAAAAAAAAAATGCTCTTGAGGAAAGTATTAAAAGCTCTTATTCACTTGGTGAAAGAGAAAAAAAAAATACACCAAGTTCTGGAGTACTTTATTTGTATAATTTATAAAAAAAATAATATATATATATATATATATATATATATATATATATATATATATATATATATATATATATATCTCGCAGGTCATCTCTAGTTTAAAAATGTTGAAGGCCATTTCTTTACGCTATCAATTTACTAAAGAATCTTTCATGCTTTTATTTTGCTTCCTTCCCCAAACTTTTGAGGCCAAAGAAGTTTGTTGGCCTAGAGCTAACTTTGGTTTGGCCGCTTTAGGTTCCCCACCCAGGGTCTTTATTTTGGGTCTAACTTTTTAAAAATTACAAATTTTTATTTTTTTATTTTTTTTCCTTCTTAGTTTGCTCTGGCCTTAGACTTTTCACCTTGTTGCCAAACTATATATATATATATATATATATATATTGTTAAAATATAAAAAATTAATATAAATATAATAAGCCTACAGAGTGAGTATATAACTTGAAGGTAATAATAATAATAAAAAAATATGAGAAATTAAAGATGTGTTAAGCAGTATTTTGGTTAAATGTACAGTTTAGTGTTTTTTTGTGTGTTCCTTTGTCTTGTATTGCTATTAGGGCTGTCTTGCGGAGTAAAGTTGTATACTTAAGATGTACCCACCCCCCTTTCTTTCTTTCCTAGGGCGCGTTCGCTTGTGTATACTTGATCTAAATGGTCTGTTTTGTTCCATAAGATTAATCAGACATAAAGGCCAGACTTTACCCAGGCACGGTCTAATCTGTAACAATAGCATCCCAGTGGCTGGCTTTTGTTTCACTCCCTTCTAGTTACGGTTTCTTGGAGTTCATTAATTAGAACCAAGAGAAAAATGCGCCGCTGTTGCTCTTGATCTAAGTACAGCGAGTTGGGATGTCGAGATTAACCCTTTCCGCGGTCTCGCGCCAACAGCCACCCTAAAGAAAGAAAAAAGAAAAAAGAATGGGGCATTCATGGAAATATAAGGTCTACGGTTCTCCTGGGTGCTGGCCGGGTTCTCCTGGGTGCTGGCCGGGTTCTCCTGGGTGCTGGCCGGGTTCTCCTGGGTGCTGGCCGGGTTCTCCTGCGCTTGAAGCTTTTAAAGCTTTGTAGCCATACACGCAAAAAAAGTTTTCTGACTTAATTGTCGCCGGCAATAAAATCCGCTACACGCCCTTCAGAGCGGGACATTCCTTCAAAGATTTAATCTGTCCAAAGCCACTTCTTTAAGCACACACAAGCCATGGGGGGGGGTTGGTTGTATGGCTGTAACTGTTTCACTTGGGGTTAAATAATCATTACAAGGGCCACGGCGGAGAGCTGTCTTTCTTCTGTCTTTTGATTGTTAAACTCGCTTCCTTCGTGTAAAAGATTCCTCGCACGTTACCATTTAGACAGCGCAGAGCTTATTGAGAGCACCGGGGCGGAATACAGATCTTCCTTTATGCGAATCGGCTACAAAGAGCCTCCTATTATCTTAACGTTATGGCGGAGCAGCCATCTTTATCTTTATTAGTCGGGGTTATGAGGCAAATCGGATCAATGATGGTTTTTAAAACCTACTATACCCAAGGGCCAGGTGTAATGTATTGATAATTCAACATGGCTGCCCCCCCCCCCCGTCAACTGTATAAATATACTTTAAGGGACAATCAAATCTAACATTATTATTACTATTATTAAGCTATTTAATATTTGTCATCACGCTACTAATAAACCCCGCCAGGTGTGCCGGCGGCCATTTTTAAAAGTCCTCCGGCTGCCATAAGGAAAATAACGTAAGCGTTTCGTGTCTTCTGTACTTTAACCCCCGACGCGAGTATTCAGTGAATTCCGCTGACGTTCACAAAGGTGGTTAGATGCTTATCTGTAGCCACCACGGCTGGGTCGCTGTCTCTGTGCAGACGTTGTTGCCTGACAGGTCTTCAGAATATAAAGCGCCCCCCCCCCCCCCCCCAGTCCTTATAACATAGAGCATGCGCAGCCGCGGGGTCCGGTATATATCGCTACACACCAATCTTCCCATCGGTAGACTTGGGTTTTAGGGTCACTGGGGTAGCTCTGTTCTTGCAGATGTTCTAAATTAGAATGCTGTGACATCATCAGTGATGCGATATAATTATACAAAGAATGGAAAAGCACGTTCTAAGCAAGCAATTTTTTTAAATGGTATCCGCTGACAAGAAACGATGTTTCAGGTCGGGGTCTAACCAGAGGGGTGAGAAACGGGGACCCCAGGATAAGAAGTTCTTGAAATTCCAACCCATTTTTTCCACCGCGGCGTGCGTTCTGAAAGGGGTTTTCAGCGTGAGAAGCGGGGAGGAGGATGCGTGAGGGTGCGTGTGGCTGTGTGTGGCTGTGAGCTTAGCATGTGCTCAGGAGACGTGATTAGATTATCAAGGCAGACAGAAGTAATCATTAACTTTTTCAGTCTGCACACTGTCTCCAACCTGGCTGCGTTTTTTTTTTTTCGTTTTTTTTTTTTGTTTTTTTTTCTTCCCTCTAAGTAGTGGCGCAATGGCCTAATATTCCACTGCAAAGAGAGACAAACGAAAAAGATTGGAAGGGAGGAGAGGAGAGGCATGGGGAGGAAAAATAAAGAGTGCCTTTTAACTCTGCTCCTTATCAGATCGAGCGCCTGCATTATTGTATCGATCGCAATAAATTCCAGGGGGTTTTGGCAGTATGGAATTTAACTTTTTTTTTTGTTTGTTTTATGGGTTCTAAAAAAAAAAAGTACCTTTTCAGGTACTTTCAGTTCTTGAAATAATCCTAATTTTTGTAGGGTCATTTTTTACTTTTTTCCACGTTAAATGCAAAGTTCAGTCTTTATTTATATATATATATATATATATATATATATATATATATATATATATATATATATATATATATATATATATATATATATTAATATAATATAATTTTTTTAATTTTTTTTGTGGGTGGTTTGTCATCTTAGTTTTAAATGCTGAGAACGTCTGGGCCTGTAGCTGTAAACACGTGATAATATACATTTACACTATGGCTGAGTTTGAGGTCAGGGCTTTCAAGGAAAACATTCTAACCACATCTTAACTCAAACAAAAATCTCAAACCTAGAAGCCGCCCTTTTGGTTCCATTGCTTTGCTTCGTTTAAAAGAAAAAAACATAAAACTGGGGTGGTGCTCTCTGCCAAAAGTCTGCACCCCCATCCTAAATGGTATTTATGTTTTGATACATTGTTTTATTTCAATCTGCACCACATCTGCTTTGCTTACTTATATATTCTAAGCGAGTGCAGCACAACAGCACTGCTTTACGGCTGCCTGCCCGGTATTGATGTTTACGCGGTCCAGGGTAACCGAATGAATGGTCTGGGTGACTGATACCTGCTTTTTGCGATTCATTATTTGGTTGGAATGTGTATATAATTATACCTTTTGGATATGGTGCCACGAAACCGTAGTCCAATCGGCTACAAGCCCCTGCTTTAGATTTAACCCCTGTCTGCCAGCAGTAATGTGTTTGCTTTAGATTGAACATATTTTGCCCCAGGGCTCTACAAACGTAAAAAAAAAACTGGTTAATGTGACCCTTGAATGCTTTGGTTCCTTTTCCGAAGAAATGTTACTTTCATTGTAGCACAAAACAGCCTGTTCTAGCGGCTCGGAGCGCTCTATTCCGCGAGGTCTTTATGTGCTTGTTTTTCTTCTGTCATCCTGACCCCTTAAGGGGCCTTTTCTGCATTTAGTTGGCAGAATTTCTTTCTTTTTTTTTTTTTTTCTTGTCTTGTAAACCCACTGCTTTATTTTTTCCCTAGTGCCCCCCCCCAGTTTAGAAATCAAGGGCGCGATCTATGGCGTTTGCGGTATATTTGCATCTTAGAAGGCGACGCGTTGCACCTCAGTGGCACATAAGGGGTTAAAAATGCAGGTATATAGTTAAAAATAGGCGGAATCTACTTTTTTTTTGGATAAAGTGCAAAAGTAAATAGTGCCCCCCCCTTTTTTTGATTGTTTTTTTTTATTTTTTTTTTTATTTTTAGGCGCTTATGGGGTTGAGATGTACCCGCCATGTCTTTAAAATAGCAAAGAGTTAAAAAAACAAACAAAAAAAAAAACCCACTCTAGCATCACGCATACTGTAAATATATTGTGAATGGGTTTTGGCTTCCTTTTGGAACCCACCCTTCCTCTAAGGCATTTCGCTATTAAGCAGAGTTAAACTTCTTCTTACAAAGAGAGCACTATATAATTTGCATGGCTGATGAGACATTGAATCCCGGGACAGAGGAAGTGAAGAACGTAGCTAGCTCTTTTCTAACCGCTGGAGACAGGCAAACAAGTGGTTTGTTTAGTTACATGGATTTTTTTTTTTATTTTTTTTTCTGTCTCAGTCAGTCACAGAAAAGACCGTAGGCTCGGCTCTTTTTAAGAACATTGGCCTCATTTAGCATCACAAAGGGTTAGAACCATCAGGATTATTTTTTTTTATTTTTTTTTTATTTTTTTTTTTTATTGCTTTAAACACGCTTACCTTTATCCACCAAACACTCAGAAGGAATCAGCCTGTTCCCTTTGATCATGGTTTTTTTTTTTACATTTTTTTTTTCTTCATTTTTTATATATATATATATATATATATATATATATATATATATATATATAATGTCCAAAATATATATAACAATGTAAAAATTTTTTTGCTTGTTTTAAAAACCCTTTTATGAATTTAATAGTAAGCAGGATTAACGGATTAATTAAAAAGTTCTTTAACGTTTTAATGTATTTTTGAAGTAATTGAAGGATCTGGTAGGATTCATTCATGAACTGTATCCACTGTTGCTATAAAGGTCTGTTCATAGCCGGCCAGGCTGACATATTTTCTGCTTGCTACCAATTTAATAAGTCTTTGTAAGTGGCCGTGAGCGGCTTGTAATGTGGTATTCAGTAATGTGTACACAAACACTCGGAGACTCGTCTACCCACGCCCCCCTTCTTTCCTGGAAGGGTCTCTTTCATGTTGGGGTGTGGGAATAGGAAATGAAAATAAACTAAAAAAGAAGAGAAAAAAAAATCGAAAAAGGAATTTGTGGCGGGTTCTTAAGAATTTTAATTTTATTCTGCTAGCTAGAGATTTGCAACTATAAAGCACAATTCGGTGTGCGGGGGGGGGGGGTTTCGTCTGAAAGGTTGAATCAATACCTGCTTTTTATCCCCCCTTACCTTGACAAGTGCCTTTTTGAAAGCAGATTCACTTTTTTTTTTCTTTAAAACATTTTGAGTGGTCTGAAAAGATCTCTTACGATGCCCTTTCCGTAACCTTCAACATTCCATTTTCCTTTCTATATTTTTGGGGTTTTTAAGTATCCGCAATAGGAAACCTTTAGCGATCCGGCCTTCGCCGTCACGTTCAGCGATCTGCTAGCCTAGTCTACCACTTCTGCTGGGAGTCCGTTCCACTCATCTACCACACTCTCTTGTTCTCCTCCTATGAAATCTATTTTTTTTTTTCTTTGTCCTCTGTTGAGTCAACGAAAGGGTTACAGTATAAGCATAGACAGCCTGCAATTTATCTGGGCTCGGCTGCAACCATAATCTGAGAACTTCTCTTTACTGACGTCTGTCTGCAAATTGCTGGGTGTACTGGCGAGGTCTCAAAATGAAGGGGGGGGGGGCGCAGTCTTTAAGGATTTGCTTTCACGCAACAGGGTGGCTGCAAACCCTTTGCCTTTTCAGATGTTTTTGAAATTACTTTTTTTGTTTGTTTTTGCTTTTCATTAAACGCTTTGTGTCGGTATTTTTGTTTGCATGCATTGTTCCGACCTCTGTATTTGTGGACCTCAGGCGACATGTTTAAATAGGTTTTCACTATTTATTTTTTTTTAAAAAATCCTATATATATATATTTTTTCTTCGTACTCCGGAAACCAATCATAGAGCGGTACAGAGCCACGTAGCTTAATAATTTGTTAGTTACTTTGTAACTTTTTTCTCTCTCTAAATTCTTCTCCCTCTGATTGTTTGAAACTTAGTGTAGTTTCAAAGGGTTAGGTTAAAGGTAATTTGATCCTATAGCTAGATTTCCTCCCGTCCTCACCCCCCTCCCCACGCTTTAAACATTTTTTTTTATTTTTTTTTCCCCTGCCCGGTGCCAGGTTTCAGTAAAGATATTTGAAACAAAGTATTGTGAGGCCCTAAAAAGGGGGACTGTTGAGGCACACCTAAGCTTGCCTAAATTCCTCTAGCTTACTTGATATGATTTTTTTTTTTCCTTCCCAGTTTTCCCTCCCCATTCCTTCTGAACATCCTTGGTGTATTGTCCCGATTTTTTTTTTTTTTTTTTTTTTTTTTTTTTTTTTTTTTTTTTTTTGTTTTTAATAATAATATTAGAAAAAAAAATCTATATTGAAAGAATAACACCAGATTAACCCTTACAGAGGAATGTTTGCTATTTTTGAGCACTCTGTCGTCGAGTTCCATCGCCCCCATTTTTATGGTTTGTTTGTCTCCGATCATCTTGTAGATGGCGCCACCAAAAAAATAAATATAAAAATGATACATTTCCTTTACAGTTGGATAAGAACAATACATTCATTTTTGTCCCCCCCTTCTTGTAAATACAAGATTTCCGGTCTCCTCCTTGTCCACCACAGACTAATAAGCTTGGCGAGATCTATAACCTCAGCTGACGTACTGAGTTATAGCTCGTTATATCTTTTTTTATTACCGTGGCTCCAGCAAGAAATGTTGTAGACTTTTTTTTTTTTTTTTTTTACGTAACTCTCCATAATAAACAAACCATAGAATATCGCGTTATCCGTATTAAACCTTCACATTTAATGCGTTTGGAACATCAGCCGGAAATGAGTTGGGTTTCGGATCAGCTTTCGTTAATGATGTTTTACCGATGTATTCATTTGAATTTTAATCCTTTTTATATACATGTTTGATTTTTTGTTTTTTTGCTTCTTTAGCTTGGGATTAATAAAAAAAAAAATGTAAAAAAACCCAAAAACCCCAAAAAATAACTGTTATCTGACTTAATGGTTAATTTAGAATTTAAATTGATAGTGAATTTAATGGCTAAAAATAAATAAAATAAAAAAATTCAAAAAATGTCTTGTTTTGTCTCTTAACAGATACCCAACTTCTTCAGGAGTCTGGGGACCCATCCCATTGGTGCGTGGTGGCATACTGGGAAGAGAAAATAAGAGTGGGTCGATTATACTCTGTCCAAGAGCCCTCCCTGGATATATTCTACGATCTACCTCAGGGGAACGGCTTTTGCCTCGGACAACTAAATTCGGACAACAAAAGTCAGCTGGTCCAGAAGGTCCGCAGTAAAATCGGCTACGGGATCCAGTTGACCAAGGAAGTGGACGGTGTCTGGGTTTATAATCGCAGCAGTTATCCAATCTTCATTAAGTCGGCCACACTGGACAACCCCGACTCTAGGACGTTATTGGTCCATAAAGTTTTCCCAGGATTCTCCATCAAAGTGTTTGACTATGAGAAAGCTTACAGTTTGCAGAGACCTAATGACCATGAGTTCATGCAACAGCCGTGGACTGGGTTCACTGTACAGATAAGCTTCGTGAAAGGCTGGGGTCAGTGCTACACGAGACAGTTCATCAGCAGCTGCCCATGTTGGTTGGAGGTGATATTTAATAACCGATGACTCGGGCACGAGTGGACATGTGGACTTTCGACTACTTTGCTGCTAATATTTCCTTCTGAGTGCTTGCTTCTTCATGCAAACGTTTTTGTTTTCATGTTTTATTTGTCTGTTTGTTTTGAGAAATAGCTTATGTCAAAGGTATTTTTTTTTTTTGGGGGGGGGTTCTTCTTTCAGGTGTTTAATGACCTCTTATGTGACCAAGCTGGTAGTGGGCAGCAGAACGTCTGGAAGTGTATCCGTGTTGCCAGGGGTAGAGAGAACATCAGTATTTTGGGTTTTTATTAAGGGTGGCCACCACTAGGACCCGTCTCTGCTTGTGTTGGAGTTAAAGTTGTCTTTCCAAGCTTTAGAAGATGCCTCCACCACTGGGTAGAGTCCATTGAACGGGGATGACCTTGAAACGTACTCAAGACCTTTTTATCTTGGTTTTCAACCCTCTAGACAAATGGCAGCCAACCTGTAGCCCAGTAGAAGGTGTCAAAACTATAGTTCTCGTGGTCCTTAGCCAAGGTCGTGGCAATTGTAGTTGCCCTTCAACTGTGGTTGTGATTGGTACGCTAAGGATTTTTTTTCTTCAACATGTAGACTGAAAAAACATTGCACTAGACCAATGTCTTATGCATGACTGGTAACTTTGCATTAGAAGTTGCTTATTTGATGTATGGATCAAGCCTCCCCACTTCCAGTAGACGATGTTGTGTTTGAGGTATAGGAAAAACCTAATTTTTGGAGTCTCGGTTTGCAGTGATCTGTCCGTTTTTATGGCGATAAAGACCAAATTTTAAAAGAAAAAAAACAAAAAGCTGCAAACTTCTCACCTACCCATCCCTTCTTGGCCGATGCCCCTAACATGCTGTGTGTCACATGAAAGGGGGGCCGTTCACGTGGTTTGTTGTTTTAAATAAACCAATACAGGACTGCTGCCCTTTTAAAGTTTTGCATATTCAAAAATATCAATCTAACTTTTTACATTTTTTTTAAATGTATTTTTTTTTTCCCACCAGATTTAACCCCTTTCAGCTTCCCTTTGTAAGCTGTAAGGGGTTAAATCCTTTAGCGTTGTGACGTATAGGTTTGCGGAAGCATGTATACTGTGCAGAAAATACTCGACTTGCAAATAAATTTCCTTAGCCTTTGTTCTAGAAGCAAATTTAACGGGACAGTAAATATTTTTTTTTATTTTTTAATGAAATGACATTTCTGCATTTTTTTTTATTTTTTTTTTTTTATTTTATTGCGCAGTATACAGGCACTATAGGAGGTAAAGACAATTTGGAGAGATTTCCCCGTTATCCTTTGAGAGTCCCCTATTAACCTTATAATTATTTCTAAATGGGACTTCTAAGGATGCGGGAGTAAAATTTTTCTGACTTTTTTGGGGGGGGTTAAAGAAAAATCTTGAAAATTCTTATGTCTGGGGAGGAGATTTAATGAAACATACAGTATTTGCTCAATAATTTCTTACTTAAAAGGTACACGTTATGCACAGGGAAGGGATTATTTCTGTTTCAGAAGATCATACGTAGGGTATGATACTTTTTACATTGTTCCAAGCTCAATGAGCATGATCAACATAAGCTATTTTTCTGAATATCGAAGTTTAAAATGGACAAGATGGGGGCACTCTTTGGAACTTTTAAGCATTGTAGTGCTTTTGGAGAAAAAAAAAAATGGACTCCGTAAAAAAAACAAAAACAAAAAAACAAACAAAAAAACAAAACAAAAAACTGAGATTTATTAAAAGAAATGTATTTTATGTTATATATAAATATATTATTACTTGTAAATATCAAAGACGTTTTTATAAGCATCATTATTTATGTATTGTGCAATGTGTATAAACGAGAAAAATAAAAAAGATGCACTTTGCTTAATATAAATGCAGATAACAAAATGCCAAATTAAAAAAAACAAAAAACTTAATACGCGACTTGTGTTTTTTTTTATTGGTTTTCTCAATAAGTTGCTGTTGGGGGTTATGCAATTTTAGAAATGCTATGTTTTATAGTCCAATATAATTAATGTGAATATATAAATATGTATTAAAAGCTTGCATTGTGTATATACCATGGGAGCAGCCATCTTTGGCATTCAGCCACTCCCCTTCCACTTCCCCTTATACTTCCTGTCTACTTAAGACTGTCTTGAGCTAGCTTGTACCCCTATGCGAGGCTAGCCCTGCCTCCACTGACAACTCTACCCCCACAAAACCTCTTCTCTAGTATTGGGGTGCTCTTGGTAACCTTCCCTGAGAGGTTCCCAGGTATGATAATTATTCCTCCCCATTAAGTTCTCTCTCCTATTGTTAGTGTCTCATTCTGCGGCAGATATGGGGACTCATGAAGTGAGCGAGCAGGAAAAATATGTGCAACGACGGCAGCGAAGACTAGAATATTCTGGGCTTCAATCAGCGGACATTGGGGCAAATTATAACCGAACCAAAATGTTGGGGATGATGGCTTCCAGCTGCCTCCAACGACAAAAATGCCTCCAATGTCACAGATGCGCAAACTATCGAAATCGGCGCATTTCAAGGCGCTCCATGAAAAGGCCTAAAAATCTTCTTCTGAGAAGAATGTTCCGGTTGGTATGGGGGATGGGGCCATCACGATGTAGCTAGGCGTGATAACTGCAAAATAAGCTACCACTTCAATGACAGGTTCCATAAACGAAATCAACGGGGAGACAACTAGCTAGAGCTGCTAAATCAACGGGCGTCTGAGGGTTCCAGAATTGAGTATTATGTTGACCACATCTGTAATTTTTTTTTTTTTTTTGTAGGATTTATATGTAATTTTTATGATGGGAGAAGAGCTGCTGGTCGGTCATCGACCGATCAGCAGGATTCTCTCTTCCCCGGAAGGAGGCTCTCTATTTCTGCCAGGGAAGCTCCTAAGCCTCCCTACCCTACAGAAATTAACTTTTTATAGATCATTTGCCCCCTTTCTAGGGGCTCCCCCACGACTGGAAATTCTAGATTCACTTTGTCCTCTATGTTCCATCCTTGGTATTTTAATGGTTAATGGAATGTCAAAAACATAGGGTTGGAAATGAGATAAAATATCTTAAAGGCTGCAGAACCATTTAGAAAAACGTAAACAAAACGCCGAGTTTCTCTGTCGGTTGTAGAATTTCTTGTGGAATGAATTTTTTTGGCTTCCTACGGAGTGCGCGCGGCTCGAGGGCTTGCTCGCTACATTTTGTTTTGTTAAAATAAATACAAATACTATGGCTCGATCTCCGTATCCTCCCTTTTTTTGTGACTAAAATAAGAGACCTAGAAATTATAGTTATTTGACCCAAGCCGTATTTTTGTGTGTGTGTGTGTGTGTGTGTGTGTGTGTGTAAAGCGTGGGCTTGTTAGCGAGCAAGTCCGCACTGGAAGCGGAGCTAAATCTTTTAATGATACACAACTATGTAGCAAATTACACCATATTTAAAAAAAAAAAAAAAAAAAAACAAACAAAAAAAATAATCTTGCACAGCGGTAATTGCGTAGTCGGCGTCGTACGGCGTTCGAGTGAATAATCTACTTGACAAAATTGACTCACAATTATTAAGCGAAATACTTAATTATTTTCAATATTAAATATTGTAATATTCATCGTCGGGCAGACCGTGTGCTGCAGCCTGCGACCAATGGCATAAAAACGTAACGTGGCTCCTTATAACCAGCCATTGGCCCAATTTAGGTGAAGTGATGAGGCTTCCTTGTTATCCCCGTTAATATATTTTTATAAAGCTCCGGTAACATCAGTACATGCGCAGCCACACCCTACGACTAATTGATAATTTTGGTGTGGCGACTGGGGTGGGTTATGACAAAAATGGGTTGGTTATCGGAGGGTTAATTTGGGCTAATGCCTGACCTCCTACTGTACTCATAATAGGGAAAACGGGAAACAGAGGTCCCAAGACACCCCGAAATGCAGTTGTCTTCCCACCTCCCCGGCGCATGCAAGAATATGTCTGACGAGGGAGTGGGAGCGAGCGTGAATGAGAGTGAGTGAGTGAGTGAGAGAAAGCTACAAAATGCTTGAAAGAACAAAAATTCTGAGCTCCCCGCTTTGTTTTCGTTTGTTTCGTTATTGTTCCTCCTCGTTTTTTTTAGAAATTGGGACAAATTAACAAAATTGGTCATTTCTGTTCAAATAAAAATTCGCAAAAATCCCGCAAGCAATTCTTGTGTGAATTCACCAACAAATTTAACAACAAAAACGAAAACATACCCGTAACCGCATTGTAACATACAAACCGAGTATCCGTGTTATAACGTAACACGCGTGTCAATTTTGACACAGCTTTGTTTTCAGCGATTTTTGACAGCATTGAATTTATGAAGCCTTTCCGGCACGCTTTCCAAACTTGGGACCCCTGGGCTAATAGGTAATCCTGTATGGTTTCCTCTTGGGCCTTCATCGGGCCTTCATTGCTAAATGGGATATCCTTGCTACGAAAAAAATGCTAAAAAAAATAAATAATAATAATAAGTAAAAGATTAAGAAAAAATACTTTGAGAGAAAACAAAAAAAACACTTTATTTTTTATTTTTTTAAACATACAGTCACAATCTCCGTGTAACCCAATGATGTCACTGAGTTATCGTGTAACGAGACCGTCGTCCCGGCAACAGAATTCAGAGACATAACACTCGCACGGGACGGCGCTTCTTAGAATTCTGAGCAGGAATCTGTGAAAAGAGATTAAAATCTCAGATAAAACACAGACGGGGCCCCAGAAATCACGTCTTTCCAGAATTTCAAAGAACCTCAAATAATAATAATAATAATAATAATAAAAAAACCTAGTGTAAACGAGTATCTCACCCCCCTTTCCTCTTAATCCACGCTAGACGTCCAAAGTTCAGGACGGCTCGTTGGCACCGTGGATGTTTGTCCCCAGGCTTTGGAGTCAATCGATAGGATCAGTGATGTCGTCGTCGTCCCATCGACACAAATACCCGTAGACGGCCGCTCTTGGTCTGTCAAGATGAGCAAAGGTTGGTTTTTTTTTCTTTTCCATCCAGCAGTTAATGGGTTAAAACACGCAAGGGAAGACTAATGACATAGGACCGACCTGTTCAACTGCTTTGCGCTTCGATCCGTCTGCCGAGAATTATTCAATGAGGTCACGATCAAGAGTAGTCATGGGTGTAGTAGATAAGTGGAACAGCCCCCCAGCAGAAGTGGTAGAGGGTGATACAGCGAGGGGATTTAAACACGCATGGGATCGGCATACGGCTCCTGAATCTAAGACGAGACCAGCGACTGATTAAGGTTTGAGTCTTGGCCGGATGGGGCCGATCTGCCGGTTAATTCTATGTTTTTTTGGCGTAAATGGGGCCACGCGGATAAACATTTCAAATAAATAAATGAGTGCGGATTCTAGAAGCACCTTCAGTGTCTTTGCAGCCCAAAGTCCCAAACCGCGACGTGGAAGGCGCCTCTGGAATCCCCGATCCGCGCTTCCACCAAGAATGCTTGAGATCTCTTTGTTTCCGATGGCTGGAGCTCCTGGCTTTAGCCACTTTTTTTTAGCCTATTGTTCTTGATACGCCGTTTGTACGAAGGAGGTGGAAAAGATCCAATTTCCATGTTACTTTCTCAAAAGTATCTTATTTCAGAGAATAGTTTCAGGCTCAAAGGTTGTTCGGAACAGATTTTTCTGTCCAAAACACACAACGCCTTCCATGTAATAATATAAAAAAATAAATAAAATACATAGAGACATTTCGGGTTGTTTTTTTCGCTCAGAGACACAATGGATGCATGTTTGCGATTTCAGTTTTGATTAGAACCACATAGCATTTTCCGTAAACAAAATGTATTACGGTATTATTTATTGATGTATATATCACCGTCATATTCCGCAGCGCTGTACAATGCATGTTTTGTGCGAAAGGATCATTAACTCATCAACTGATTTTAGAATAATCAAAGGTATATTTTGGGTGACTTTCCCGGCTCAAACACCACACCGAGCTGATGCTTTATGGCAATGCTAATGAAGTCCGTTCTCCATAGACTTTCATTAGTCAGAGAGTCCAGCTGGGTGATTAAGACTGAGCCATCCTATTGTTCCCCACAGGCAGTATGATAAGGAGTCGGGGTGTTTAGTAGATCAGGGCTCAGATAACAGAGCGAGAACCAAACTAATGGCTGATATGCAGCTGCCTGAAAACATTATATTATGTACAGTACTTATTTACTATAACGCTTGATATAACTGCAATTAGTCCAAGAGGAACGGAGTCTTAAGTTGGGTTTGTCCAAACTCCACAACGTGTCTTTTAAGGAACAGGACTGCTGTTACACAATTCCCATAAAATATGAATTTGTGCGCTTTACGGTAATTAAGAGATTAATTTAAAAGAAAATGCACAAGGAGAAGAAAACAGATAGCGCGTGTAATTACAGAGGATTTTCTTTTTTTCAATCTGAGAGGACTTTCCTTCTTCAAACGCCCAGGCCTTCAGAGGAGCGTTTACACGGAACCGATAATGAAGCCTTTGTCTAGCGAAGACGTGGGCGTCTGCAGGGCAAGACATGAGAGGGCAAGAGAGGGGGATTTGCCCCCCACCTCGTCTGTGTGGTTGACCATTGCTCCTCAGGCAGTGCTCTCACCCCAGGTGATATCTTCATACCTCCCTAGCGTCCCAGTTTTCGCGAGACAGTTCCAATTTTTGGGTTATGTAGTTGCTTCGGAGGCATCGGGACAGAGCGTTCATCTAAGGATAAAATGGATTCATGGAAACAGAATGTGAAACAAGATTTCCGCATACGGAAATCTTCTAGAAGAAGGTCGGGGTATTTTACACAAGAGGTCTCATAGTCCTCCTCACTAAGGCCATAATTGCTAGACCTATGTACCTCCTGACTGGGGAGTAAGAAGGTATGATGGGAGACACCCAACGGCAAGAGCGATGCTCGGGATGGTGAGGCAGAAGTAGGTAGGAGGAAGGGAGATAACTTGTTGGTTCTTAAGGGATTGTTTGGAGGACTGGAGAGAAGGCGAGGGTCTGGTAAGCTCGGGTAGGGCTAGGTGAAGATTATCAGATAAGGAGAGAGACTGGGTGGGAGCGTATTCGGAGATAAGTGAGGGGATGTGGGTAGCGGAACTGTGGAGGGCCAAGACGGGTATGGGGAAGATCAGCTAAGAGTTACAGTAGTGAAGGTGGGAGATAATGAGGGCATGGACAAGAGGTTTGGGTTACAAAAGCTGAGAGGGGAAGTGAAGAGGCTGAGTTACTGGAAAAGGAGACATTGAATGTGTGTCTAGTGGAAGGGGTGGTTGTGACTGGGCATGGTAGAAAATTGAAATTATCGCGGAAAAGGCCACCAGGGAGCAACAATGAGATAAGGAAGGTAAAGTTTTGATTGGCTGGGTAAAAGGAGCGTAGCATGAATGTATATTACAACAAACCCGTCGCAGATTCAGATTTTCACAGTGTGCCGTGGTTGGGGCTACGTTTTTAAGAGCTAATGCAAAGGTGGAGGTGTAGAGAGAGACAGCTAGGTTCAGATAGAAGAAGCTTGCGATACGAGAAAGGAGACGTTTGGTCGGCGGAGAATTGATGAGGATCGAGAGCGCAAAGGCAAAATATTTCAGAGGAATAAGAAGGAAAAAGAGGCAAAAAAGAGAAAAATTAACACGGATTAGAAGGTCATTCGCACATGTGGGCCAAGTATAGGAGCAGTTGGTCCAGTATTGTTTTTTATGGGTTCCTCCAAATTCCTTCCTTGTTCATCCGTGTCGAGCCCCTTCTCCATCTCCTTGATGGTGGCACTTGACAGATGAGAATGTGATGGAAAGCGGCTTGTGCCTCACCAGCTTTAGTCCCGATATAAAGGGGTGACTGCTATGAGCCACAGCTGAGAGGCGCAGGAACGCCGTACGTTCTCCGGAAGACACACAAGCCTTCTCCGGGATGACGAGGAGCGGTTTATAAGTCTGGTCGGAGACAGGGCAGGACCGGCTTTCATGTTATACGGTTGGGTGATTTACAGACCCAGATCTGAGATTTTATAAACACTAGCAGCTAGATTAACGGAATGATTCATATTGTAATTAACGATGCGGCGGCACAGAGGTGTCTTGTTCAAGGAAGGATGCATGACACATAAGAATAGATGCAAGAGATGAAATAGTTGTCTGTTGTGTCATTCGTAGTAAGGAGATCGGCGCAGCTCACCATACAAATTGGTTTTGGCTGCTCATTAGCAGGAGTTATTAGCAGGAATGACATGTCTAGGTGTGTTTTATTTATGCATCACAATACATATGATGACAGTGTCAGCGTAACGCATGCACTTTGATGTCCCCCGCCCTGTCTGCTGCTTAAACCTTGACCTTGTTGGCTCATACTGGCATTGAGAAAGCGCTCAAGAAATACCTCGTGGGTAAAGACGGAGTGTGGTGCAAGCAGACGATCTTCCGATGTGTCGTAAAGCGTAAAACTTCCCAAAGGAACGGTTCCTGAAGGCACTTCCTTAGCGCGATAGCCAGCCGAAACGTATAAGGTTTTAGGGGGTCCAAGTCTAATAGAAGGAATGAAATTCATGGGACATAAAATAAGGATACAAGAAATACTCCAAGTATTGAACATTTTGATTAGTCTACTGAACGCGTGAATCATGGAGAAGTCATCCCTCAGAAACCAGACATTCATTCTCTTCTTCTTCATTCTCCATTGCGTAGGAATATGCTTTTCATTCATTAGCATTCCACGTTCCCTTAAGATTGTGGACCACTTCTGAGAGGTGCTTCCAAATGCCATCGAGTGACCATCAAAATGTTCCTGCGAGGCGGGTTATACAAAACCGAGATGAAATTGGTGGCTAATCCAGTATTTTATATGCAACCTAAACGTCTGCCTTGTACAGATATTATCACAATTTAATAATTCCACTTGGTGGGTCTGCATGAAATCATTTTCTGATAAAAGGTGTTCTAGCCGAACGCATCCTGCTTTAATTACAACGTAAACCAATTTAGTGTAAAAACAAGAATAATAATTCAATTTATTTCTAAGACGCGTGGGCACCGCCTAAGCTGTCACAATTTTAGTCTAAAAAAAGACGCCTTTCCTTTACATCCTTATATTATATTATATTATATATTTTTTTGCGTTTATGAATGAGTTTTATGGATATATAGCTGTAGACGGCAGACAGACACTGAACATTCTATAAAGATAATTATCCCAGGGTTTTACTCGGGTGTAATTTAACTTTAAAAGGCACAAAAAAAAAAATATTCAAGACCTTAACATGCGCATAAAATGACATTAACCCGTTTGAGATGCTTTAATTAACAGGAGACAGACTTATTATCTCTGCTCCTTCCAGAAATAATCTGCGCTTTCATGATTCTTACACACTCCCTGCGTTTTATAGATAGCATTTCATTAGATTTTTAAACACATCTCCCATTGCTATTAAACTTCACAGGATTGCCTCTTTTTTTTTTCTTCTTTTTTTTTTTTCTTTTTTTAGTGTGTTTGCGTCTTTTTTTTTTGTTATTGTGCTGATTTAAAAGACAGTCGGCCGACAGTTTCAATGGCTCGTTCTCAAGGGCACGTTAGGGGCGATAAGCGAAAGTTAAAAGGGAACGTGCATATTATTTTACACGACATACAGGAGGAAGAATTTATTCTTTTTAAAAAAAAACTATTAGGATGCAATATAAATTTCTAAACACAGATGCGGTTCTTCTAAGATTGGAACAAAATATAGAAAGTTTAATGATAGATATTTGCTATATTGGCTACAAGAGACACATGGAATAAAATGCTGAATAGTCAGTAGATACAGGTTGTGCCATGGCTGGATCCTTTATGAGTTCCATCCCAGCCCATCCATGAGCATTGGAACCCAGCATTTGTGGCTGATGTGCCTGATGTGAGCTTTTGGGCCACTGTTGTAATGGTTATTTTGACTTTGACATTTTTCTGAACTCTTACTCTCTGAAAGCGTCTGCCAAATAACACAAAGAATTGTGGGTTCTGGAATTGGCGCTTCTGCCCCAGAGTACGATCGACTCGCTGGAAACAGGCCAGATAAATATTGATTTTTATTTGGCCGAGGCAAGGGTTCTTATCAACATAATTGTGGCTGATTCCTCGCAGTTTTTATCTCTTGAATCACAGAGCTATTCCGCACGTCTGTTTTGAGGTTTTTCCTGGAAACACCAGGTCAATTTAAACAGCCCCACTAACAATGTCATCGATACCTGCTACAAAACAAATCAGGATAAAATAAAATGGGAAAAAGGCAAACATGATAATAATATTAACAATACTACTACTAATAATAATTAATCATATTTTTATAATAATTATTATATTTTTTATAACATTTATACAATAATATTTTTATCATAATAAATGAATAATTATTTTTTATAATATTTAATTATAATAAAATTAATAATAATATTAATAATATTAATAATACTACTAATAATTAATTATATTTTATGATAATAAATAATTCTATTTTTTATAACATTTATACAATATTTTTATAATAATTATATTTTTTATAATAATATTTAATAATAATAATAATAATAATAATATTACCATTGTTATTATTATTATTATTATTATTACTACTACTACTACTAATAATAATATTTTATTTATTTTTTACCAAATTTAATTTTAGGGGATTCCTTTCTGTTTTGTTTCAAAATTTTAAATTTGTATTATTCACAGCTTTATTTTTTGTTTATTCAGCTTCTTTTTTTGTTTCCCGGATTCAAATTTACATTTTTGTTTCATGTAGCTCATATTTTGAAAATAAATAAATAAACAAACAAGAGCTGAAACCTTTTATCGAGGCGGCATTCTTATTCTGTGGCCACCCACATTTACAAAGCAAACACACTCGTCCCGTTCCATTGTCATGGTGTGTGTGTGGATTTGTAAGCGGCTGGGTGGCCCGGGGGGCTGGAACAGAGGGTCGATCAGTAATGCCTGGGACGTGGGCAGTTTTCCCGTTGCCCTTGCGGTAAACATGGACATGTTTATGGCTGACGTTGCTCACTGTGGGAGTTTAATGTGATGCCCAAAATGTCTTTTCTGGATGTCTCCCAGTGGAAATAAAATTCACACCAGATCAGGACTAGCCGTTTGGCTGAGTTTCATGCTGTCATCTCTGTATTTAATTAAATTGCTTATTCGGAAATAGAGACGATGGACTGGCTACCACGTCCAGCCACTTACCATATTCATGTGTCTTATTGACACAAATAAACAGGAGAGGTCAGCCACCAATAGGAACGTAAAGGTATTCCAGGTAATATGCAATACCCTGGTAGAAACTTTCCCATCCAATCACAAATCCCGTAAATGTTATATTATTCTTGTCATGTGACCGTGATGATGTCATTCATCGGCATAATACCATGTGTTAGGCATAACGTGACAGGGACAGCTTATTTTGTAGAATTTCCACGGCCTCAAATTCTGTCTCAATTCAACAAATCCCCTAAAAATAAGGCAGGATTGTTTTTGGAATGATGATCGCACATTAAAATTATACTCACAAGTAATGCTTACACATCCATGCTATCACACACACATATTCATTTATTTACTCATTCATATACTCATTTACAGATATTCATTCATTCCCTCATTCACAGATACTCATTCATTCACAGATATTCATTCCCTCAATCACGCATACTCGTTCATGAGGCCAAGTCAGTTACTCAAACTGATTGCTTTTGTTAACTTTACTATTTGGTTTGGAATTTATGGAGAAATAACAGCAGGACTTTCACAGTCAAAAAAATTGTCCAGCACTCAACGTGTTAATGTATAGGACAGCTGAGTACCTTATATTTAACCTTAATTTCCCTTTCCCAAGCAGCGTTTGGGCTCTTAATGGATAACAATCTTGGTTATTTCTACTTCTCACTCACCGTCTCTCATTATTTGCAGCCGGTTTCCTGGGCGATGTGTCCTCACGTGAACAAAGATGGTCCTGAGACCACCCAGCATATTAAGCCGGACCCCAGGTAATAAGATATTGTGCGGAAGAAGAAAATAACGGCTGTGACAGTTTCATCCAACCTCGGTATTCATCCAGGAGTCGGCTTTGCTCCACATACAATATGGGTCTGTTCCACAGAGAGGCCCTGGGAACGTCTCAGGGATCTCAGGAGGGTTTGATGGATGGAGATATGTCGTCTTTGTTGTCTTTTTATTGTGGTGGTCCGGCTACTATGGACTATGACTTTCCATGAAGCTCAATGAGAGAGAAGCCTAAAACTCTCAGAATTCGCCGGCAGATCGGCCCCATTCGGCCCCCGTCTAGTCGCCATTTCTCGTGCTGTAAAGACTCGAACCTTAATCAGTGTTTGGTCTCGTCTTAGATTCAGGAGTGGTGGAAACGTTCTTGGATCCAAACGCTCTGTCATAATAGTCTGTCTCTGAGGGACACACGTTCAGGTACAGAATTTGTTGGCGCTCTATTACTAAAATGTAATCTAATAGCTCCCTGTTCACGGACTGTATGGAACGTTTCCAAATATACATATTTTAGAAAATAATGTAATGTGATGACTTTTGGAGAACAATTTCATCCTCAGCAACAACACATTCATCAGGTTAAAGGGGGAGTCCCTTCATAAAATAATATAACCCCCGCTGCTATATACATTAGTATAACCCCCAGCGCTGTATACAGTAATATAACCCCAGCGCTGTATACAGTAATATAACCCCCCCCCCCAGAACTGTATACAGTAATATAACCCCCAGCGCTGTATACAGAAATGTCAGTGGGCCTGAGAAAAAATAAATTTTTCATTTAGTTAAAATAAACTCCCTTTATCTGCAGACCTGGAGCCGCCGTTGCTGTCAGTCATGTGATATTTTGGGTGACTTTCCTGGCTCAAACACCACGCTGAGCTGATGCTTTATGGCAATGCTAATGAAGTCTGCTCCTCAATAGACTTTCATTAGTCAGAGAGTCCAGCTGGGTGATTAAGACTGAGCCATTCTATTGCTCCCCACAGGCAGTATGATAAGGAGTCGGGGTGTTTAGTAGATCGGGGATCAGATAACAGAGCGAGAATCATACAAACGGCTGATATGCAGCTGCCTGAAAACATTATATTACGGGGCAAAAACTAGAATTGTTTGAATAAGGAAAGTGCAGTCTTTTTGAAAACTTATTTTAATCTGATACTAGGAGTAAAAAAATGGTGGGTATTTCCCTTTAATGTAAGATTAAGAACTTTGAAATGGTGCTATTGGTGTTATGTATTTATTGCGTATTTGTGGATAATTTACCCAAATTATTGTCATTTTATATCGGTGCAGGCAGTATGTAGAATATAAAAGGTATTTACTTGGAAACTTTATTAGAGCTCTAGAAGCATTCAGGATTCCCTGTTGTCTCCGTATTACACTTTTTGAAGGACACGCGAGCTGTCCCACCGCCCCGGTAACGTTCTCACCGCTTACTGTATGTATCTGTGATGGAAAATATATTAAAAAGAGAATCCATTTCAGCTGTTGGGAGAGTTCAGGGACGTTGACATTTGATACATAGCTGTGTTTAGTCAGTAAGACTCTTTTACGAGGGGAAAGAACGGTATAAATAAAACCTATTGTCCGTCACTCTGATCTAGAGGACAGGTCCCGCACCGGGACGTCCTCACAGACCATGCGCCACTTCGGGTTTTCAGGAAGCCAATCCTGAAATACCCGCGGCTGGCGGCGAGGACTTGGTGAGGTCAATAAGGTTTATTCAGTGGAAACATCAGATGGTGAGACGCCTTGGAAGGTCTTTCGTCCTGGACATCGTATTCTAACACATGTTCTGTCTGTCTGTCTGTTCTGACCACCCAATTTAAATTGTACAGCGCTGCGTATTTTGTTTCAGTTTTTGGTGCAATGAATTTCGAATCCTGGTCCGGAGGAAATTTACCCTCATTCTCCCTCACGCTCTCTCTCTGACTCTCACGCTCTCTCACACTCTATCTCACTCTCTCCCTTTCTCAATGTCTCCCTACCTTCTCCGCCAACCCCTTCCGCGGCCCTGTCTCCTTTTCCGCAACTCGGTTAATCTGGCCTCGCGGAGTGCTGATACCCGGGAGAAGCTGCTCAAGAAAGAAGACAGAAGAAAGAAAGAACAAGAAAAAGGCAAAACAAGAAGCAGAGCTGCAGAAAAGGAGACGGACACAGAAGCGGATGGTGGAGAAGGTAGCATGAAAGTGAGTGAGAGCGTGCGAGAAAGCACGAGAGGGCGAGTGAGTATGTGAGACAGCATTAGTAAGAGTGAGTGAGAGAGAGTGATCTTTTCGGAGATCTATTTTTTTTTTGTTTCGTTCGATGCCTCCCCGCTTTTGTATATTTGGCATATTTAGTTAAAATTACAATTTGTACAAATCTGAATGCACAAAACTAATAGAATTTAACAAGAGATAAGATGCATTCAGCTCATTTTTTGTTGTATAAACTCAGATCTTAATCAGTCGTCGGTCTCGTCTTAGATTCAGGGGCCGTACGCCTATCCCATGCGTATTTAAATTCCCTCAATGTATTAATCTTACCACTTCTACTGGGAAGCAGTTCCTCTTATCTTCCACTCTCTCAGCAAAGTTAAACTTCCTTACATGACACCTCAGCCTCCCACCCTCTAGTTTTAGATTACAGTCTCTTGTTTTAAAATTTCTCCTCCTTTGAGATAAACTCCTCTCCTGCACTTTGTTAAATCCCCCCCCCCCTTTAAGTATTTAAAGGTCTCTCTCCCATCCCCTCTCTCTCTTCTCTCCTCGGGTGCTGATGTCTGCACTATCTCCTTTGCCGGTTCCTGGCTGGTATCAGATTGTCTGGTTCCTCTCTTCCATGCCCACCCTCCCCACTCCTCACCTTATCTGTTTTTAATCTCCCAGCTGGCCTCCCCTCTCTTTCTTATTCATTTATCTCCTGACCCCGGTTCATGCTTTTGTCCTACACCCCTAATAATCCACACAGACAGTTCTTCCAGACATGCCTCATCCTTATCTCCACTCCTACAGGTTCCCAGTCTGACCCTAATTCCACGCAATCCACAGACACTGAGAGAAAGCAGCCCATCAATCAAGGCTGGTAGAAAGGACAAGCAATTTGTGGCCATTTGCACCCGGACTGATGCAGTCAAGAACTACATTTTATTTATTCTTAGTTCTATTGTGTATACGTATAAGTAACATGAGCATTCGGAGTGACCCAACGCTGGAAATCCACCTCAAATACCCTTCGCTTTTCTTTTTTACCCCATTTAGATTCTTCTTCTTCTTCTGCGTATTGGCCGGAATTGGAAGAGAAACGTGAAGACTGTCGGAATTTCATCCGAAACGATCTAAATATTATTTAGCATTTCCCCCTCTTTAGTGTTGTGCTCCATGACACCAGACACTACTTATGAGCTGGCCTTTGACAAGGACTAGGGAGAATGGTGGACCATACCATTCTAGTCTCTGTCCAAAACCTCTAACTTACTCAGTAGACAGAGGAGCTGGTTTAGAAATATATCTGGAGCCGTTCGGGGAATATATGATAAATTATGGCGATCACCAGGAACATTGTAACCAAAATTAATTTTGGCATTCCACGCCTGGAATGTTCTCACAGGATCTACTCGGGCTTTGGACTTACCAGCCATTGCGCTGGACGTCAAGGCCTTGTAGAAACTGTTTGTTATGTTACTAGGAGGGTAATTTTGATAGCCCAACTTCAATGAGGGTCCTCTGGACTTTCAGCTTTGGTTAGTCAACGGGAAGCAACACCGACCAACAGTCTCGACTTTCACAGAAGTCACTGGGTAGGATGCGTAGACCCAGCTCGACAAAGAACATAAAAAAAAAAAAATCGAAACTGACAGTAGCCAAAAATTCACAAAGAGGCGGAAAAAATGTGTTTTGAAGAGATAAACTCTTAACCATATCACCGTTTCTGAGAAGCTTGTGATTTCGAGACACGATGACTGTGCGAGACAGGAAGTTCTAACATACATCAGCTTCTCCAAAGTAACCACAAACTCTGCAGAGGGTCCCGGCTCGTTGAGTCAGACTGGAGAATTTGCCAGTAGAAAAAAAGAAAAAAAAATGTGATACACAAAAGAGAAAAAAAGGAAACTACATGAAAAAGAGCGGAATGTTGAGCCAAGACAATCAAATACATTGACGGGTTCAGCCAGAGCCGATTAAAATCCACCCGAGCCCCCCCGATGCTGAAGTCAGCAAGTCCAAGAAAGAAAAGCTATAAGCCCAGTAATACGACAATAACTCATGTCTTCGAATGTAAAGCAACGGGACAGTGTGTGTCAGGCTGAGATAAATAACCCGGACTCCACATTTCTGAATAAACAACTGGGTTTAATGCGAAGCAGAGACACACAATCCGCTGGCCTTGTCATCGCTTCACGGATCTGGCAAGGAACAAGAATACGCGAGCGATTAAAACGCGATTGTTAGGATTCGATTCCAACGTCTACAAAGTTGAGTTAGGATTAAAGCCTTCTCGGCTTTTCACATTAATAGCTGAATTTATCAAAATGTATAAAATTTGAGACTTTTTTTTTCTTTTTGCAATCAGGGCAATTAATTTGGAGACTCACCTTTTTACCGCTGAAAAGCCAAGATTTGTGGCAGAACATTAAATAATCAAGTTACCATCCTGAAGTTCTCTCCCTTCTCGCTTACAAGGGGCGCCCGAACCAATCAACAACAATCAGCGACTTAACAATACGGGAGAGATAACTTAATGTTGTGGAATAGTCGTGCTGGGGATTTTGTAGTTACTTTACTACACTGTGGGAAAAACTCGATGTCTGAATCTTCGGCTGAGGAGGACATTTTCACGAATTGTTGTCTATGTGGATAGGAGCCTACAGCTTCATCCATTAGAGATCTGCATAGTGTGGTTGGTGAGCCTGGGGAGGTATCTGGACGTCATACATAAATTATAATGGCGTAATGTAACAAGAAAAAGCAGGACTGGCGATGGCACGGTGGCCCTAACACTTGAAGACATGGATATGGACGGCGCTTTTATGCTCATGTATCATATCCAGCCGGTGACGCCGAGCTGAAGCACCCGATCTGCCGCCGTACGATGCTGTAGCCAGCCTGAGCTATACACCTACAACACTTCTCAACACTACACAATACTGTATCTAACGATTAAAGACATGTTTTTATTGCTAGGTTTATTTTTAAGGGACTTAAGCATCTAAAACCCATCTGAAGAAGAAGACCTCCAAGGTCTTCTGTGTTGGCCAAACAAAACTTATCATCTAAGATTCTATTTACTGTTGAAAAAGATGCAGCATTAAATATGATTTATTTTTTTTGAGTTACCTGTACTGGAAAGTAAAGGGTTACTTGGTGTTTATTGCGATATCAGCCTCTGCTTCTGTAATACAACTCGGGACATAAAAACGGCCATCCAGACCTTTTCTGGTAAAATGCTTAGAATGATAAGATCACCAAGGTGTTGGGTTATCGTCTGCCGATTCACGCCTGTTGCTTGGTTGTAGAGACAGACAGACAGGAGACAGCAGACACCTGAGAAAGACCTAAACCTGGGAAAGTTTAACCCTTGGGGGATAACCTACTACCCATCACCTTCACACTCAATGTGGAACAAGGTCAATGCAACCAGATCTATTTTCCAAAAGGATCCATGACTTTCCCTTTTTATTTTATCAGCGTCAACCAATCAGCACCAATAAGCAACCTTAATGCCAGAGAAGAGATAACTCAATGGGGAGAAATAATCATAAGATCCAGAGAGGTTTAGATGGCTGCTGGAATTGTCCCCGAATTGTTGCTTATTTTAATCATATGTTAATTAGGAGCTAAAAACTATGAGAATGCCCTTTAGGAGGGCAAGGAATAAATACATAGATACTTCCCGATAAAATTATTATTGATTGTTTTGTATAGCGCCATCATATTCCACAGCGCTGTACAATCACGAGACAAGTTGCGCAATGACTTAAACCCGATAAAAGCGCAGGATGGAGGGAATGAGGAAACCCAAAAATTCTTTGAGGAGCTCCACATCTAAAGATAAAGGAGCTTCTGCCTAAATTATTGGAACCGATCTCTTCATTTTTTACTATTATTAATTATTATTATTTACTGAATTATATAGAACTATCATTTTTCTCAGGGCTGGACAACGAATGTATATTGAGTCTTTTAGCTCAGGATTGGGCAGGAGGACCAATAGTCTGGAGCAAAGAAGTGGATTGTGTTGGATAAAGTCCGAAATAAATCTATCTCCATACTAGGATCCGAGAAACAAATGCTGTCCTGTTGAGCTCTGCCCGCGAGTTCCTCACCTGGATAATACAAGACATGGCAGCAGACGAAATAATATTTTATCGAGCTCACAGTCTCCTCAGGCCAAACGGGTCAACATCGGAGAAACCAGAATATCATAACGTGCATTACTTATATTATGGGCCGCGTGCTGGAGAAGTCAATGCTCCTATTCAGGTCTACGCAGAGCCATCTCCATGGAGGGTACTAAAGCAGTTTAAAGAGAGTTTTTTCTACCTCTTACAGCAATAATGGTCAGGGACTCCTAAAAAGACGTAAAATGACGGATATCTCAGAAACGGAATACATTCATGGATGGTGGTTCTAAGAGCTTACATCAGTAGAACATCATTCCTCCTTGAAGCGTCTGGAAGAAACAATCTTCCAGGGTCGAAACGTTCTGGACAGCAGTCCCAGAATGCAAGATATCACCCCAATCCTACCAAGTAAAACCTGTTTCCCGAGGTCGATGTTGGTTCATGCATACTTTGCATTGACTATGGCCAAGGGGCTCGGTTCCCGGTGAGGAGCAGCTAGCCTGGTGGCAGTTATTTCAGTGTTTGGGGATATCTTATCATTGCAGACTTTAAATTAGGTTCCATTGAACTGTGGATGGTTTCCTTTAGGTTGTTAATTAAGTCTACTTGTGTTTACATACCATAAGCAACTTGGCCTGCTAAACAGGCTATACAATTGCATGATCCTGTCTCGCCAAGTGACACTTTTGTTCTGCGGTGACTTGGGTTTCTTTCGTGTTAGAGATAAAGCAACAGGCTGGAGTTTTTATACAATAAATGGCTAATGATTTAAGTAAATTGATCTAAGTAAATAAGAAGAATGGTCAAGAGTTTCATGTTTCTCAATGCAAAATAATGCACTTGGGATGCAAAATTCTCAGGGCGGAATGCAGCGTTGGCGGCACTGTTCCGCCAGCGACAACAGAAGAGAGCGACTTGGGAGCAATTATCTCCGAGGACCTAAAAGTCATTAGTAGGAGGAGGAGGGAGGTTGTTCCACTTTACCTTACCTAGAGTATTGGGGGCCGTTCTGGAGACCCCATCTTCAGGAGGATATTGACACATTGGAGAGAGTTCAGAGGAGGGCGACTAAAATGGGGAACGGTTTGCAGGATAAAAATTATCAGGCAGACAAATTCCATGTTTTATTACACATTAAGACATCGACCTTAATATCTACCAATCCACAGATGTTGATATATTAGACACCTTAGTAATAACAAAATTAACGTCTGAAGTTCAAGAACAGCTGTGTAGCCGATACGGGAAAAAGAAATAGTGGATATAACTAATGGCCTGAAGCATCACCAGCCTCCACAGGGCAAGAGGGCTTCTGAAATACCAAAAGTCATTGCAATCTTTGCCTTCAAAAAGCTTATCAGGGCCCTCTCTTTCCCCAAACAGCTTGTCAGTGCCATTTATCCCTTCAAACAGCTTATCAGCACCATCTTTGTGCCCAAACAGCTTGTTAGTGCCATTTTCGTGCTCAAACAGGTTGTCAGTGAGATATTTGCCCCCAAACAGAATTAAACTTTACTTGTCAGCTCTGACTTTAAAGAAGGCGTTGTGGATGCGAGGGGGCAGAGCATGAAGGCAGCCCTTGCTCGGTGCTCCCTGCCCGCGGCTCAGGGCTTTTCAGGGCACCCGTCTAGTCTCTGTATCGACCCCCCATTTAAAGCACGCTAGCGATTTTATTGCTTGCCACTGGATATGGCTACTAAGTTTGTGAGAATTCCAAGATGGCTGCTACCGACGGCTACTGTGATGTCATCAAACAGTAATCAGCGGAAATTCTTCTTTAAAATATGATATTACTTACATATTCTCCAAATACGTTATATACTACTTGTCATGTGCTGTTTACCCATCGTACAGTGCTGCGGAATATGATGGCGCTATATTAAACAATAAATAATAATAATAAAAGATACATTTTATTTTTTCATCCACACGCGATGCGTGTTTCCAATTTTATTCCAGCTCCACGTGGAACGCGCTCTGAATTTCTTCGCAGCGAGGGGTTTTTCTGAAGCGTATATGTTTTCGTGCGGAAATGAGAAGGGGGTTTAGTCCTGGTTTCGATGTAGAACCCGTTTCCTCTGATCTGTCCTGCGACGGAATCCTGTGTAATATTTTCTCGTATCACGCTGTGGGGAGGAAGATATCCACATACCTTTCCACCAGGCCCCTGACAGCTTCATATTTTCCTATCTTAGCTCGGGCCGTCTGCTGCGTTTAATAACGTTGCCTTTTTTATATATTTTATCTGTTTAGGAGTATTTTCTTTGGCCATTTACGGGCTGAGGCAGGCTTAACGTTCGATGTAAAGTTAACCGAAGTCCTCGAATAAAAGATAATACGCAATAAAGAGACGAGAGCCGGCTGACCTTCCAGGGAATCCAGCATTTAAAATATTATTAACTTTATCTTTCTAGTTTGCCTTAAGCAGGAGAATGAAATGTTCAGTTATGTCGCATATCGTTTGCTTTAAAGTTTGTTTTTAGATCTTAAATTCTCCCAAAAGGGGTATCTACTATTTTGTTTAGCTGTGGGGGTTTTTTTTTCATTATAGATTTGTAAAATGTTAGGTTTTCCAATGTTAATAATAAACATCTAATTTCGCCCCAATAAACTCCCTTTATCTGCAGACCTGGAGCCGCCGTTGCTGTCGGTCATGTGATATTTTGGGTGACTTTCCCGGCAAAACACCACACTGAGCTGATGCTTTATGGCAATGCTAATGAAGTCCGCTCCTCCATAGACTTCATTAGTCAGAGAGTCCAGCTGTGTGATTAAGACCGAGCCATTCTTTTGCTTCCCATGGGCAGTATGATAAGGAGTCGGGGTGTTTGTTTAGTAGATTGGGCTCAGATTTTATGGGTTTTTTTAATGCAAACACCCTATTTTGATGATGGGGTCATGTTTTTCTATTTACCCCAGTCCTTTCCATGATAATCAAAAATTTTGGAGTACAAACGCACATGCCCGACACCCATCAGTGCTGCCTGGCAGAAAGTGGGCAACAGCGGGTAACAAAGTGAATAAGAAGTGTTTCTAAGGGGAATTAGTGATGTCTTAAAAAAGTAAAATTCTGGGCATTAGTGCCCTCTTAATACATTTATTTGCAATTTGGAGGTGGGTCATTGTCCTAAAAGTAAAGACTTCTAGGTGCAAAGCAGCCTGTATGGAAACCGTTCAATACAGAGAGCGGTAACAAAACCTGATTGAAAAGTAGAATTTTCCAGCAGATCGGCCCCATCCGGCCCCCGTCTAGTCTGCCCGTTTCTCCTGCTGTAAAGACTCAAACCTTAATCAGTCGTTGGTCTCGTCGTAGATTCAGGAGCCGTATTTCTATCCCATGCATGTTTAATCCCCTCACTGTATTACCCTCTACCACTTCTGCTGGGTGGCTGTTCCACTTATCTACCTCTCAGCAACATAAAAAAAAAGCAAAGTGTTATCCATGATAACGTTAAACGATTAGTCTGTTTTTCAGGTGCACCACTAGGCACACAGACCATGGTTTTTTTTAAATAGAGAGATAATTAAGAAGGTTGGTGGGACGAGTGTGATGGGGATAGGGGGGAGAGCGGCTCAACTTCTGCCGAGTGGAGGATAAAAGGACGTGGCTGAGCTATTATTGAACTCTTGTCCATTGTCTCTCTTGGCACACTTAAACAGGACACCCTGGGGCCAGTCAAAAGCCTAAGTGACATCTACCCCAAAGGGCAGCTCTCGGGGGGGCAGGGGGGGGGGGCAGCTTCATTATCAGGAGCCACCAAAAGACTCAGGGCCAGCAGATCAGGTCAGCAGACCCAAGCCAAGCCAACGCTGATGGACGTGAAACTCAATAAAAGAACGAGGAACAGCTGGCCCCGTATGTGACCCACCAAGGCTTTATTCTAGAACCGTGCCAACGAACGGCGGGTTTATGGAAATGACTCCGAAAAATCTTGGCCCTAAACCAGGTGGTTCGTGAACCGGGAAGCGACACATCACACAATCACGTTTTAGGCATCTTTTTTTTTTCTTCCCCCTAAACCCCCCCCCCAGCAAAGTAAATAAGACCCCAGCAGATGGACCCCCCCTCCCCAAACCCCAAACCTCTTTGTGTGGCTCCTAAATGAACGCACTTGATATTTTCAGTCCAGGCTAGTAGAGTATGATTAATAGCCATGTGTTTCGGCTTTCATCGGAGGGAAGCCGGCCGCTGACCTTTCATTGTCGAGCCGGCTACCGTAACAGCCCCATTCTTTTCTCCAATAACAGGGACTGCGTATCCTACACCACTTGGGAAGTCATAAAGAACCCCCGCTGGGCGACAGATCTTTGCTCCCACTACCTATCAATGAAGACGTCTTTAGTACCTCATTCATGTCCCATCCAGCATCCTAAAGAAACCACAAATAACTAATTATATCCCTAACGCTTTTAGCTTTATTCATACTTTTTTTTTTTTCTAGGGTAATGAAAGAAAAGGGGCTTCAATTTCTGTTTTTTGTTTTATCCCCGTTTTTGGGAGACCCTATTTTGCGTTTTCTGTCCCAAATGATTACTTGGTTTACATCTAATGTGTAGGTTTTTAATAGTAATCGGCACTATTCTAAGAATCTCCACCAACCTTTTTATTATATAATTTATTATTTAATATATTTGTACTATAGTTTGGGTGAAAATGTAGCTATTTAAGCAAACGTTGCCAACCGTTCCTGGCTAAATAATAATTATTTATGAATTATTATATAGCGCCAACAATGTCCGTAGCGCTTCCTACATTCAAAGGACAAAACTAGAAGCGACAGACCGAGCTGAACCGATGCATTAGGTAAAGAGGGCTCGGCTCAAAAGCTTACAATCTAATTCCCTGTTAGGTACTCCCGTGATCTTATTTATCGATTGGTCCTGAAAAGAGGGGGTTCCCCCTGATATAGGGGATTTAAGGATTGCATCCTCGGTCTTCGCAGTGACAGTAATGCAGAGCGTTTAAGGGAAGACAGACTTTACTGGAAAGACGAAAGAAGAAAACGACGTCTTTAATAATTTAGTCGGCCGGTTGGAAGGAGCCAGGCTGTAGGTACCGGTGCCGCTGGAAGAGAAAAAAATAAAAAGCCTTCTCCATCTGTTCCTGGAAATGGATCCGGCTCCACCATCCAGCCTGAAGACCACAGGGGCCTCCATCTCTCATTAGAAAGGGACAGTGAATTCGGAACGGTGTCTAGACAGGGGTCAAAGGTTAAAACACGCTAATCCATTGAATATGTTAAACTGATATCCTTAGCAAAAGAATAAAAATAATCGATATGATTTGCACAGAGTGCGGAGATTAGTTTTATCTCCGTCTTTGAAGTCTTTTTTTTTTTTTAAATAAGCTTTTTTTTTAAAACCCATCTGCCCTGAATATGGATCAGAAGGGTTAATAGAGCTGGAACATTATGTATCTTTTTTTTTTCTTTTTCGGAAAATGATAATGATTTTAATTTATTTTGAAGAGGACAAGATTGTTCCCTTGTGCCCCCCCCAACCCCCCGCTGGGAAGTGTTAATTAGAACCGAAAATTAATACAGATCCAATTATGCCGAGGTTTTTTTGTAGCGATAGCGGAGTAGGGAGGTTTGGGATGTCACGTGCTTTACTGCTAGGTAAAGTGACACCGCCGAGAAGTTTATCATGTGATATTTAATTCTAATGATGTCAATGTAACATCTTAGATTTTGTATCCCAGCCATGTCCAATGTAAACTGAAAAGAAGCAAAGTACCTAAAAATATTTTCATTAATTTTATTTCACTTAAAATTCTCTTTTCTTTTTCATTTTTTTATCAATTTTAATTTTACAGTTTTTTTCAATATTTACCGATATACCGATATTGTGCATATTCCAGCAGGACCCACGCCTTTTGTTGCTTTAATTTGCCAATTATAATGAGAACCATTATAATTATTCCCTTGGCTAAAATCTCTGCTTACAAAACTCACTAACAACAATCCCATAATCTACTTACTATATATTTTCCATTACTAGTGAATACATTTTCAAAAATATTGTGTTTTTCCTTTTTTTAAATCAGTTCTACTTTTTGTTCTCATTCTGTTATCTGATCCCCAGTCTACTAAACAAAAACCCGACTCCTTATCATACTGCCTGCGGGGAACAACAGAATGGCTCAATCTTAATCACCAGCTTGACTCTCTGACTAATGAAAGTCTATGGAGGAACAGACTTCATTAGCATCGCCATAAAGCATGAGCTCAGTGTGGTGTTAGATGGGACAAATTAGATAAAACCTGTATCTAATATATAACTGTATACAGCTCTGGGGGTTATTAGTGCTGGGGGGTTTATATTACTGTATACAGCGCTGGGGGGTTATTACTGTATACAGCTCTGGGGGTTATTACTGTATACAGTGCTGGGGGGTTACATTACTGTATACAGCGCTGGGGGTTATATTACTGTATACAGCGCTGGGGGTTATATTACTGTATACAGCGCTGGGGGTTATATTACTGTATACAGTGCTGGGGGTTATATTACTGTATACAGTGCTGGGGGTTATATTACTGTATACAGCGCTGGGGGTTATTACTGTATACAGTGCTGGGGGGTTACATTACTGTATACAGCTCTGGGGGTTATTACTGTATACAGAGCTGGGGGTTATATTACTGTATACAGAGCTGGGGGTTATATTACTGTATACAGCGCTGGGGGTTATATTACTGTATACAGAGCTGAGGGTTATATTACTGTATACAGCGCTGGGGAGTTATATTACTGTATACAGCGCTGGGGGTTATATTACTGTATACAGCGCTGGGGGTTATATTACTGTATACAGCGCTTGGGGGGTTATTAGTATATACAGCACTGGGGGGTGATTTTACTGTATACAGCGCTGGGGGTTCTGCTGACGACTTCCCTTTAACGTCACAGGCACTGGGTGTATAAATCGTTAGTATTAGAAAGGTCTGGCGCAGGAGCAGCAGGACCGGATCCCGGCAGATCTTTTTTAAAGCGATTACAGAGTCTCCTCCGATTGGCCGTTTCTGTGATATACAGGCTGCCCTTTTCTCCAGATCCGAAGCCCTTCATCTGTAAATACAGTAAATTCGCTGATATTCATCACTGAGGGGCCGGGACCCACCTGGTGTCTTGGTTCCTCGAGACGTTTAATAATTCACCGCTGACACCATGTTACATTATATTGATACAAAACATGTGTGCGCCGAGTGCATTAAAACGCCGTCCGGCAAACGCTCGGCTCTTCTGCCATACGGAGCGCATCGAAGAAGCAGCGCCCGGCGCATCACACGGTATTTACTACCAAAATGTTTCAATATATTTAAGATATTATTATTTTAGGTGTTTGCATCTGCACATTAAGAAAGTTTCACCCCAATAATTGAAAATAATGATTTTTTTCCCCCGCTGACGCTGGCATTTTTGGATCCACGCTGGGTCAATAGGTGTTTCTGGAACTGAAGCCAGGACTCAATTTAGATCAAGCTTAATCTCTGATAGATGGACAATGAAGGGTTAATCTCATTAAAATTTATATCAATATTCTAAAAAACGGCGGAAAAATAATTGTTTCCACCAAGAGTTGTGGAGGATAAAGCACCCCAGGGTATATCTGTACATTTACAGAAAAAAAATAATGCATCGAAAGCCATTGCAAGGAGCACAGAAGGGATCCAGTTAGAGTGTAAACGCTGGCATAAATCCTTGTTACTGTAGGAACACCCCCAGTGGATTCACGTGGAACTGCAAGCATGGCACATAAAGGATTTCTGGTAGCGGCCCAAAATGTCTAAATCGGAGCAACCCAGCGAGGGCAATTGCCCCCTATTACCCTAGCCAGCTGCCCCCTGGTGAGCAGATATTTCACGTTTCCAGAGAGGGTTCGCAAAAAAGTTGGGGTAATTTATGAGGTCATCCATAAGTACCCCTCCATTAGTTAAACCCTATCCCTGGTTATCTGAGTTTCCCTCCACCCCGACACATTTCCCACCCTCCTTTTATCAACTTTAATATAAAATCCCTTCCTCCATCTCAGTCGGACCCAAGGAAAAAACATTATTGGCTCTAGTGAATCGCATGCCCCCCCCCCCCAGGGCAAATATGAGTCAGGAGACAATCCTCGGCAACTTAGCTGTAACTTTATGGTCGATGGTCATACCCAGCCGTGGGGCTACAGGGTATTTCACACCGACAGGGTCTGATACGAGACATGAGCTGAAGAAGAACGCTCTAGAGTGAGTTCTACGGAGCTCCAACACAAGCCGTGAAAACACAAACCATACAGAGGGACGGAAGCCCCCGTTCCATAAACTGAAATTATAAATGTATAAAATGCAGAAAGTGGCATTCATTTTGGGGTCCGAAACCAAAACGCAGAGCCCTCAGAACCCGTAGGGAACTCCCGTCTTGGGCAGATATCGGCAGATAGTCCTTGTAGTGTCCTCTCAGTCAGAAGGTGGGACCCCTGCCAGGAGCGAAACTAGAAACCTCAGGACCCCGGCACCCCCGCTCCCCAACTTTACCAAACAACATGTCCCACAGTTCCAACTTCAAACAGATTCTCATTTTAGCCCCCAAACATCTTGTTGGTGCCATCTTTTGTCCCCAGCGGGCCTGTGTCTCTCTTCCTCCGAGCAGGAAATGGATGTGATGTCACTTCCTGCATACTTGATCAGACATTGTATGAGGATCGAATGATCTCTCTGGTATTACTGGCAGTTAGCGGTTTTTACAGGGGCAGCTTGAGGGTTCGACCGGGCCCATCCAGAGCGGCAGGCCGGGTGGCAGTTGCGACCATGACCGCTAGGCCCCTGACCTCTGCCCAGGGTGACAACCTTAGCTAGGCTTATATGCCATCTTTCTCAGCTTGGTTGGTCTTGGCCTTGCTTTTAATCACCCTACTTTTGAACACCTGACCGGCACCGGCAGATCGGCCCCATGTCTAGTCGCCCGTTTCGCCTGCTGTAGAGACTCAAACCTTAATCAGTCGTTGGTCTCGTCTTAGATTCAGGAGCCGTATGCCTATCCCATGCATGTTTAATACCCTTACTGTATTACCCTCTACCACTTCTGCCGGGAGGTTGTTCCACTTATCTACCTCCCTCTCAGAAAAGTATTTACTAAATACATTAAAAAACTCTAAATGTGAATGTATTCTAATGTAAATACCACTAATTCACACACACACATATATATATATTTATATACTGCATATCTAATGTCGACCAGAGAAATGACCGAAGGGTTACATTTGCTGTTACGTTGCAGAAATAATTAGAATTTAAACTTTCAGCTAATGGTTGGCTCATTTTTGGGGAAAGCGCACGTTATTGGATATCAATGTGTATTAAATAAGAAAAGCAGAGGTTTAAGACGGCGTGATGGAATAATCGCTGGAGACGGGGCAGGAGAGAAACCGGCGAGCATTCAGCTGATTGCAGCGTGCGCGGTGCCGCTCTCTGTAACCGGATGCCTGCAGACAGGCACCTGGACGTATACATCAGGAGCCGGAGCCAGAGTTACTGGAGCCCGGAGCCACTTAAAGCCTACAAAAAGAACTTAATGCAGTCACGGCGTCCACAAGACAAGAAGCAATTCCCTTCAGCATCTGCTTAAAGAGATAGGAGCGGCAGAGGACTCCAATCCTCAAGATCCGCAGACCCGCCGGGTCACAGAACGTTCGACGTTCAACGTTTCATTATATGCTAATTATAGAAGCCATGTTTAATTGTGATGTTCAATGTCTTCAACGTGGGGGGGACCATATGGGCCATTTTTACCCCCCAAGGAGCCCCCAAATAATATGCAACCCAGCTCCATAACAGAATAAACAGAGTATATGTTATAAAAGGTGCAAAATATACCTTTATTATTTAATTTAATATTTGATTTAATGAGTTGACAGAATTGGATCAAAATCTGTGCATATTTCAAAATATACACAGATTTTTGATTTCAAACATTAAAAATGCTTTAAAAATAGAAGTAATGAAAGGAAACATTACTTTACACAGAGGGTGGTAGATACGTGGAATAGCTTCCCAGAAGATGTGGTAGAGGTTAATACAGGCATAATTTGTATCGTTTTCTGTGCTTTGGAAGCTACTTATTTGTCTAATACAGATTAAACCTCAGCTAAACGCACCATCAAGGCCAGAGGAGTTTACACTCATACGGTGCCCATATTTTTTCTGCTGAAAGTGTGTTTTTTATTAATGTAAATAACTAATTTTTCCTAAATCCTTTTTGAGATTCTCTTGAAAAAGTCCATTTGGATGAAATACATCAAGGAAGTGATGTCATACACTCAGATGATGTCACGGGCCAGAGCGACGTATCCGCAGCACAAAGGGGCGCAAGGGAGAGAGACTATCCGCAGCGCTGCCGGGAGAGCGCCGCCGGCTCAGGAGACAGATGCTGCCGGGAGACAGATGGTCATCGGGAAGGGCGAGCGCTGAGTGAGTGGACATTAATTCACGAAGCCAGAAGGGAATTTTTGTGCGATAAAGAAGACGGTGTTGAGTTAATAAAAGTGTTTTTAAGGTTTTTAATGAGACTTTTTGACTTTTCCCCCCCGTCTTTTTGTTTCCATGGGTTACAGAGCCGATGGAGAACGGCGGTGGGAACCCTGGGGCAGAACTGCGGCTAGGACTGTTGGTGCCTGGGGCAGGATAGTAGAAGACTCCTTTATATACTACAATGCTATATCACAGCTGAAACCCCTGCTTGAGCACAGGTGACTGCATTCAGAAGATCTTTACCATGGGTTTCCTAGGGGCCGTTATCAGAAACATATGGCTGCCGCCATTAATGAGTCAATACATCGGTGTCTTGGGCTCACGACGTTCCCCGGTACGGGGATGAAAGCGGTGTTGCACGTCCTGTAATAATACGATGATATTAAATGTCTGGTTTTTTATGAGATCTCACGTTTACACGGAGCTGCCGATCATTCCCTCTAACACTTCATCCAACGCCCAGCCACGTAAACCACGAGCGCCGCATTAAACAGACGCCGAGGCAAAAACATAGGAGACGAGCGGATTTTCTTCACATGAATTAAATATTTATTTGGCTACTTATAACACTTTCACCATAATAACTGAATTATTGATCAGTCTCGGGCAGAACTCATAAAACATGAAATGAAGATTATTCAGCAAATTAATTATTGCATATATATATATATATATATAAAGGGGAAAAAAACGGGGAGAAAAGGATAACGTATTATTATAGCAGCAGCCACATAAATGTGATAAAAACCCAAATACAAAAAAAAAAAAAAAAAAATCCCCCAAAAATGATATTTAGTCTCGCGATCTGACACCCACTGTGCAGGGAAACGGTTAATCGGACATTGGGAACTGGACATTTTGCCGGCCCGGTTCTGATCCCCGCGAGCCGAGTCGTCATTAAAGGCGTAAGGACTTGTGCAAGAATGAAATCTCACGCGTAGGATTCCTGGAAGAGATCACGAGCCGAACACCAGAGCTTTGGAATTCCAGAGATCTCGTGAGACGTCCCGTTACTGGGTTAGAAGCGACGGAATATTCCTGGAGGCCGGAATCCGAGTTGGATACATCGGGAAAGACAAAAAAACCCATAATGGCAGTTCCCTGGCTGTTTAAAGGTTAAAAATGAAGCCCCCCCCCTCCTCCCGTACACTATATATGTATATCCGTGCGATATTTATACAGTATCCTTACCGACAATTACTCTCCATGTTACCCTTATAGATAAACCCTCGTCTGACTTCCACATTAATACTGAATCATCCATCAGGTACAACGAGCGATAGGTCGGTGTGCCCCAAATCCACCCATGGCTCACCCGCCAGGTAGTAGATAAGTGGAACAGCTTCCCAGCAGAAGTGGTAGAGTAATACAGTGAGGGGATTTAAACATGCATGACATACGGCTCCTGAATCTAAGACGAAACCGACGAAACCGCCCCCCAACCCCACCGCCCGGGTGTCTGTGGCACTAAATTTTGCTTTGGAAGAAACAATAGCAGTTTTGGCGACTTTGCTTTTAAAAAGTGGCAGACACGGCGTAACCCACCTTAAAGTGGTGTCTGTGTATAAATACATTATATATCTATAAATATACACATATATATATATGTATATATACACACCACCCAAAATGAGCTCTTGTGACCTAGGGTAGATTATAGGTGCCCCTGGGGCATGGATGAATCTCAGCAGAGTGGGGGGGTCAGAGTTGTATATCGTCTCATAGAATATAAGGGGATAGAAGCAGAGAGGATGGTGCATTCTGCTTAGGGGGACCGGTCCAAGGGGCAGCAGACTGCAAAACTGGGAGCCTATTGCTCCCTTGGGCAAAACTGATTAGCGGGCCGGGCCGGTTAAAAGGAGATCACTGATCTCTCCAGCCGGCCCGTTAACACAATGGAGGACCGCGCCAAGTCCGTAGAGCACCATATGCCCTTAAATCATGTGATATTACTGTATACAGCGCTAGGAGGGGGGTTATTACTGTATACAGCGCTAGGAGGGGGGTTATTACTGTATACAGTGCTAGGAGGGGGGTTATTACTGTATACCGCACTAGGAGGGGGGTTATTACTGTATACAGCGCTAGGAGGGGGGTTATTACTGTATACAGCGCTAGGAAGGGGGTTATTACTGTATACAGCGCTAGGAGGGGGTAATTACTGTATACAGCGCAAGGAGGGGGTATATTACTGTATACAGCGCTAGGAGGGGGTAATTACTGTATACAGCACGAGGAGGGGGTATATTACTGTATACAGCGCTAGGAGGGGGTTATTATTTATTATTATTATCCTTTATTTATATAGCGCCAACAGTTTACGCAGCGCTTAATACAATACATAAATTCAAGGGATATGACAAGACAAGAATTGACAGACTAAGACAAACCGATACATTTGGTGGAGAGAGCCCTGCTCGCAAGCTTATTACTGTATACAGCGCTAGGAGGGGGGTTATTACTGTATACAGCGCTAGGAGGGGGTAATTACTGTATACAGCGCTAGGAGGGGGTAATTACTGTATACAGCGCTAGGAGGGGGTTATTACTGTATACAGCACTAGGAGGGGGGTTATTACTGTATACAGCGCTAGGAGGGGGGTTATTACTGTATACAGCACTAGGAGGGGGGTTATTACTGTATACAGCACTAGGAGGGGGTATATTACTGTATACAGCGCTAGGAGGGGGGTTATTACTGTATACAGCGCTAGGAGGGGGGGTTATTACTGTATACAACGCTGAGGTTTAAGCTCAAGGATAAAAATATTTTTTTCCCATGGGATTTCCCCCTTTAAAATAGCAAAACTTTCAGTAAATGTCATGGCTACAAAAAAATAAGCAATCGTAAAAAAAACTGGGAGTATTCCACAGATAAAAATCACAGCATTTAAGTCACACGCGGGAGTAGGACTGAGTAGAATTGAGGGCGGCCTCTTATTCCAAGGAAGATTTTTTGCCCAAAACGCGCAAACTCCGTATAGAAATGCCCCCGGCAGAACGTATGGAACGCTGAGGTTTCAGCATTTATCACCCAGATGATGGCTCGAGAACATACATTACGTCTGAATATTTCATGAGCCCCGCTCGCCGGATTGCTATACCGTCTCGCAGTAAACACGGCCGATTTAAACGATTCTTAGAGCCATTTCTGCTCCATCTCGCGCAGGCCATTAGAATCCCCAGGATGAATAATTCATGGATAACGTCTGGATTCAAGCGCTTCTTAAGACAAAATAAATATATATTTTTATAAAATGGAAATGTGCATCAATGCGAGTGGTATGGTTAGTATTACACAGCTTTTATATTATACATTTAAATGATTATATATATATATATATATATAATAAAACACATATATATATATATATATATATATACACACACACACATATATAAATATACACATATATATATACATATATACACACATAAACACATACCGGTATTATATATATACACACACATACATACACGTCATTGGGGACTACAGTGGTAGTCTAGTGGTATAAATGCAGAAAAAATAATTTTGAAGCTCCCAAAAAGTCTAAAATTATTGAATTTTTTATTTTTAAAATGGGGGTTAGGTATAAAAAAAAAAAAAAAAAAAGAGCAAAGTTTAAAAGATGGTCTTATCACCATAGCGACCAATAGAAATGTTCCTGCTGACCGGACAGTTCTATTGTTGCTATGGTGATAAACCCACTTCTCATTCCTTGCACCAGGATCACTTTTTATACCTAATCACATTAATAATATCCCTCATTAAGTCACGCTTATGGAATCTAAAAATGATATAAAACCAAGTGATAAAAAAAAAAAAAAAGGGGAATTTCATCAAAGTTACGTAAATCTACTCATAACTATTTAATTCTGGAAAAATATACATTCTACTAACTTACGAAACATTCTGAGTGGGGAGTTTGCAGCAAATTCTACAATTTACTCTTCAGATTGATCGTTTAATATGAACTTCCTAACAAAATAAAATGAAAGGAAAAAATATTTAAATTGCTCTAAAAAAAAAACAAAAAAAACCAGCCAGGCTCTTGCGAATTTCTTTCTTTTTAGTATTAAATATTGAAGTAATCTTTATTTTTCCCCCTTAAGAAAATGATGAGGCAAACCTTACTTTTCATAAAAGTAACGTTCGATGAATGGCTTTATTAAGGGTGCAAAATAAATGTCAATTTAAGTTGTGATAAACAACACTATGGTTACGAAAAAAGCAGCCAAGCTCAACAATGTCTACTTTTTCAGCAGCCGTAAAGTGCCGCCGTGTACTGCATTACCTTGCATACAATTATACATATAAATTAGACCGATTTAACTGTTTACTGGCACAAACTGACTAAGGTACAATCACCAGAAAGGGCAGAAACATTTAACACGGTCCCTAAGAATTACGGACACTCACGCCCAGCAGCTTTGCAATTGGTTTTATTTCTTAAGTATTGTCGCATATATATTACTTCCAATATACAGAAAAGCCAATGTAAATACACCTTTAAAGAGAAGAAATCCCCAAGTGTGACTGTCACACAAGTGTGATGTCACCCACCATAATTTACAATGCAGCTCCTTTAAATAAATTACAGTCCATCGTTATATATATGAGGTATACATTTATCCGCAGTTTTTTCACCACTACTGCTGTCCATATTAATAATATTGAATTTTCACCGTGAATCCTATCACGAAATAGATATTGTTGTACTTTTTTTGATCACCGGGAATCCATTGTAAGACCTTTAAATCCTTGCCGCAATTTGAAACGACGGCCTTTAAACGAAGCCGGATCCATTCCCGGCCGCCAATCATCGTTTAGATAAATATCCGCGTGGCAACACGCGTTACATGTATGCATGAAGGACAGATTACGTGTAAATCAATACATGACTTCAAGCCCGTTAAAAGCAAAGACAAACCATGTGACATCGCGTTGGCGATCTGTTCTGCGCAGAACCGGTCCGATGTTTACATCAATACGGCGGCGTCTATTCCCCAACCGTAAAGATGTAGCTAGAAGCCGCATTGGGCGGTTGGGCGCTCAACAAACTCGAGGCCAAGAAAACCCCAACGGTTTATGCACCCTCTTTATTCAACGCCGCAAATTTTGACCGTTAATTTTCGAGTGAAAATGCAAGAAAATAATTCTTCAGAACCGTCGTCTTGGATCATTCTGAAAACACCATGAAAATGCGAAAGCCCGAATTTTTCAGTAAATGTGTTTATTGGTCGTGATAGCTGGATCATGAATTCCTGCAAACAAACAGGTTCCTCTTTTTTTTTTTTTTTTTTTAAGAGGAATTAAGAAAAATACAAAACAAAAACAAAAAAAACGAATGAATTGTATCAAAAAGATTTCTCCAGTTGAAAAACCACATCGGGCTCGGAGCTGGCAGTGAAATTAAAGTCTGCCAGGGAAACCATCCCGACGGGCTTGTGAGTGCAGCTGAACATTCAACCTGTTTTCAATTTCATTGAATTCTTAAAAAAAATAAATAAAAAAAAAAAAAAATACGAAGGAGGTTCCTTTAACTTAATTGGAACGTTTAATACAAACCGCTCCAAAAAGTGAACCTGGGAGTAAATATCACTAAACAGATCACTTTGTGGAATGGATTCAGCAACATAGAAGGAAGACCCCATGTCCAAAAAAAAAAAAAAGTTTTTTTCCCAAAGGGGTAGAAAATAAAATCTGTAAGATTAAAATACCCCAAAAATGTAAGGATAAAAAGCTGACAAGAGTCCCATTAAGACGTGAATACGTTCCCTTGGTATTCCAAACGCGCTCGTCATAAAAAGATCTTCGATAGAGACAGACGTCAAAAAAACAAAATAAGCCAAAAAAAGTTTCCTTAACCCCTTAATGACAAAATGCATTGTATTTAATGAGTTTAAGGACCGCCCATTGTCCTTAAGGGGTTAAACGGGGGGGGGTCAGGAAGCTTCCCTGCCTTTCCCCTCTCATTTTTGGAATTTAACATTTCATAGGCACCAGAAATGATTTAGTGAGTAAAGAATTAATTAGACAAAAAAAAAAAAGTAAATAAGGAAATTGCCGAGATTTGACATCATTTCCTGACTGCCCTTCGGGAAGCGAATCCGTGACCCGGCATTCTTAGCGGCCGGTACTTAAGCCGCGGCGCGCTCGAAAGTTTTGTTCTTAGGAACGGTTCCTTCTTCTGATAAACCACGCCGAGTGACGGGAAGCCAAAAAAAGGTAGCGGGCTGTAAATCTGAACAGAAATATATTATTTAAAACTAAGACCTTCGTTTTATTAGAGTTTTTTTTATGAAAAAAATGAATTTCAAACGTTTAGAATGTCTGCTGCTACGTAACGATGAGTAGGCACTTAATGTACAATCGCATGTTCTGCATGGACGTCCGAGTCATTACCGAGTGGATTAAATCAGGACCTGATAAACCTTCTAGGTAGCCTTAAAAAACATCTCCGGAGAACCCAAACACCCCAAAAAATCTCTCTATATATAATAAGAAAATACATAAGGCCTTGTAGGAAGCGGGTGGGACACGAGCAGAAATAGACGGATTGGGGGGGGCAGTACGTTTACACAATTATCCGGAGGTTATTCTCGCTCTTCTTTCACGGGACGTAAAATCGGTTTTCCTATCGGCAATAAAGTTACTTTCACTGATGGAACAGAGAGGAAGAAGATGTCAGCCGGTTGGGAAGCGGACATTAGACCCGGGCAGGAGGAATTGTTGGCACTTTCTTTTGGGGGGGGGGGCGTTCGGCGAGAGCTCTCTCGTCAACACAGCCAAACTAAAGCAAGCCCCGCGAACTCATGGCGAATACAACTAAAATAATTTACTAAAACGTCCTGCGTTCGTCGATCGTAACTGTTAAGCCATTTTGTATAAAGAGCCCAGATCTCCGGCCCACGGTCATACAATTAGCATCATATGACTGATTCCATTTCACCAAGTTGTCTTTGCTTTAACAAATGCCAAACCCTATGAATTTGACCTTCGCAAAGGGCTGACCTGGCCCTGCATAATGTGTAGTTTATATAGGAGGATTCATGAAGGTCACCGCAGTGGTTATACAGGGTCGGCTAAACCCAAAGCCAAAAACATTTCAAGGGCATTAACTATAAATTCTGTTCATTCCGGTGACACAGAAACGTGAACTAAAGAGAGTTACGAGGGGGGCCGGGGTCCTCCCCGTAACACAAATCCTGTATAACGAGTTACAAACCAGTGCACATAATCGTTAAGGAATACTCCAGTCCCTTTAAATGACCAAAAACTCTGCGGTCTGAGGATTCTCACCACTCTGATTGGCTGCTTCAAGCAGCCAATCGGTGGCAGGAAAGTGCTCCCATTTAAATCAATGAGAGCACTTTCCACGAATCTGCACAGGGGGTCTCGATAAACCCCTGACGGCAGCGTTTCCCCAACTCAGGGCTGCCCTGCCCAGAATACAGCTGGGGGGGGCAAAAGCATACGGGGGTATTCTGCAGAACCCCCCCCTACAAACAGGGGACCTCTAGCTGTCATATGCATTAATGTGCAAAGATGGCTGGCGCGTCCTTTCAAGTAAAGACAAAATCTCTGTGTAAGACGGCAATGAATCCTTGCCGGCCACTTCTACTCACGTTCTTGCGCAGCCAGAACAACGAAGCCCCTGACGGCACGGATAGCCATTCTGTCTCCGTGCCGGTGGAATATCCGCTATGGGGGATGGTGTCTGCCGCTGGCCGGTTAATAAGTTCCAATGAACTCCAACTTTGCAAAAACAATCAATCACATCAAAGAGGTAGTTATATCCTCAAAACAGCCCTAAAAAAAGGTGTCGGTGCAGGTCTGGGCGCATGTTCCTGCCACCTTTAGGCACAAATATTACATCCAATCAAACGGACAGACGGGGAGTATTTGGGCAGAATTACGAGAACCCCCCCAAAAAAAACATGTATCTGCCTCCGGAAAAACCTTTACGGAGCATCGCTCTAGGGAAATGTCCAGGGAGTCGTATTGTAACTCTCACCGTGTCTGGATGGCTGAGATAGATAGGAGTCAGATGGCGTGCTGTAGCAGGGGAATACTTTAATGTAAAAGGTAACGGTCATTTATTTGCCCCCTTTACGGATTTCACGCCTCGGCATTTCCTACAAAAACGAGGAGGACTGAAAGGAGCTGAACGCACGCGCCGGAAGATTCTATTAAAAGCAGTCAACAATAGTTTCAAGGACTCAGTCTAAAAGCCAACATTGACGCACAGCAGGTAGCACTCCAAATCCCATCATGCTTTTCCAAGCTCTTCTGCTCGAACATGCAGCGACCAATCATTCGTATACATCCCAGCCGCCCTACGTTCAGGACTGTGGGCCTTACATATACGGTTACAACGTTCGATTCCACACCAAAGAACCAAGTATGTTTCTACCAACCCCTGCCTTCTACGTTACCACAGAGCAGCACCAATAAAACCGGTTTAACACGGCACCAAAGGTCCCCCCAAAGTGACAACGAGTGGAACCCACAAACCGTTCAGACCAACTCGGCCCCAAACACACAAAGCTTCGATAGCTCCGGCTTTCTAGTCACGCGGGCATCGCCGATTCGACTCATAAAGGGGAGGAAAAACTGCGAATATTAACAAAAAATATTCACGGCAGAGAAAATATACATTCTACTGATTAAAGTCCATTCTTCCTTCATCCCGTTTCCAGAGGAGAAACCAAAAAGCGAAAGAGCTGTCAATCATTCCACCAACAAGACCTGAGAACTGCGGCTCAACCGATAGCCAGAAAGAAGAAGACTTCTTAATACTTATTAACCAAACCAAAATCATATACATTGTATCGGGGTAATATAATATATTAAAAATAAATTGAATTTAATTTCTTTTTTTTTTTTGTAGCTGAATAAAATCTATCCCATTGATTATTTTTTTTATGGCGTCCATTGTACATGATTGGTAAAGATTTTTGGGGTATTAAAAAAAATTAAAAATTATAAAAATAAAAAGAAACATAAACAAATATATATTTAATACTCACAGCCTAAATGTGTTAGAGAACTTAAGCCAAAATGACAAAATAATAATAAATAAATACAATTTTGGCCCTTAAGCTAAAAAAGATAAAAGAAAAAAAGGTATTTTCCTTCAATTTGCCAAGTCATACCAACGGTTGTTTATTTTGTTCATTATCTGTTTGTCTTTGTTTTTTATTTTTTTCCTCCGACTACCCAACGAAAAGTGTCCATTTAAAAGCAGTGCAAAAAAAACAACAAAAAAACCCCACACAAAACATCTCAACCCGTGCAAATCCCTACAAGCGTCGCTCTCTGACAATAGAGATGCTCAATTATGGGTGTCTGGTCAAACCGCGCCGTCTTTTGTCCTCCTGAGACATCTGCTCGGGGATGTCTCTTGCCAGTTGGGCCAGCACAAGCCATCACAATGGCGCTTTGGACAATAGAGGCCACCGGTCTTTCAACGCGCGTTTCCACTGCACTTACGGGGGGCAACGTCTCGGCGTGATGTGCTCAGTTGGCCTATACAATATGCTAATGTGGGGGCAGACAGACCAGACAGGGGGAGGCTGCAAGAAGCAAGGAGGCTGAAACAACGCCCCCCCCTTCATTGAATAAGCTTCACGAGCATGCCGTTAAATTGGATCTAATAATTCATAATGAGTCTTTAGCGTTGGCAGAGAAGTGTTCTTGAGTCCAGTTTGTAAGGTACATTCTGGTTTGCCGTATTTTTCTCCTCTCTCTGTCTCTCTCTCTCTCCCCCCTACCCTCAAGTGGCGTCCCATGGCCGGTCCCCGGCCCCCCCCATGCCCGGTCAGCCCGTGAGTTTCTGGATGGTCTTGTTGTAGTACTGCGTGATGGTTGGCGTCAAGGGGTTCCAGCTGTTGGCATGTAGCTCTATGACCTCAAGCAGGAGGGATCGCGTCAGCGTGGACTCCGAGGGACACAGCATCGTGTCTCGCGCCGTCGCCAGCAGCTCCGTCATCATCTCGGGCAGCTGCTCCTCCAGCAGGCGCCCGGTGCTTTGCAGCTGTCAACAGAGAAAGGGTCATAAGTTACACGTCACGTCGTAAGTTGTTCGTCGGACACCTACGGCTGTCATCCGGCTTCCAACGGTGAAAGAGGAGATCACCGAAGCCTTGCCGTGGGGGATACATTGCCGCCTGCGATATGACGTTAGAACCCCACCACACATCTTATGGTGACCATGAAGTATCAGGTTGGGGTCCACAGCAACCTCAGAACATGGAAGATTTATCCATTCTCCTCGAGTGGCGCTTTATGAATGTGGAGACAAGACAGATAGGGACAGCTGAACAGGGCAACAGACCCATACCCCCCCCCCAGGGACATAAGTGTCATTATTGCTATTCATCACTGAAAGCCAATGTTTTAAGTCGTTTAGTTCTCCACCGGCGTTATTGGACTGTAAACACAGATCCCATATATCCGATATCTATACATTTACTCAGAGCAATGTACAGGACTCTACAGCGTTCTCCGTTGTCAGGTCTCCTGGTGGAAGCAGGACAGATGAACCTCAAACATAAGGAACCGGAGCTGAATTTGCCCTACAGGAGCCAAGACCGCTATCACCCCCCATTAATTAATAAAAATTAACCATTGCTTGTGGAAGGGATATAGGGGCTGGGAATGAGCAGAAAATGAAGAAGGAGATGGGGAGGAGACCCCTGCGTCAGACAGCCCCTAGGGAAGGCAGCGGCCACGGACGCGCTGAAAGGGTTAACTACGTGCACTTTATTTCAGGAAAGCGAGTAACTAAATGCTTCAAAGCCATTAAAAGCTTTTACACAGACTGCAGGAACCCGGCGTTATTAATTATTGCCAATAACCACCGTTACTCGGCTGTGACGTTCTGTGAAACGCTCTGCGGACTAATTGTTCCGGGGAGTTTTGAAAGCTTTAAATCGCGCAAATGCGACTCGGTTGGACCTTAAAGAAAAGGCCCCAATGCCGCGGGATTTAGTTATACTTATTAGATATAATTATTATTATTATTATAGCATTCGCAAAGAGGGGTCAGATTAAAGATGTGTTTGCTTGCTTGTTTGTTTGCGAGGTAACGAGGAGACTCGGTATTCCCGCGTATCTCACCTCCATGGAGCAGCACAGAACCGCATCTTCCTTCACATCTTGGGACTGTAACAACTGCAGAGTCCGAATAAACAGAGAGAACATAATTAGGACTTAATGCCAAAAAAACAGTATACACGGCCAGTGACGATACAGATCCTTATCTAAAACAATTCTAGCAAATACATACATAAATATACGCATACACATACACTATGGTCCCAAAAGTTTGGGGTCACTTAGAAATGTCCTTGTTTTTGAATGAAAAGCACATTCTGTCCATTCAAATAACATGAAATGGATAAAAAAAATAAAATAATAATCCAGCGCAGACGGGGTTAATGTTGTAAATGACTGATTTAATGGAATCTCTTCATAGACGTACAGAGGCCCTTTATCACTCCCATCACTCCTGTGTTCCAATGGCTCGTTATCACTCCAATCACTCCTGTGTTCCAATGGCCCGTTATCACTCCCATCACTCCTGTGTTCCAATGGCCCGTTATCACTCCCATCACTCCTGTGTTCCAATGGCCCGTTATCACTCCATCACTCTGTGTTCCAATGGCCCTTTATCACTCCAATCACTCCTGGTGCTCCAATGGCCCTTTATCACTCCATCACTCCTGTGTTCCAATGGCCCTTTATTACTCCCATCACTCCTGTGTTCCAATGGCCCTTTATCACTCCCATCCCTCCTGTGTTCCAATGGCCCTTTATCACCCCCATCACTCCTGTGTTCCAGTGGCACGGTGTGTTCGCTGATCCGAGTTTAAGTTTAAAAAGGCTAATTGATGGTTAGAAAACCCCTTTTTTTTAATTATGTTACAGCCAAAATTTTCCTTATTTTCCATAAAACAGCTGAGTGACCCCAAACTCTTGAACGGTTGTATGTATATATATATATATATATATATATATATATATATATATATATATATATATATATATATATATATATATATACACACACACACACACACACACTTTTTTAATCAAGTAATATTTGCTCAAGTTTAATTTAAAATGGAAAATAAAAAAAATAGGAAGCGGCACAATGTTTAGGTTTGTACTGGCAACTCGTTTTTTATAGTTAATGCCGCCGGGGGATGATGAGCGGCAGCCCTTGGTAGTGAATCAGCACTTCTCTTTATACATCACCCTCTCGCTGGGTTTGAGACACAACTTGCGCAACCAGAATACAAACCACAGCAACGCCTCACTAACAGCAAAAACGGTAAACGTGGCAGAATACGAAGTCGCTCCCCTCTCAGTGTCTCCCCCTCACCCAGTAGTTAAAGGTGCAGTGCCAACGTCCGCCAACACAGAAACCCCTGTCCTGATATCCAAATCTTGTTTTATTAAAGCAGATCTGACATTTATTTTTCCCCGTAAAAAAAAAAGCCCCAAACATTGTGCTTTCATTTTTGGAGAATTGAATGCATTTGGTAGATTAGATTTTATCTTTACCTTTTTTTCTTTTGATATTTAAAATAATTTTAAATATAAAAACATTTTCTACCAGAAATTTTAAGATTTTTTTTTTTAGTCTCTTCTTTTTTTTTTTTTTTTTTTAAATGTGTTTTAATAAGTTAGCGTTTTTTTTGATGTTCCCAATAGATGGGACAGAGCCTTTAAAAAAAAAAAAAAAAAAGGAGGACAGCCTCTCGATAAGTAAGCGGAGGTTTAAAAACAAAAATAGGGTCCTAGGACTCTTGTGAGTCAGATGTAAAATCATTCCTCATCTCGGCTTCTCAGACCGAGAGGAGACGCCGCGGAGGCACCTTCCTCGCTCCGATCGATGCACTTCCACGCAGCGCCGGCTCCACGCGCAAGCAATTTCACGAGCGCCGCTCTGACTCCGCTTCTGGAGACTTACAATTAAAGTGGCGAGCGGGGGGGGGGAGCATCTCGATAATGCGAAACGCGCCGCACTTTCACACACCGAGGATGTTTGCATTAAAGTTTCAACTGTAAAGGTGCCTGTTCACTAGATGGTTTTTTTTTTTTACCCCGCTCTCTTGTTTACGTGTTAAATAAACGTATTCCTGTTTCTTGGTTAGATTGTCCCCTCTGCACCGCTCTGCCCCGGCAGGTAGAAGGGGCATTTGGTCAAAGGTCTATTCGCTTAAAAGGGGGGGGGGGGGCTGGGAATGGTTGTCGGGAGGTCAGGCTGCTGTGATGTAGTACCTGGGATTATGATTTTAATACATTTAGTTAAAAAAATGATATGGAACCTGCTGGTGCTCTATTAATAAACGTAAATTCAGCAGAGTAAGTGGATCAGCACCTTTAATGATTTATGTAAAGGTCTCTTACCCCTTCCTTTTGTCTTAAAGACTTGCTTATTTTTAGATTGTTAGCTTATGAGCGCGGCCCTCAGAGGCTCCTGTTAGGGTATCTCGGTTATATGTTTGTTTATCGCTCCATACTTATATTGTACGGCGCTGCGGAATATGTCAGCGCTTGAGAGATACTAATAATGACAGGTGACGGAAGTTCTTAAGTCGTCCAGAGGCTTCCGCTATGAAACCCGGGAGCTCCAGGTCTGGGAAGGCGTAATTACCTCCCTAAGGCAGGTATAGATGGGGCAGACGAGGACCCTGAAGGGCTCTCCTGTGTTGCTCCTCATCGTTCCAAAGACTTCACACAGAAAGCTGATGAATCCCAACCATCGCTCCACGTCCGACCGGCGCAGCTCGTCTCGAACGGAGAAATCCTTCTGCAAAACAGATAGAGAGAGATCATCAACGAACCGTCCGATGCGGGGTTACCAAAAAGAGGAAGCCCGGGCTGCTGGCGCATGGTGAAACGGGCGGGGGGGGGCATGAAAAAGAGGAAACCAGTTAACTGTATTGCGGTTAATAGAGATTTTACACCTGCGAATGTCATTTTTTCCATAAACCGTTAGATGACATCACTCCGTACAGCTTTCACCACATCCAACAGCGAAGTTTCCTCCCCATACTTTTAAAACCTTAGAAAGAAACAAAACGCTCAAGAAGACGAGTGAGAAACGCGTCGGGTGCCGCTCATGAAGATGAGTACGAGACACATGGCACGGTAACAATTCAGGTAGAAAAACAGAGATGTAACAAAGAGTGTCAATTAAGGGGCTTTATCCACTAAGCGGCGATCATCCGTCTCATCAAATGATTAATGCACCGAGCGGGAGAGACTGAAGCCAAGCGATCAAATTCTTCCTCTTGTCGAACTAATTCTGTAACCTTTTGCCTGAATCACATGACAATTAAACATTCCTGGCAGAATTACGAATGAGGCAAAATATTACTTTCGATATTTTTCTAATACTTTTATTTGTGGTTAGCGGAGTAGCTGGTACAGCGCCTTTAAGTGTTTACGTCATGGCACCCAGCGATTCCCAGACCTTCCGAGTCTTTTTGGGACTCGCCATGCTGTTTTTAGACCTCCCATAAGAAACAGAAGAGCCCAGACCCGCCAGCCTCGGGACAGTTGGGAGGTTCTAAAGGGAATGTATTTAATTTGACATTTTTTTTTGTACATTTGGTACAGAACAGGCGGTTTTCTTTGTTTCTACTTAAAAAGGAGGACATACTGGCTCATCTTCCTTCGCGTCGCCCAAACCCACCTTTCCACCGTGCAGACGGACCACCGGAAGACATAACTGCGGCCGGCGCTCGATGCTGTAGGAAGGCGTCACTTGCAGACTGCGGTTCCTGCGGTCACGCCGTTTCATATTTCTAGCGACGGCTTTTTAAACATAAGGGACGGAGCGGTAAGAAGAATAAAAAACAAAGAGCTGAACGAAACGAGCGCTCGTTAGAACGCACAAGGCTTCTTCATTCAGGCTCCGTGCCAGAGCGATGTATAGGTAGCCCGAAACATATGGCAACGTCAGCACCGAGACGTAAATATTTAAAACTCTTACGCGGGGCTCTGGAAACGGCCCAAGCGACAGAACATTAACAGGAAGGGGATTCTGTTTGGTCTCCGACCAACTCTCGTATACAAAGGGAACGTCACATGAACGTCAGCGGTACGGACTGTGAGCTTATCCAGACCCGCGAACATCGTAGGACAAGAGAATGTTATAGAGATTTTATATATATATATATAATATTATATATTTTGTTAAAAACCTTTCTGGGGAATGACTGGGGTGCCCAAATATTCCCCTAGTCCCGGATTAATGCCTGGAACCATTTAAAAGGACGAAGAATATTACAATAATTGATTCTTTTTCATTAAATAAACCATAAAAATCTCAATCCAACAATTTTATTGACTACGATGATGGAATTAAATTGCAATATTATAGATCGGGGGAATAAATGCGTATTTACGTTAAGTACGGGTATCAGGCTATGCTCCTTGACCGGGGGCCGAGTCCAATTTTTTTTAATCCGGTTAAGCTTTCGGGGTCTAAAAAGGGCGATGGATCACAGCTGCAGATTTCACGCAATCACAGTTTATTGACTTGTATAGCGCCGCCACATTCCGGAGCGCTGTACAACGGCTAAAGAGGACATGACAAGCAGAGGGTTTCATAACAATTTGGGACTTACAGAAAGAAAAGGCGAGGAGGCCTCGGCTCAAACGAGCTTGAAGTCTAGAAATTGTAAGCTCTTTGGGCAAGGCAGCAATTTAAAACGCGATGAGACGGCAAGATGGAACGTCGTACATTAATCCAAACAAAAGATACCGAACGTTTATATTAATAATGCGTCAAAAGAAAAGAAATAACCTGTAAGTGGCTGTAAAACGGGGATATTCCGGGGGACGCTCCAACATGCGCACATCTAAAGACTCCAGGAAACAAAGGAAGCTCAAGCCTTTGTGTGTTAAAAGTTATCTTTCCGTCCGGGTGATCTCAAAGACCCCCTTCTTTTCACATTTACCTGCGGACAGGGGCTTTAGGATCTCACGCTCTCCCGTTACATGCCCCGGGGCAAACATCCCACTTATTATAAAAAGGATTCATACAAGACTGCTAAAAAGTACATTTTCAAATCATGGAAACACGGGACGCGAACATACAATCTGCCGGCAGATCGGCCCCATCTAGTCTGCCCGTCGGTCTCCTCTTAGATTCCCATGCATGTTTAAATCCCCTCGCTGTACTACCGTCTACCACTTCCGCTGGAAAGCCGCCGTTCCACTTATCTACTACCCTCACAGTGAAGCAACAGGGGCAACTTCAATTGTCTGCAAATAAAAAGATGTTAAAGTACGGCAAAAGTACTAAAAATAATGATGATAATAAAAAACTGGCCCTTTTGTGTATTCCAGGGGGTTATTTTCTCACTGTGATATCAGAGTTGAAATCCCTGCCTGAACACAGGTGACTTCATTCAGAATACCTTCGCTTCCTGGCAAGGGACGGGTTTTATCAGGACAGCTGTGAGAACCATATGGTCGCTACAATAAATTATGAGTGATTGACTAATAAAGGGTTAATATTTACAGTGCCTCGGGATCAGCTCAGTCAGCTCAGACTGTAAGCTCTTTGGGGCAGTCATAAAGCCTTCTCTTTATTATACTGTACAGTGCTAAGTACATCCATTGGCGCTCAATAAACACATACACAGCGCTGCGCCCACAAATTGTTTACTTCCCGGCCGGGCTCAGGGACGGATTGTCTCCGCAGACGGCGAGTAGGTGGGATTTTCCGGCTTCTCCGTGGATCTGCAGATAAGCCGTCTGCGGCACTAAAGAACCACCTTTCACCGCGGCCTTCCTCCCGGGACAAGGGCCCTATTATCGGCGCATCCGGAATAATCAGCATTCATTCCCCCACACGTGCCCCGAGACTCCCATTCATACACACCGGCTGCACATTCCCACCGTGTTTGGGGAAATGCTTCTTTTCTCAATGAGTTTCATGGAGACTAAAAAATCAACTAACTTCTGATTTAAGAGATATCATTACAAGAGAGAGGAGAGAAGGAGAGGAGAGAGAGAAGAGGGGGAGAGGAGAGAGAGTGAGAAGAGAGAAAAGAGCAGAGAGAAGAGAGAGAAGATCCATGATCGCCTGATCTGCCAACTGGATACACCCAGCGATACACCACATGAGCATAGAACGCGGCCGCGCATATCCAGCCGCTGGCTGCACTCACGTCGACACTTGGACATTGGCCCTACAGGGCCCCGGGCCGCCCGTCACCACCAGTCCGGCCCGACTTCTAATGTGAAGAAATACGGTACAATAAATATTAACAAAAAAATACCATTTTCAAGGTAGAGTAAATGGATTTTCATTTAAAACCGTATATAAGAAACTTGGCAACCACTTGGCAACCACGTAGCAACGGATCTAGTGTGGATCCATACACTCGCAGAAAAATAATAAAAAGAAAAATCCACGAATGGTAAAATGTTAATCGGAATGAGATTGATGACTCGTGGAGACTCTTGACGTAAATGGGTTAACGAGTAAGGGCAGAAGGTGTCTCTGGGATTAAACTGGATTAGACGTCCTGTTGGATGACAACTAGATCCACAAAATCCAAGCCAAGAAGCCGTCCGCAGAGAACTCGTAAATCCGCGTTCGGCGTGACCTGGGCAAGCAAACTCGTGACAGATGGCTTGTCTTATATCTAATGCGACAGGTCTGGAAGAGTCTGCGGGGCGACAGAGACCTCCGCGATGACCACGGAGAGACAGCAGCCGTCACAACGCAACCAAATAAAACGTCTGGGTGGAAAGCGTCTCCCTTTGTCCGCTAATTAGTGTTCTGTGCGAATAAAAGGCCTCCCCGATTATTCAGCGACAGACTTAATTGGCACAGGTTAACCCTTTGGAGTGCGGGAGGAATCACAAAGGATTTACTCCGACATAGTGTCAAGACTGATAGGTGATAATCAAAGGGTTAATGCAGAATGCCTTTTTTTTTTTATTATTCCAAAGTAAAAGAATCTAAAACAATGGTTGGAATTCTTATTTTGGACCCTATGACTCAAAATGCACTGGAACCATAGTTTTCTGAGAGGGTGGTGGATAAGTTGAACAGCCTCCCAGCAGAAGTGGTAGAGGGTAATACAGAGAGGGGATTTAAACATGCATGGGATAGACATACGGCTCCTGAATCTAAGACGAGATCAACGACTGATTAAGGTTTTCAATCATTACAGCGGGAGAAACGGGCGACTAGACGGGCCGAATGGGGCCGATCTGCCGGCAGATAATCATTGACGAACTTCCATTTTTTTTTTAAATACTTTATTTTTGCCGTCTTCAGGTTTTTGTGTGCAGAAATAGTTAATACCCCCCCCAATCTGATTAACGCTCTAAATGGGAAGTATTAATCCCCTGACACTGCCGGCCACACGTCACGGGGAAGGTTTAGTCGGTCGCACCCCAGGCATTGCAGCCCTGCAAGTCACCCGGTCGTGGCGCTGGATGGAGATTCTTCTCCATTTAAAGCCATTTTTTATTTATAGAGGGGGGGGCGTTTCTTTTATTGGAGCCGTGGAAGCGGGGCTGGGCGAGAATATAAATAATCTCACCGAGTACTTTGGGTTCATGGCAAGCGTGTCCCTCTACCAGCTCCTCCACGGGTTAAAGAACGTGCCGGTAGCCCTGCAGGCTGGATGATATAGAAGATGATAAGCTTGCGGACTGCAAGACCCAACCTTCCGTGAAGGCTATGGTCTGACCCCCAGGGTAGCTGATATTTTAGGTAGAAGGGCCACCGGGCAGTACGCTAGGCGGCGATCACCTAAGTGAAGGCATCTCACATCTCCACGGTTTCTGTTTTAGCAAGCGGATCCGCCATAAATATCCCGGCATTGAGCAGCTGCTTAGATCTAAACCGGAGAAAAGATATCTCCAAAGGAGAAGGACCACTCCGTGCAAGAGACACTCACACTGAGGGGCTTCTGCGGATTGTGGCCCACCTGGCCTTGCAGAAGACATGTCAGGACTGACGGACCAAACTCAAGGAAATCCACATACAAATACTCCAAAATAATTCTAATAAAAATGATACATCAAACCCTCTTCGCTCCACACCAATGTGTATATATATATATATATATATACCATATAGACCCGTAATATATAAAATATATATATTATATGAAAAGTCTTTCAGGTACACTCTACACACCTTAGAATACTGAAGGCCCTTACTTTGTTACCTTTAAAACTTATAGATTTTGTTTCACTCAAAATTCTCACCGGGAACACATAATTGTCACGTGACTAACGGGACACTAATGGGTTGTCATCATAGAAACCGAAATTATTTTTTTTTCAAAAATTTCTGTGTCGAATTTTTGTGATTAAACCTTTAGAGGCTAAAATAAAAGGACAGATAGAAAAAAAGTGTCACCCCACCTAGAATTATTAGTTGTTCTTTTTTCCATCAGCCCAACTGTATCAATATAAGGGCAATTTCTCGTTTGGAGGCCCATGTATATAAGTAAATTAATCAGAAAAATTACCAAAAAAATACTATAATTTCCCTAAAAATCTTTTACATCTAAATCAAGGGTTAAACTTGACAGAGGAAGTACGCAGCGAGACCTGGAAAGAGCGCCATCTAATGGAAGCAGCCGGATAAAGGTATAAGGTTAAGATACAATGTATACAGAATCAGATCTTGGAATAATATTAGTTATTGCTTTATATAGCGCCATCATATTGCGCAGCGCTGTACAATGTCGTACAATAGGTAGGAAACCTGGCTTTAGAGGATGCTGCAGCCATCCATCGCTTGGTATTTAGGTCCCCGGTGCTCCAGAGAATTTAAAAAGGCTTTATTTCATTACATTGACATAATGGGACCCATGAGGACATACATATACGGCGAGGTTCCAAACCAAAAAGATCACAATGATCCCACTGCAGTTACCCCAAAAAGATTTGTAAAACTATTATAAACTAAATTCTAAGTGACTATATTTATATTCCCATTTCTTACTGATCATCCCTGTTGCCCCCTCTTCCCTTCCCCCTGATGCCCCTCTTTTCTAGGCGCTCGGAATGTTTGCTGGGTATGAGGGTACCGCAGGGTTCTACGGCCCTAAAAGCCGTACTTTCTGGAATCCATCACAAGCCTCCTTGGGCGATCATGGGAGCGTAAATCCCACTGCCAAGATCTCATCGCTAGGGGTGGGGAGAGCAGAGACCACCGGAATGGGCGTCCGGCAACTTCGTTCTATCCCAAAATAATGTGTTTACAGAAACTGTTTGGTACTCGGCCTGCTTTAATGAAAGAATTAACGGACCTGGACGAGAACCAGGGAAAAAGTCCAAAAATCGTCTGTTTTGAAGTGCCAAATCTACTTGTTGTCATAAAAAATGATGTGCCAGGGAACAGTCTTCCAATCGGCCAAAAAACAAGCAAAAAAAAAAAGTCTTCATCTTAAAAAAAAACAAAACACTTTTATTAGCGGCTATTACCACAAATAGGCTTTTTTTTTACCCAAATGTCAAAATTCAGATCCTTAGATGGTAAAGCAGTAGAATTCTCCTACACCTGCGGAATTCGGGATATTCAGACAAAACCCCAACAAAATTTTTATTTAGATTTTGCAGTTTAGTTTGACATTTAGAACAATGCAAATTCAGAATTTCGTATGGAGGATTTCTACTGGATAACGCCAACCTAGGCTACCAAAATGACCGATATAGCCTAATAACAGCTAGTTTAAGCACCTTTTTTCCCCAAAAAATATTTTGAGGATATGGAAAGTTGCTTTCCCCCCCCCCCCATTGCGGTTTCTGGAATTTAAATGCTAATAATAAAATGACACGGGACATGGATCCAATTGGACCGTATTTTGTCCGCTCGGAGGTATCGCACGCGCATGAATACCACCACCGGGGTAAACGCCGGCCTCCAGACCTAATCCAAGAAAACATGGACGGAAAGGAAAACGTGGAAACGCGACGTCTGAGATTTCAGTCACTCAGCACTCAGCATCCATGGAATGTTCCTGCCCTGACACAAGACAGAAAAATACCGGAGCGTACAACGTGCCACTAATCAACAAGACGCCTCGCATCGAAAAAGTGCAAGACAGACACCTCTCGTGACGTGTGTGAGATGTCCTGTCTAATATATCACACAAAAAATCTTCTTGGGAAAAAAAAAAAATAAAAAAAAAAATATATATATATATACATACATTTTTGCAAAAAAGTTTTAAAAAAAATTTAAATATATATATATATAATTTTTTTCTTACAATTTAAAAAATATAAAATATAAATATTTAATATTAAATAAAAATTGCAGCTAAACACCATGTAGCATAAAGTATACGTCTCTCTGTTATTTTTCTAAAGTAAAATACATTTGTCTATTTAATTTAATTAAACGAGAAGTTTATGGGAGAGAATTTTTTAATAGCGATTTGGGCATTTTATTATGTAATAATTTTTTTTTTACGGCGTTGCACCCGATTGCACCTATACATAGTACCGCAGACGAAGTCATAATTTTTCTGGTTCTATAAACCTGAAAAATTACAAAGGCAGTAGGCTCGTGTTTATAGTAATAAAAAAAATAAAGAAAATTTGTCCTGGTTAGAAATTTAAAAAAGTTCAAAGAACTATTGTACCTGGATGAGAACCATGAAAAAGAAATTAGTTTAAAATAAAGTTTATTTTTTATTTTTTTATCATGTATAATTGTCCTGTTATAGTCCGCGAGCTGCAGACTAATCACCACCGATATAGGATAAGGTTATTGAAGAAGGTTAAACAGAATGTCGGCCCGTCACACGAGATTCGGATTGCAGACGTATCAAGACAAATTGCCTTTCACCTAAATATTGCACATACCAATCTATATTACATTGGCAGAACGATCGCTAACTGATCCTGAAGACACACACAACAGATGAATCTGAAACGCTGACTCCTGAAGTTTTACTTTTTGAGGAACGTTGAAACTGGAAGAACAAAGAACAGGCCAGATGATTAAAATAAAAAGTCTATGGAGTCGAAGAAAGAAGACCAGAACCCAGATTAGAATCCCGCCACGATTCCGTTCCTCCGTGTTTCTTCTTTCTGGATACATTCTTGATACATTTCTTCGTGTTTCTTCTATCTTGATACATTTCTTCATGTCCTTTCTGTTCTTATACAATCATACCCGTTACCCCAACTTGGGTTCCTTCTTAGTTCCATGAATCATCTGAAAGATTTTAGGACACTCAGCCATCATCTTCCCAATTTTTTTTTTGTGAAAAATATAAGTGAAATTTATATATTTGGGGGTTACTAGAACAATTCCACTTGTAAATCATGAAAAAATCATGAATGGGCATCCGACGCCGGTTCTCAGTACCGGTTCTGGTCTTGGATGGTGGTACCAGGAATGTCGGCGTCCTCGTTAATGGCCCCTCCACCCGAGAATACCTTTTGTTTATTTCTTGTTGGGGTATTCGGTTCCCTTGACTGATCCTTTAATTCCCTAGAAATCTGCGAAACATTTATAGGATCCTCCTTCGCTGCGTATTCTTAGCACTTTGGGCATTCGCCGGATTCCTGTTTCCGAGCGAGCGATTTGACGCGCGGTGCAGAGACTTTCCTCTTTATTGAAGACGTTCCCCTTCCTTACGCTGAGGCTGTTGGTGGGAACGGTTGTCAGGGAAAGCGGGTGTGCGGTTACCAGCGTTGCGACACTACCCCCTCTAATAATACTTCGCAACGCATAGTTTGGATGCAGGCTTCGGGCGTCTAAAAAGAGACGGATTTCAACAGCCTGCGCGACCTGGTAATCAATGGTCGCTATCGCTAGTTGATTGGCGGGGCGATGCAGCGGCGCAATACAAGATGCTAGATCTGTCATCGCAATTAAAAGGGGGTCGGTGTTCTGCGCATCAAAAAAAAAAAGGGACGGGAGCAGATATAATGTAAGGAGGTTTTACTTTACAGAGATAGTGGTAGATAAATAGAACGGCCTCCCAGCAGAAGTGGTAGAGGGTAATACAGTGAGGGTATTTAATATGCATGGGATAGACATACGGCTCCTGAATCTAAGACGAGACCAACGACTGGATAAGGTTTGAGTCTTTACAGCAGGAGAAACGGGCGACTAGACGGGGGCCGAATGGGGCCGATCTGCCCGAGTATACGTTTACTCTCATTCTCACGTTCGCATCACTTCCTTGTTTATATACGTGGAAGCTCCATAGGTCACCCCCAGAGGTTCCTAGTGTCATGGCTGATTGCCAAGACGCTAAAAAAAAAAAAAAAAAGGCTAAAAACATTTTTTTTGTTAGGTTTGTGGACGTAGCGTGTAGACAAAATATTTCCAGGAAAGGTTTTAATCAGCGGAACCGTCACTACAAACACGAGGACATCTGGTCGCCCCAGCTTCAACACCAACTCAGCTCCAACCAGACCACAATCTTCTTGCCAAATCTACAGAAGATCCATTCTTGGTGGAGACCGATACATGACCTGTCACAGGACCATCGCTGGTTCTCCAGCCGGATACTGGTTTAGGGACAGCCAGACTCCACCGGTATGGTATATAAAGACATATATATGTCTGTGTGTGTGTGTGTGTGTATATATTTCTATGCTTCCAAACATATAGAAGAAAAGTGGGCTGCGCTCGCTGCCTTGAATCGTTGGCTCTCGAGGTAAGTTCAGGAACGTGAAGGACCTCTACAATTTAAGCTTAAATCTCACGGTTCCAGTGAAAATCCAAACAACTTGGTCTCTTTCGGACCCTGACATTTGAGTGTCAGACGTTTCATCTGCCGGCCACGGCCCCCCCCCCCCCCCCGAGCACTTGTGTTGAAAGCATCGGCGGGCTCAGCGGCCAGGAGGAGACGGGGAGGCTGCCGAGGACGCAGGCCATCACTTGGAAGCCACATAGCTATCAATTAACACCCTTCGCTAATCCTCCAGCTTGAAAAAATATTATGTTCCTTTTCACACGCGTCCTCCGCCCAAAGAAAATAACCAAAAAGCGAGAATCTTATTCCCGAAAACAAACATGAACTAGACGGGTTCTCATCTTTTATTCACTGAATTGCTGCAAAAAAGTCCAAAAGTAGTTTCGCTAAATAATTTATATAAAAGTATGGGTTGTGGATGTAGAGGGTCGGCTTGGAGGTATGATGGCATGATGTTCTATATAGAGGCATCATATACTGTAGCGCTGCACAACGGGTGTACAGGAAATAAGTAATATATAATGTAACAATTTGACCTACAGAAACAGGCGAGGAGGGCCCTGCTCAAAGAGCTTACAATCTAGGGGTATGAAGAAGGGACTTCTGTGTCTTTCTCCATGAAGGTTGGTCCACTAAAAGGTATCGACAACTTCTTGAAGGCGCCGTTCCACTTAAACGAATAAATCATCTGTCATTTTATTCTCGCCACTAAACAGATATAACACCAAAACGGAAGAATTTAAGAAGGCTTTTCGGTTTCTACGGCAACTAATAATTGACCTACGACAATGCGCTCAGTTACGGGAGCGTTAAGTTCCGAAGGTGGAACGGCGCCTTTAAGAGCCGAAAACAAGAAGGATTTGTGTTTTTTCCGTTTATGCAGCAGACGTCGGTTAAAAATTAAGCTTCACTGAATTTTCTCTCATTAACTAAATTAACCAGAGAGGGTTCCTGCTAAATACAGCTTGCGTGAAAAGGTAAGATAAAGTGGAACAGCCACCCAGCAGAGGTGGTAGAGGGTAATACAGTAAGGGTATTAAACATGCGTGGGATAGGCATACGGCTCCTGAATCTAAGACGAGACCGACGACTGATTAAAGTTCGAGTCTTTACAGCAGGAGAAACAGGCAGACTAGACGGGGGCCGAAAGGGGCCGATCTGCAGAGCGTTTCAATTCTGGATTAGGCTTAATATATAAAAGAACTGACTAATCGCGAACGAGCGGCCTGGCCATGGCTTCCTACGACTAAATAAATAATTTGTTCAGATTTATTAAATTAACTCCCTTTGGCCAGTTCTGGAGATAACAAAACTATCACATTTTAAATTTAAATTGCTGTTTCTGGAAGTTTAAAAAAAAAACCCAAAAAACAAACAAACCCGAAGGACCATCAGAACGATTTGGAGAAATGCGAGAAGATTAGAACGGATCACGAACCCAGATTTTTTTTTGGCGTTTTTATAAAAACTTATTATTTAGGGGATCTTAAATATATTCTTTTTTGGCTTCCCAGAAGTCTCGAGCAAAAAAATATATATATTTTTTTAATAAATGGCTGTTACTGGAAAGTAACGAAGTATTTTCAGCCCACTCCTCATAATTGCCGGAGAAATTTACCTCAGAAATGACTCGACGGTCGTGATTTTAAGAATCTCCCCCCCCCCCCCCCCCCGTCTAGTTCATGTTTGTTTTCGGGAATAAGATTCTCGCTTTTTGGTTATTTTCTTTGGGCGGAGGACGCGTGTGAAAAGGAACATAATATTTTTTCAATAAATATGGCTGAAAAACGTGCTAAGTGTCAAAAAGTTACGGCCTTTGCTTCAACTTCGGGGCTGAAAAGGCCGTTTGAAACGAAGCCGAGTCGGAATGTATTTGGGGCTGATGGTTGGAGGAGAACTAAACACTAGAGTTCACAGACCTGAACTCTGAATGGAAATACATGGGGGGGGGGGTTGTCTTAATTTTTTGGGGGGGCTGGGGGTCGGAGAGAAATGGCCAAATAAACTCCTAGATTTAACCCCTAAATAACCAGTCTATATGATCAGGCCGATCCGGGACTTATCGTGTGGACATATTTTCAGGAAGCCTGTGAGGTCCACAAACGTTTGGATTTATTTGTACCTCCTGTAGGTCACATTTCATGAAGATAAAAATACCCTCACTGTATTACCCTCTACCACTTCTGCTGGAAAGCTGTTCCTGTTATCTAACACCCTCTTAGTAAAGTTAAATGTCCTTCCATTATATATATATATATATAATATGTATATATGTACTTTGGCTTTATTTAATATATACATATATATGAACGGAATCTCGCTGCATTAGAACACCCAGGAACCGATCACAATTTATTTGTAAAGACCGTGCTTAATCTCAGCTCCTCAAGAAGTTTCCGTCGTGGAAAAAGCCAGCGTGAGCCTCGCATATCCCGCCGGCCGCGAGCACGGAGCGTCCACTCGCTCGAGTCGCCGGGGACGGATATCCTCTCTCCAGCTATGCGGCTTCTTGCTCATGACATTTCTCGGGGGACGCAGCAGCGACAAACACTCACGTCCCCGCTGGAACAGACAGAATTTATAATTAGGAAGACGGAGACAATCCGGGATGTGAACCATGGAAACCGAGACAACAACGTCTTCAAATATCCGCAGACGGCCTGCTAGTAACCCGTTTACTGCCAGGAAAGAAGGTAACGCGGGAAGAACGTCTCAACAAACCAAAAGGCGTATTCAGAGAAAAACAGCCAACGAACACGTTAAAAAAAACGATATAATCACCTGTTCCCATCATTCACATAAATATAACAACGAACCCGCGTCCCCCAACTTACTCACAGGCGCTGTATACAGTAATATTACCCCCCAGCGCTGTATACAGTAATATAACCCCCAGCGCTGTATACAGTAATATAACCCCCCCAGTGCTGTATACAGTAATATTACCCCCCAGCGCTGTATACAGTAATATAACCCCCAGCGCTGTATACAGTAATATAACCCCCCAGCGCTGTATATACAGTAATATAACCCCCCAGCGCTGTATACAGTAGTATAACCCCCGCCAGCGCTGTATACAGTATTATAACCCCCCAGCGCTGTATACAGTAATATAACCCCCCGCCAGCGCTGTATACAGTAATATAACCCCCGCCAGCGCTGTATACAGTAATATAACCCCCCCAGTGCTGTATACAGTAATATAACCCCCCAGCGCTGTATACAGTAATATAACCCCCCAGCGCTGTATACAGTAATATAGCCCCCCAGCGCTGTATACAGTAATATAACCCCCAGCGCTGTATACAGAAATATAACCCCCAGCGCTGTATACAGTAATATAACCCCCAGCGCTGTATACAGAAATATAACCCCCAGCGCTGTATACAGTAATATAACCCCCAGCACTGTATACAGTAATATAACCCCCCAGCTCTGTATACAGAAATATAACCCCCAGCGCTGTATACAGAAATATAACCCCCCAGCTCTGTATACAGTTATATACCCCCCAGCGCTGTATACAGTAATATAACCCCCCAGCTCTGTATACAGAAATATAACCCCCAGCGCTGTATACAATAATATAACCCCCCAGCTCTGTATACAGTAATATAACCCCCCAGCGCTGTATACAGTAATATAACCCACCCAGCGCTGTATACAGTAATATAACCCCCAGCGCTGTATACAGTAATATAACCCCCAGCGCTGTATACAGTAATATAATCCCCAGCGCTGTATACAGTAATATAACCCCCCAGCTCTGTATACAGTAATATAACCCCCCAGCGCTGTATACAGTAATATAATCCCCAGCGCTGTATACAGTAATATAACCCCCCAGCTCTGTATACAGTAATATAGTAAGAGACATTCTGGGTTGGTGGAAGAACGTTAGGGCCGGAGAAGAAGCATTGAATTTGGTTATATAACAGGTAAAACCTGTAACCCTCGGGGTGAGTATCACTGACGTCATCGATCCGAGTCCTTACATGACTAATGAAACGCTTTAGCTTTCTAAATCCAGCAAAGATCCTCCTACATACTCATCCTGAATGACAGCAGACAGACCACCACATTCCCCCCCCGCGCGCCCCCCCCCCACGCACGGGCCGCCGATCGGAAAACGACTGATATCAGAGCCAAGAAGAAGATCTTTAAATATTTAAGCAATGATCCGCGCCTCCGCGATATTCCGTGACGAGTTCTCAGGTCAGCGCCGCGCTCTCTGTAACGGGACGAAAACGTACAGATTTAACCAAACGGAAGAGGACGACGTTTTTTTAAAGCCATGAATAGTTAAGAAAATACTTCCCCCTCAATTAGAAATTCTCAGTTTTTGGTCATCAAACAGACTGAATTTTGGGGTATTTTTTCCATATTTGTGACCGAAATGAGCGGATTCAAAACGTAGCAACTCCCCAAATGTATTAAACAAATGGCTGGAATTCTGGTCCTCAGATATACTTAATTGAGTCACCTGCGTTCAAGCAGGGATATCAACCATAACATACTGGGAGCAAAAACATTGTTTGAGAGTATTAGATATGATGACAGCATGGGGGGGGGGGGTAAGAAAGAGTCGGCTCAAGACTGTGTGACCCAGAGAATCTGCCCTTTCACCCCAAGGCCAGGTCATAAACCCTATGAGTTCCCAAGTACTAAGCACTAAGAAATCTCGGAGTCCCTCGTTTTTTTCCCGACATGGCGACCCAACAAGCGGATCCATCCCCAATATGTCAGTGATGTCACTTTCCTTTCTGCATGGTACATTGGCAGCTACCGTGAAGCTTTTACACATAGAAACATAGAACCTGCTGGCAGATCGGCCCCATTCGGCCCCCGTCTAGTCGCCGTTTCTCCTGCTGTAAAGACTCAAACTTTAATCAGTCGTTGGTCTCGTCTTAGATTCAGGAGCCGTATGCCGATCCCATGCATGTTTACATTCCCTCACTGTATTACCCTCTACCACTTCTGCTGGGAGGCTGCACTATTTATCTATCACCTAGTCAAAGTAAAAAGGGTACATTTAGTTAGGTAGGAATCTATAAATAAGCCAGAAACACATATTTACCAATCTACCACTATCAGAGGAATATACCCCAATGATGCCTGACCGGAGAGCCCGACCTGTGCAGCTCATGCTACGAGTTCCCTTTTTAAAAGGCCGAGCACAATGCCGATGGCATCATTCCTCTGCTTTTAAAAAGGGGGCGCTTAATATAACCAAATTCTGCTAACATGGCAGGTATGAGAAACTGCCATTCGGGATTCTAGCACATGCCGATACAGACATTGCAAATTCTTTCTCTTCCTCCCTTATCCATCGGTGGGCTAAAGGCGAGGGGGTCTGAAGTGCACAGGTTGGAGAACTGGTCATGCATATAATAAAAAATAAGTGAAATCAGGTTAAAAAGAGTTTAAATGCCGACAATTGACATTTCCAGCTTGGTATAAAAAGTGTCGCAGAATTAAACCCCTGATCTATCTTCGCTACAGACGAGATATTTTAATCATCTGGGCCGCCAACTATCAACCCGACACTCTGTTATTCACGCCTGGGCAGTTCCAGACATCTCTATACAGAACACATATTAATTTAGGTGGAAGAAAAGACCCAAGTCCACGGAGTTCAGCCGATCCTTCCTGCTTTTGATCCAAAAAAAAGCAAAAACGCCCAATTAAGCTATTTTGGCAATTTTTTCACACTTAGGAAGATTCCTTCTTGACCCCAAATAGCAATCAGATTTCTCATTGGATTGAGAAGCTCCAAGATATTAATGTTTATTCTATTATTTCTACCCCTATGTTCTGCTTTTACCCTTTTGAATGCATTCGTTGTGAACCTCCTCCCTCGGCAGTGGATTCCGTACCTTTACTGCCCTTACTGTAAAGAATCCCTTCCTTTGTCTTTTATGAAATCTCCGCTCTTCCCGTCTCTCGTTCTTTGTACATTTCCGCTAATGAACCGGTCGCTGGAGAGCTCTTTTTTTTTTTTTTAATCGACATACAAAAACTTCTACAATCTACAGCCAGGCCAATATGTATAACGATATCGCAGACCATGGTGGGCACACCGTACACCTCAGAGGGGCTTCCTCAGCCAGAGATACAGAGCGAGGATGACTGATACTCAGATACAGAAAGCCACCAACATTCCGAGAACGTAGCAACATAACGGACACCGTGTGCCATTAGTGGACACTTACAGCCCCCCGACACGTTGAGATGATATAGTCCTTCTAGAAAGACTTTATAGAAGGACGACTAAAACGGGGAACAGACTAAGAGATCTTAATATGTCCGGCTTGGGGGAGAAGAGAGAGAGGGGGATGGGGAGAGACATTTAAATACTTAAAGGGGTTAAAACAAAGTACAGGAGGGACGTTTATTTCAAAGGAGGAGAAACGTTACAACGAGAGACCAGAAGACCAGTAGACGGTCAGATGTTTGGATGGAACGGAAGGAAGTTTTACTTTGCCGAAACTGTATTTATGGGACGGCTCTGGATCCAAAGACCCAAAGAAATGATGGAATGCACTGACTCACCACGATGAACAACGGTGTGAATTTGCACCAGACTATGACATCATGGAATAACCCACGCATTCGCCATAGAGACATCACGACATCACCGCTGTTACCTGTAACATGTTGAGCAGTAGGCTGCGGAATTTGGTTCCTTCCACCATGAAGAGCGCCATTTTGTCGCAGAGTTTGGCAGCCGTGTGCGCGAAGCTCCTGTCGGTGACGGCTTTCTGATAGATCGTCTTTACTATCTCCCCCAGCATTTCCTCGGAGTTTGCCGAATTCTGCGCCTCCTCCATGAACGTGGTGAGCTTGCAGTCCACGTCGCTGCTGTTATTCCTCATGCTATTTAATATCTCAATGAGTTTGTCCATTGGTCTTTTGAGGATTGGTGGACTCGACCGCAAATTCTTCCTAGAATGAAAAGAAAGAAACGGGGGAACAATTATGGTTTTCTATGAACTCTACTGCCGAAGGGGCCAGGCCAGCTGATTCTGGGCCATAATCCGGTGTTTCCTATACGCACAGTAAATTCTCCACTCGTCGGGTCCCATGTGCCGTAAGGTCTGAGTCAACATCAAAATATCTACATAGGCTTCAAGGAGACACCAATGTCCTTCAAATGTCCCTCAACCTTACATCATCACATGGTATGAAGACAACATCTTCATGAAGTCCATCACTCAACTAATCTCATGTCTTCCCTATTTATTCCAAAGACCCAACTTGATTCAATTGTACGTCAAAGCTTCCAGAATTGTTCAATTGTGAACTCATCGGAATCAGGTTTTTTCCCCCGGATTAATTCAACCAGGAATATCTCCCTATGAAAAGGGTTTTATACGGCCGTTTTGATTTTTTTAGATTTAGTACAAAAAAATGCAAAGGAGAGACTTTTCTTTAACCTATAGAATAGTTAGCTCATTTATTTCTAACTACTGGTCAAAAGTTTGGGGTCGCCCAGCTGTTTCCATGAAAAACAAGGACATTTTTTGGCTGTAACATAATAACAAAAGGATTTCTAACGATCAATTTGCCTTTTACACTTGGATCAGTGAATGTTCATCATTCAAGGGAGGTTTAACCAACATTTGAGACTCTGGCTGGCTGAGGATCATGGAGAAATGGGGGGCTGAACACCTGTGAAGCTGCAGCTTCCCTGCCACTTTCTTAAAATAGACAAAAATATGTAGAAACTACCAGCAGAGAGGGCTTCTTCTCCTACCTTTTCCTTCAATCGTCTCCGCAGCCTGTCTTTCGAAGATTGCAGCAAATTCACTTTAGGCCTCTCCCTGTCCCTGTTCTGAAAGCCCCCTTTCTGCTTTGTTTCGGACTCCCTGCCGCCCGGCGATGTCCTTTCCGACGTGCCTGCGCTCCTGTGACTTTCTAGGGGGATGTGGACCGTGCAGACCGAGGCGTCCTCCGAGTTCAGGTTGTCGGTGTCTTTGGCATGTCTCTGAAGGTCTCTGTCATTTGGCAGGTGCTTCTGGTTGTGGTGCCATCGGCGGTTTTGGCTGTAGCCGTGGTGGCCCTGCTTGCCTGAGTGCGATGCTTGGCTTCCTTGGTATTGTTTTTGGTGCTCCCTCGCGTTGGGTTTGGCAGTGCCTTGTTGGACTTCATTTTGTTGTGGCTGTGGCTGTGGCTGCTTATTGCCCCCTTGTGATTTCTGCTGTTTCCTGCAAAACACAAAAGTCATTATCAACCTAAACTGGGAAGACTTAAAAGGAATTAAAGGATAATTCTCACACGAGGCTCCTCGCCAAGGAACCAGTTTTGGGAGCTCTCATAAAGTCCTATCCCAATGACCTACCCAAGAGAACTGGTGGGGTCAACATCTCTGCAGTCAATGGTGGAACACCAAGCTATTACTAGAATATTTAGAATCCGGGTGAATGGTTTGTACTTTAGTTTGGTGGATCCTTGACAGAGCACATATCTCGAGATGCCTTTACCGAGTGAGTAGTAGATAAGTGGAACACCAACCCAGCATAAGTGGTTGAGGTTAATACAGTGAGGGTATTAAACACGCATGGGATAGACATACGGCTCCTGAATCAAAGACGAGACCAACGACTGATTAAGGTTTGAACCTTTACAGCAGGAGAAACGGGCGACTAGACGGGGGCCGGATGGGGCTTCTGCGGGTAAAATCATAATTTCAGTCGAGCTGAGGCTGTATGACCACAAACCGTTGTAAGGTTACATTTCCTTAACCATCTGGCTTTTAACAGCTTTGGAATATTTAGAGATCACAGGGCGGGTGGAGGAGAAACCTGAGATATTATGTATAACAATGGACCACCGAGTAAACATCTCACTTCGGGAGCGTAAAGTTACATTACCAACGTGCCCTGAATACGTCGATGAAGAGTACGATTCCCATAGATAGTTTAGAAATGTAACAAGGGTGTACACTATCGTTCAAAAGTTTGGGGTCCCTTAGAAATTTCCTTGTTTTTTTGGAAAGAAAAGCAAATTTTGCCCATTAAAATAACATTAAATGGATCAGAAATCCAGAGCAGACGGGGTTAATGTTGTAAATGACTATTGCAGGAAACGGCTGATTTTTAAAAGAATCTCTTCATAGGCGCACAGAGGCCCTTTATCACTCCCATCACTCCTGTGTTCCAATGGCCCTTTATCACCCCCATCACTCCTGTGTTCCAATGGCCCTTTATCACCCCCATCACTCCTGTGTTCCAATGGCCCTTTATCACCCCCATCACTCCTGTGTTCCAATGGCCCTTTATCACTCCTGTGTTCCAATGGCCCTTTATCACTCCCATCACTCCTGTGTTCCAATGGCCCTTTATCACTCCCATCACTCCTGTGTTCCAATGGCCCTTTATCACCCCCATCACTCCTGGGTTCCAATGGCCCTTTATCACTCCCATCACTCCTGTGTTCCAACGGCCCTTTAGCACTCTCATCACTCCTGTGTTCCAATGGCCCTTTATCACTCCCATCACTCCTGTGTTCCAATGGCCATTTATCACTCCCATCACTCCTGTGTTCCAATGGCCCTTTATCACTCCTGTGTTCCAATGGCCCTTTATCACTCCCATCACTCCTGTGTTCCAATGGCCCTTTATCACCCCCATCACTCCTGTGTTCCAATGGCCCTTTATCACTCCCATCACTCCTGTGTTCCAATGGCCCTTTATCACTCCCATCACTCCTGTGTTCCAATGGCCCTTTATCACTCCCATCACTCCTGTGTTCCAATGGCCCTTTATCACTCCCATCACTCTTGTGTTCCAATGGCCCTTTATCACTCCCATCACTCCTGGGTTCCAATGGCCCTTTATCACTCCCATCACTCCTGTGTTCCAATGGCCCTTTATCACTCCCATCACTCCTGTGTTCGAATACAGAAACGGTGACTGCGCCTCTCAGAAATGCTCCTTATGGGTTAACCCCTTGATTAAAAAACAAGGGAAGAGAATAATGCAGAACATTTACACCGATACACGATAATTACATGATTCTAGAGGTCTCCAAAAGCGATGGCGCTTATGTGCCGGATCATGTTGGAGTATCTGACCTTGCTGGCTAAACCTATTGGGAGTTGTAGTGCCATAAAAGATGCGTGTGCAGCTCATGATCGGGGCGAATCTATCCTTCAGGACATTGGCAGCGCCGCCGCGTTCTCCGCTCCCACGTTCCGTCCCGTACAAACTCACTTTGTAAAAAGCGACACTTGAAACCTTATGAATTTCGTATATTTCACTGGTTCTCACTCAAATATTTTATGTGCCTCGCAAGGAAATGCCAATGTAAATGCGAGGCCGCGGAGCGCGTTCCAAACTGCACGGCTCCCCTCCGCTGCCTTTGTTCCGCCGTGATGTATAATATCGGGTCAACAAAGTGGCTTTGTGAGAAACGTATGGACTACGCCGCCTCGCTGCGGACTGGAAGCCGATACTCGCCTGCATTTACCCCGGCATGAACTCCCGAAGTCACAGCGCGACCCCTCCGCCAATACAACAGCCCAGCACGTTACGTTAAAGGGACCGGCGCAAATAAACATTGATTGTAACGTTTATTTCATTATAATTTGTTTTATATAGCGCCGTCATATTCCATAGCGCTGTACAATGGGTAAACGGGGGGCCAATCATTGGAGGGAAGCTGAAGCTTCTCCCTGCTGCCTCTGACATTAAACTGTCCCTTAAAAACCAGAAATGACAAATCCCGCCTAATAAATTAACTTTCTAGTGTTTGAAAAAATGCATTCTATCCTCTCAAAAACAATACAGAGATGTTGAAGAATCCCGAGTTTCTATGGCGACAACCTATCAGGGCTGGCTTCTGTGTCATGTGACAATTAAATGTTCCCGGCAAAATCATGAATGAAGCAAAATTCTATTTGCTCGATATGCCTTATACCCCTATATGCCACTTATCACCCCAGATATGCCTTATACCCCCGATATGCCCCCCCCCCCCCGCTTACCGATGCTATCCGAGACTTGCCCTCTGTGCTTCAGACTCCCTAGTGTCTAGCGGGGGCAGCCGGTGGACCTCTGTGTGATGCGCGCAGACAACCTCCGCTGCTACCGGGATCCTATGAATGAGCACCTGAAGGTAATGTGATGCCGGCGCTCCGTCATAGAAGCCCCAGAGGAAGTGCCGGGTAGCAGCGGAGGATGTGTATGCACACCGGCTGCCAGAGAGGAGGATCCGGATCTTAGTCTTGTAGTCAGAGCTCTATTCGATGTCTGATTAGAAGACGACCTTGAACATAAGACGAGGGGTATTTTTCAGAGTAATTATTTCAGGAGCGGGCTTTATCGGGACTGGGAACCATGGTTTTAATGCTGCATTTAGTCTCAAAAGCGTTAAATTCAGCAAAGTTTTTTTCAGCAGAGCATCTTTTGAGAAACATTAAAGCCCCGATGCTGCCCGTTTACACGAGGATCACCCGTGATGGGGTCTTTTCGGTGATTCTTTTCCGTGCATCCTAATTGTTTTTAATGTGTTAACGCATGAAGAGAAGAGAATCCCCATGGTTCGTTTACGTGATTTCTCCTAAATAAACCCGGCTCTCTCGCTGCAGCTTTTCTGGATTAAACATTGAGGGTGAAACCCGGCGCGGGTGGGGGACCCCTCGGCGGGGGCGGGGACCCCTCGGCGCGGGCGGCGACCCCTCGGCGCGGGCGGCGACCCCTCGGCGCGGGTGGGGGACCCCTCGGCGGGGGCGGGGACCCCTCGGCGCGGGCGGCGACCCCTCGGCGCGGGCGGCGACCCCTCGGCGCGGGTGGGGGACCCCTCGGCGGCGGGCGGCGACCCCTCGGCGGGGGCGGGGACCCCTCGGCGCGGAGAAGCTTACGGCCCCACTTGGACTTTGACACGAACACATTAGGCAGAGAACGAAAACACTTTCTCGTGTCAATCTTCCTTAAGTTCTCAATCGGCCCGTCTAACAGATAAATTCCATAATTCATACGGCGATGAGCGGCTCCCACAGCGGGGCCCGATGTCTAAGCCGCCCCTGCCTGTCGTTTCAATTAAAAACAAAGTTAATATTTCATTAAACGAGTCAATCATTTTAACTAAATGAGCGGAACAGACGGGACGGAGAGCAACGACTTCTACAAATCAGAAAAGATATTCTTTGGGGGAGGTTTTAGGGCTGAAAAAAATAAATACAGAAATAAAATAGACCAGAGAAGTTAAAATATATAACTTTCTCCTACAGCATAAGCCCCAGCGCTGTATACAGTAATATAACCCCCCCCAGCGCTGTATACAGTAATATAACCCCCAGCGCTGTATACAGTAATATAACCCCCCCAGCGCTGTATACAGTAATATAACCCCAGCGCTGTATACAGTAATATAACCCCCCCAGCGCTGTATACAGTAATATAACCCCCCAGCGCTGTATACAGTAATATAACCCCCCAGCGCTGTATACAGTAATATAACCCCCAGCGCTGTATACAGTAATATAACCCCCCAGCGCTGCATACAGTAATAACCCCTAGCGCTGTATACAGTAATAACCCCTAGCGCTGTATACAGTAATATAACCCCCCAGCGCTGTATACAGTAATATAACCCCCCAAGCGCTGTATACAGTAATATACCCCCAGCGCTGTATACAGTAATATAACCCCCAGCGCTGTATACAGTAATATAACCCCCCAGTGCTGTATACAGTAATATAACCCCCAGCGCTGTATACAGTAATATAACCCCCAGCACTGTATACAGTAATATAACCTCCAGCGCTGTATACAGTAATATATCCCCCAGTGCTGTATACAGCAATATAACCCCCAGCACTGTATACAGTAATATAACCCCAGCACTGTATACAGTAATATACCCCCCAGCGCTGTATACAGTAATATAACCCCCAGCGCTGTATACAGTAATATAACCCCCAGCGCTGTATACAGTAATGTGACAAAAACTTGGTTTTCTCTCATTTTGTTAAAAAATATTCCCTTTATCTGCAGCCGCCATTGTTGTCAGTCATGTGATATTTTGGGTGACTTTTCCACTGAGCTTTATGGCAAAGCTAGCTAAGTCCGTTCCTCTACAGACTTTCATTTGTAAGAGAGTTTGACTAGGCAATTAAGACTGAAGCCATTCTATTGTTTCCCGCAGGCAGTATGATAAGGAGTCGGGGTGTTTAGTAGATCGGGGATCAGATAACAGAGCGAGAATCATACAAACGGCTGATATGCGGCTGCCTGAAAACATTATATTACGGGGCAAAAACTAGAAAACAGTGCAATACATTTTTGAAGCTTATTTTAATTTGATGCTAGGAATAAAAAAAAAAAAAAAAAAAAAGGTTCCCTTTAAGAAAGAGACACCCGAGGCTATTTTCTACTTGACTCGGTTACCAAAACGAGGTCTAGGAAAGTAGGGCAGAGTGAAGGCCCGGCTGATTGCAGGGGTCTTGTGTATCGGGAATTTAGAGGTCAGCCAGCGGTATACGAGTCAGGCGATATTAAAGCGAGGCTGTAACGCATGTCATGCGCATTGCTAATGGTCACTAATGTGAAAGGGTTTATATCGCATGACATTTAGCATTGCAAATGTATTAATGCCAAAGATAAAATGTTTTCGGGTTCCGACAGAAGGATCTCCTAGACATATGTCGTTTGTAACACAAAGTAAAATATTAATGGTTCTATAAACTATATTCATGCTGAGGCCGCACGCCGAGAAGCGCATGGCGGCCCCCGCCAATATCAGCTGGACGGGCAGAGAATAACAAATACATGTCAAACCTCATTCTGTTACGTTCTCTGAATTCTTAAACATTATTAGAAGTATTAATGAAAGCCTTCATTATTAATTAACCTCAAACACAATAACGTAATATTCATCGATTAATATTCTCTATTCTCTGAACAGAATTCATCCTTAAATATTATTTGAAATATGAATTAATGCCATAAGAATTTATTCATAATACTTAATATTAAATATCTACATTTCAACCTTGTTTTTTTACGTCTTCTGAACATAATCCTATTTCAAAATATAGAGTCATAATTATTAACTTAAATACAACACCTTAATATGAATTCATTGATTAATATATATTTAAACCTTATTCTGTTATGTTCTCTAAACATTACTAGAAGCATTAAAGCCATAATTATTAACTTAAATAATTTTTTTTATTGAAAAGAAAAAAAAAAAAGATATAAGTTAAAAAAAAAAAAGTTACAATTCTGTTAAGTTCTATTTTAAATTGGGCTGCACTCAAAGTTTACCAAGTGAAAGATCCCATATAACAGACAATACATACATTGATACTGCGTATCCTCTATCAGAGCTCCCTCGCTGGTGACTGCATACTGCCACAGTGTCTGGAGGACTAAGATGGAGATACCCTACAGCAGGGGCGTCCAACCTGCGGCCCTCTGGCTGCTGCAGGACTACATCTCCCATAATGCTCTTTCAGCTAAGGGGCTGGCTGAGGAGTATGGGAGATGTAGTCCTGCAGCAACTGGAGGGCCGCAGGTTGGACGCCCCTGCCCTACAGGGAGAACCAAGATGGCGGCGTTGAGTGTCTATGAAGCCACACAACTCGCGATTGCAGCACCATGACGGTAAGATGCGATGTATGTAATATGTATAAGGTCACACATTCTACAGCTCTACCCAGCCCAGAACATACGAGAATATCGTGTATAAAACTAATCTCCAATAATACGGCCTATGCTACCCGTTCCCTGCCCACATTGATCCAGGGACTACTGGTGCCATAATCTGACGTCTGTGACTCGGGAACCAGTTTGTTGGCAGCCTCGGTACTCTAACCCATTCTCTTATACCTGGACCCCAGTCTATGGGTTCCAAACCAGTTTTCCCACCATGGAGGCATCATCGCGGCCCCATTCATGACACATAGAACCTGCCAGCAGATCGGCCCCCGTCTAGTCGCCCGTTTCTCCTGCTGCGAAGACTCAAACCTTAATCAGTCGTTGGTCTCGTCTCAGATTCAGGATCCGTATGTCTATCCCATGTGTGTTTAATACCCTCTACCACTTCTGGGAGACTGTTCCACTTATCTACCACCCCCTGAGTAAAGTAAACACTTTTCCAACAGACCAATTAACACACAAGAGACAGACACTAACAACCACCTGTCCTGATGCTACCAACGAAGCCTTACCAAGACTGCTGGAGCCAACCAATGATAATCAGCAACTTAACAGAAGAGAGAGAGAGAGCGTAATGGGGAGGAATAATCATGCAGATTCTGAAAAGGACATTAAGATACCTTTCCTCAAGGCATAGACAATTTTAATAGACATATATTGCGTACTTTTTCTGTAAAAAACCCATAATAAAGGTTTATTTAATGTACAGAACTATAATATGTGCGATCGGGTTTAACGTGTGCGGATTGAAACGCGCGGAGCGTGTTTATCAGGCTGAGCTCAGGAGAAGGAGGATGATGATGATGATGATATTTATAATTGATGATCTCATGGGACGAGATAAGCAATTCTATGAAACTGCACTTATCTCTCCGGAAGGATTTAGCCAGGGATTAAACCGCTATAGAGACAAGTTTTAATTAATAATTCCTTTGCGCCCGATGGATTTTATATCTCGCCCCCGGGGGGGGGGGGACCCGACCGATATAAACGAACAGCCGGAAACCGGCGCTTTATTCCGCGGGGAGTCTGCATTCCAATTCATTTTAGAATCTCTAAAATTAAGAAACAGAAGAGTGAAGCATTTAGAATCCGGTGATAGAGCCTGCAAAGGAAGGGTTAAAGGGGAACTACCGCCCCGCCGCTTTCACCTTTACTAAACAAATTCAGCAAAACTACCTAAAACTGTGTTTTTGTAAGCCCATCGAGGTAGTCAGTTTGGTGATATTTAGTGATCCTTATGGAAGCTGTGATCGGTGGCAGCTTGTGGCAGAACCAGCATTATCTGATCAATTTCCTATCCATCTCACTACCCCCTTTACAAGGGCTGCCTCAACCAATCAGCAACAGCGAACGGATGACTCAGTTGAGTGTGGATGGTTTGGCTACACTAATCTGCTGAAAGGGAGGTAGATACGTGGAACAGACCCCCAGCAGACGTGGTAGATGCTAATACAGCGAAGGGATATAAACATACATGGGATAGGCATATGGCTCCTGAATAGCCCCCCCCCCATATTAGCATATTAACCCCTTGTGTGTTAGATGGGGCAATGTATTGCCTGATGACACCTATGGAACTGTGAGTTAAATGTATCCGGCACCTAAATCATAAACGCAGAAGAAAAAATATATAACTCTTTAAATCACGTAGGGGAAAAAAATTGCAAGATTTCCCACGGAAACGAGTGGAATTTTACTGCCTTACATTATTGGCGTTTCCACGGCGTTTCCGGAAGGTAACAGAAATATAATTAAATTCGCGCATCAGTCGTAAAAACACTTTCCCATTAACTAATAATAACGCGCTCTCCCGAAATCTACCCCCGGACACATTCCCGTTTTCCATTTATACCCCTGGCACCGGCTCGGAAACGCTTCGTTATTAGAAAGGTATAAACAGAAATAGAGGTCTTCAAAGACAGCGGCGGCGGCAGGTTCACGGATCAGAGATTTCATCGGGGTCCGAGCTCCGTGGAATTTCGCGGGGGTCCGGACAACGGAGAATAAACTGCATCTGCTTTTATAGGAAATATCTATGGAGACCCTAAAACCCACAGATAAGGACAGGAACGGAGACACTGATGGAAGCTGGTGGGCTTCTGGGAGTCAGTTCTTAACATCATCAGGTATGGTCCTGGCTGGAGATCTGGTCATGGCATGTAAATACCCCGTTACCATCCCCCGTCGTATATTGAATACCGAAGACGGACACCAATGGCTGTGTTGGAGATGTCTGCCTGTAGCAAGTTCTCGAACGGGAATGAATTGGACATGGCGGGCATTCTACAGGAGGGTCCCATGGAAAGGAGCTGGTTGTTGGGTGGCAGATTCTTCAAGGATTTTTGGGACACATAGAAAAGCCTTCCTCACCCAGCATGCTCTTCTCCTTCTTCTACGCAACCCCAGAAGAGAAGATATTGGTGTACGATGTGACATCTTAGAATCAGGGAAATAGTCCTGGATTGTTGGTAGCCTTAGTGGTTCTACCGCAGGATCTCCTTAGGTGGTCCTCAAGATAAAGAGAGAGAGTGGGACTTTTCTAAATGGAATCCCTAGACACAAAACATTTCAGAATCACTTCTATAGAAGCTTTAAATATCGACTCCCAACATTTTTTTTGTTTTATTTTTGTTTATTTATTTTTTAACTACAAATTACAAAATTAGTTTCCAAAAACGATTTAGTTATTTTCTGTTCTTGCTCTGTTATGTGAGCCCCAATCTAATAAACGTGGCTAATCCTGGTATCCTGGTAAAACATTGAATGGCTCAGTCTTAATCACACAGTCAGACACTCTGACTAATGAATATTGAGTAACGGACTTCATTAGCTCAGTGGGGCGTTTGAGCGGGAACATAACTGACAACAACGGTGGCCTCCTATACTACTGTATACAGCTCTGGGGGTTATATTACTGTATACAGCGTGGGGGGTTATATTACTGTATACAGCGCTGGGGGTTATATTACTGTATACAGCGCTGGCGGGGGTTATATTACTGTATACAGCGCTGGGGGTTATATTACTGTATACAGTGCTGGCGGGGGTTATATTACTGTATACAGTACTTGGGGTTATATTACTGTATACAGTGCTTGGGGTTATATTACTGTATACAGCGCTGGGGGGTTATATTACTGTATACAGCGCTGGGGGTTATATTACTGTATACAGCTCTGGGGGTTATATTACTGTATACAGCGCTGGGGGTTATATTACTGTATACAGCTCTGGGGGTTATATTACTGTATACAGCACTGGGGGGTTATATTACTGTATACAGCGCTGGGGGGTTATATTACTGTATACAGCGCTGGGGGGTTATATTACTGTATACAGCGCTGGGGGTTATATTACTGTATACAGCGCTGGGGGGTTATATTACTGTATACAGCGCTGGGGGTTTATATTACTGTATACAGCTCTGGGGGGTTATATTACTGTATACAGTGCTGGGGGGTTATATTACTGTATACAGCTCTGGGGGGGTTATTGCTGTATACAGTGCTGGGTGGGGGTTATCACTGTATACAGCGCTGGGGTTGATGCTCCATGCACTTCCCCTTTAACCTCTTGATTCATGGAGCGAGGGTCATAATACCTACTTGTATCTGGAGAATATCTCATGGAAATTATTATAAGTTGTCATTATGATTTTTATTTGACTTTGTATTTGGGGAAATCATTTTGTTAGAGGCTGCGGTTAGGAGTTTGAAGATTGAGCAGAAGTCAAACACCAAACGCTCGGTGAAAACCGATATGTTTTGTCGAAGAGCGTAATGTAAGCAAGATACAGAGGAAGAGAAAACACATATGCAACCTACGGGGCGAGAGCGGAGGATAATCAGAATGCCTTGAATAAATCACAAAACACGGCAGAAGCTGGAACAAGCTGTGTATTGTCTACCCACGGGGGCCACGCCGGCAACCGGGAACATCGCGTACCGGATAACACAAACAAAAACCTAGCGGGGGATAGCAAAGTTTAGACTTCGATGCAAAGTATCCCAAATTCACACAGTACGTTCCGTGCATCCCACAGAACAGAGGATCACAAGAGCAGATAAACCACGGAACAGGGATAAACACGGAGGGGCTCGGAGCCGTGACAGCCGCCGTTTCATCACACGGGCAGATCGGTAACCAGCGGCCACCAAGAGAAACCCGAGGAAAGTAAGCGTGATGAGCCGGACCCGCTCTACCTTTCAGTTTTGACGGACCCTTTGAATGTAGGGACTATAAGAAGCTCTGCGGAAATTGTTGGGCCTAAATAAAAAAAGAACAAAAATATAAAAAAATGAAAAAGGGGACAAAGAACTTAAATGGGAAGGGATACATACGTTGCCCAAATACTTATCTATCCTACCTATCTGTGCCCACCAGGTGTTTGTGAAGGCAGAGGTACCATATTTTAATATTTCTGACACATTTATAAATTTCCACATACTTATGGCCCACCAGATTGTACGGATGTACAATCCCATTCATTTATTAAAAATAATATAAATATATATAGATAGTCGTGTGAAAAAGAAAGTACTTTGAATTCAATGGTTTTACAAATCAGGACATAATCATCTAAAAATTAGGTAAATACAACCTCAAATGAACAACACATGACATATTACACCAAAAATAAAGCCAAAATGAAGAAGCCATGTGAAAAACTAAGGACACCTTATGATTCAATAGCTTGTAGAACCACCCCTCGTTTTCTATATGTTGTAATAAGTCACCTGTTGTTTTTCATCTGAGGTTGTATTTAGCTAATTTTTAGACCTAAGGAACAGATGATTATTGTTATGTCCTGATTCAAAAACCTAGAATTCAAAGAGGGTTTTATTTTGTTTTTCATACGACTGTATATACTATATATATATATAAATATATATATAAAAAAAATCTATATATATATAAATATATATTTATTCAATTATTATTCCTATAAAAAAATGCTATATTTAATACTATATATTTTTTTTTGGGTGTACTTTTTTCATATGACTGTATACAATATATATATTTATTCAATAATTATTCCTCTCTCTATATATATATATATATATATTAATTTTTTTATTTATTTATTTTTGGGGGGAATTTATCAAACCATATTTTTTGTTTAATCTTTTTGTTTAATCCCCCCCCCATTGTTCCTCTTTCAAGTCTTGAAGAATAATTGTTCACATGCCACCAAAGTGATCACGTTCTCCTAAAAGCAAAAGCTTCCTGCTTCTATGCTGTTAGGAACACATCAGCGCGTAAATCAAAATGAATTCTCCGTGTGATGTCATGTCAAACGTAAACGCGGAACACATGTGAGCCCGGCAGGCTGGTGGCCCGTGTTAATATTTATTTACTTTTCCTCTGTTTTTTTCTGATACGAAATGGAATCGGGAAGGGGGGGGGGAACCTCGCTAAATGAAGTTGAGTTATTTTAATTAAAAAGTGGAAAGTTGAATGAGAACTTTTTGGTTTATTAGAATTTGGGTTCTCGTCATAACCGACCCCAGATGGGAACGTTCTTTCACGAAGCGAATTCCCAACGTGGTCATTCATTGAAGGCTTGCAGGAGACGTGACCATTTAATAATCCCTGTCACTTAGGCGCTGACGTCTCTAATTGTTGCATTAACGAGAAAATCCCGGAATTTCTTAATTATTGCTAAAGACGTCCGGGTTACTTGGAGGTCAAAGGTCAAAGGAACATGTGTGGAGTTGGTAAAAAGGTTAGGGACCAACAAGGTCTTCTGCTGCAGGAACCATCGATAAAAGGGGTTACCCAAATGGGCTCCTCAACTCGCATTCTCACCTACTCCGTTTGCGATGTTTACATACACACCATGGGTGGGGGAACCTTAATATTAGGAACAGGTGGCTCAAAAATATCCTTTTAACTATAGTAGAGGTGCTGTTCCACTCACTAGCAAGTTAAGCAACCAACGCCAAGGTGATCTGTCTTTTTTTTCTGTTACCTGAAGGTTTAATGACATAAGCATCAAAAAAGGTGTAATTTTCCCTAAATTTATGAATGGAATATGGTTTCTTTTGGCAGGGAGACTAGCGAGTTCACCAGAAACCCTGATATACCCAAAGTTTGCCTACTCGATCTAATTCCGGACAGAGAAGCAATGGTAGACCACTTACTACAAATCAAACCACACCGTTGCATGTTGAAGACATGAAATGAGGCTAGATGAGATTACCATAAGGCACGGCGGCCGGAGAGGATTCACTCCAGGCTTCTAAGGGAACTTGGTGAAATAATTGCCAAATCTCTGTTTTTAGGACACAATTTCCTGAGGCGTTTAGCCATGGGATTTATGGAAAGCCAGTGATATGAAACTCCCCAGGAATGATTGTTCGGGGAATCCTGCATGCGCAATGATTAGGGGGACAGGTCGGTTCATTGGCTGTCCGGTTTTGGGCATTGGTTCATGAAACAAATAGAACTTGATGGTAAATCGGATCCATTCGGCCCCATCTAGTCGGCCCGTTTCTCCCGCTGTAGAGACCATAATCAGTGCTTGGTCTCGTCTTAGACTCGAGTTAAGGGTTTGAAAAGAGCATGTGATCAGGTTAAACGAAGTTCTCTCCTTTCTCCACCAATTAACAACAACCAGCAACTTATGGCCCAAAAATCCACCAGATCGGCATTTTTTCCGAAATCCTACATTTTACGGTTCTGTACCTAAAATGTGATCCGTGTGACCCCCCCCCCCTCTCCATTCAGTTATCTCTCCTTTGTCAAGTTGCTGACTGTGGTTGATGTGTTAGTGAAGCCCTTGTAAGTGTTGGGGAGGAGAAGGAGGAGAGCAACTCTATTAGATAAAGATTCCAGACAGGTCCTCTTCTCCGTGGGGCGAACTTCAAAACAAAATATTTTGGTATCTCACACAGACCCCCAAAAAATAAAAAAAACAGTATAAAAAAAAATAACATTTTTAAAAAAAACATGAAAATATACTTTCCTTTAAGTGGCCAATTAAATCTAGCTGGCAGTGAATGGGTTACAAACGGACTTTAAACTGCTTAACTATTATGTGTCCCCCCCAAAGTTTGCTTCTAAGGTGTTGATCCAGACGGGGATATTTTGATCTTCTTGGTAATGCGGTTACAGGTCGGTGTATTTCTCGATTAATACCCTTCAGCTCTGCATCGCGTGTGGATCTGCACTTGGCGGAGTGTTATAAATATTATTCATAAAGCCTGGAATATGATTTAACCTGACCCCATATCAGAAGAGAGAATTATTCCGGGGAAAAAAAACAGGTATTTAAATAAATAATAAAAAAACAAAAAACATTTGCATGCAGTTACTTGTAGCAAGGGCAATTAGGCAGCATTTACACCATCACTGGATCCTTGTTTTTGCTACTGCCAGGATTTTGTAGTATTAATGGGCCATCTGAACATGTTTGGGAGGAGGGGGGTGTTGTAGACCTTGTGTAAAAATGGAGCTAAAAGTTGCGTAGGGTCATGGATACCCCAAAACAGCCTTTTAGTGTGGGGGGGGGTTGGGAGGGAAGTAGGTGCGGATGGTCCATGCCGGGGCCACAGGTCACAGACGTCTCTCCGCACAGGGATTATTTACTTTGCTGGATGTATGATGGATAAATCCGATGGAGAACGGAGCGCTGAACATACGGCGTTTAGTAAAACAATAGTTATTACAGATAGGAAGTCGCGTCTGCAGGGATACCTTTTTTTCCCCACGTTTTTATGGATTTGCCGTTTCCATCGGGCATTTTTATTCTATGGATTCGTCTGCATCCTTCTTCCCCGTATAGAACGCATTTCCTTAAAGAAATTGGGGAGAATAAACACACCCTTCTGTGTTTATCAATTCCAGAACATTTTAGGAAAAAACCTATTCAATGCTGGAGAGGCAAAAACACATTGTTACGGAGAAGAAGAATGTCCCGTGTCTGTCGGATCCCCCTATAAGTCAATTTCCTGGAATTTTCCCCCCGTATACGGCAGGCGGAGACGTGATCAGACGGCTGCCGCGTTCTTCCCGCCACGTCGGGGGGCCGGGGTGAGGAGAAGATTGTTTATTACAGTCTACGGAGGCTCCGGTGGAGCGGACACCTTTATTCACTAAGTACCCTTTAACACGCATGTTACGTGCGAAGCTCGCAATTCTACCCCTGCAGTCTTTTAAAGGCTCCGTTCCACCTTTTAACGGCATTTTTATGCATTCGAAACAGAACTCCTGGTACTGCCGAACACCCAGAACTTTCTCTATAACAACTCTATAATAATAATTTTATTATATTAAAATTTGCCTTATTCATAATTTTGGCCAGGAACACCAACAGTTGGCACTGATAGGCCGTTGCCGTAGAAGCTGAAAATGCTTTTATTGTGATTAACCTCCAAGGTGGGGGGGGGGGATCTCCCTTGAACGCGGTCCATTTAAATTGCTATACTGGGCTCTTGTAGTTCTAAGGCAGAGGCCAGCATATATATAACGCCGTATCTCCTGGAAGACCCCCTTGGCATGAAATATAGTATATATCTGTTATCACAGTCCATTAGTAAGGCGAGATGCATGGCTTCAGTAGGACAGTTACCGACCGCGTACCGAAGTACACTTCCTGTTCCAGTAGAGGCAGCTGGGGGAGGAGCTTTACAAAACAGAAATCTCATTTTCCAGCACCAATAGCTAAGGAATGCCTGCACCGACTCACATGTCATAAAAAACACGAGTCCGTGCTAAACGTAAAGTCCGGAAGCAACTTTCCCTGCTTTAAATGCCGTAAAGAAATGATAAAACATCGGCGCTCCTTTTGCCTTTATATTTATATAATGCATTAAAACATGGCGGCTTATCAGACATAATAACGGGAAGATCTGCATTGCAATTCAGTTACACGGGCCTAGCGTGTTCCACAACACATCGCGAGGAGGAAATGAAAAACAGACCGTTTTCCATCGCTCTAAGTATATAATTCCTTAAAATCTTTGCACGATGCCGCACGGAAAGGGGGGAGCACGGAAAGGGGGGAGCACGGAAAGGGGGGAGCACGGCGATTCAAATGACTGCTATAGACTACTACGCGGAATCATGTCCTGTGTTTTATAATAAAAAAATCATAAAAGGACGTCAACGTTAATAGAATATCTTTAGAGCGCTGGCTTAAGGGGGAGCTCCCCAAATCTCGTCCCCGGTATGTATGTTTGACGCCATACATTGCACGCTGCGTTACGTGTCACACGCTTGGGGCTATGTTCTAATCACCTGGGGTAGTTTGTCATTGGGTGTGATTTTAAATTATTTTTACTGACTGGAGCTATATATATAAATAAATATAATAAAATAAAAAAAAATAAAAAAAACAGAAATAGGCGTTAGTACACTAAACATTTAACATATGGTAAAATACAAAAGAAAAAAAAAACCCAACTCTAGTCACTAGGATGTAATTAAAAAAAAATAGTCATAAGCCATTTTTAAAAAAAAAAATCTTGCTCAATATACTCCCCCAAATAAAAAAAATAAAAAAATCATTAAAAAAAAGGAAAAAAAAAAAAAAAAAGACCCTTCATCGCCTATTGTCATCAGAAAGTGAAGAGGATTAAGGATCTAGATCTTACAACATCCACCCCTCCCCAGGCTGGCTTACTGTAATGGGATTTGCGTTCCTACGGTAGCCATTGCCCCCGACTGGGAATAAAATGAAAGAAAAAGAAGCCGCACATTCCACGCTGACGGCCCCGACTGCATAAACCTGGTTTCTATCAACCTCACGCGTCCGCCTTGACATTTCTGTTCCGGGTCCAAATCATGTGTGCGAAAGAATGCCTTTAAATGAATTGCCTTTAATCATGAAAAGGAATAAAGCAAGTTATGGGCATGCGTTTGACATATAAAGAAAGTCCTCCCGTCTTCTGGTGGGAAGGGCGCGGATCTGGGGGTAATGGGTAACATATGGGACGCTTGTCCTCGCATTGCTTTTTTGGAGACAGATCGGTGACAGTTGACGTTGTTGATACAAAGCAATGCTGGGGCAAAGTTCGAAAAAGTTTAATATGTGTAATTATTCATTTTTACTACATAAAAACCCCATCAAGAACACATTTTTTTCCCCTTAGAATACCAAAATTTGAATAAAGAGCCTCCGAATACGATCAGTAATCCCAGGCTGCTGCGGAAGCTAGTTGGGCAGCGGTGGGGATAACGAGTACGGCGATTAAAACAGTTTTAGGAGCCAATATCTGCCTACTGTGCATATCCGACGATCAGTCCCCTTATTATAACATGGACTAGGAGAGAAGCCGCCATCACACCTGCACGCGCGACCCCTTTTCCATTCTACGTTGTCTTGCTTTGGTCCATTGCGTGGAGTCCATCCACCCCCTGCAGACCCCTAGACTCCCGATGCCACCTTCCAAACACTGCAGTTTCTGGAGCGTTCAGTAACAAAAATCATCATCATTATCATCTCTCAATTATTCTATTTTATTTCTAGAGCACCAGACGTACAACCCAGCTCGTGAAAAATAAAACTCCTTGAGTTCGAGAACCTCCCGCCTAAATGTCCCCTTTGGAACCCTCAAATAGTTGTTGCTATGACAGAAAACACGGAATTCTGCCGGGTTCCAAATGCCGATTCTGGCATTTTGAGCCCGAAAAATATTTCAGTTTTGGAGCCGCTGGTTATATGATGTGGAAGTCCAGAAGGCAGCGACGCGTCTCCAGTGTCCTTAATAGAAGGTATTTTAAGGGAGGCGCCGACCCCAAGAGCTGACAGACAGTCCTGGCAATAATGGCATTAAAAGAAAAAAATCCCAAAACCAGCGGTTCTGCCTCTTACCTGCGATCGTTTCGCTTCCGCCTGAATAACTTTTTGGTGTGTGCGATCTCCGCCTCGTGAGGAGCTTGGTGAAAGCCCTACAGGAGAAAGGAGGACGGAAAAATTATTTAGACCATTTAATCCGTTAGATCGGAGGAAAGTGAAGTTATGGGGGAAAAAATACAGTAAGAATTAACGGGAAAAGCAGTTTATTATCATATGAATTTAAAAGAATAATTTATATGAAATAAAAAGAAAATGTAAGAATGACAGGATTATGCAAAAGAATTCTAGTTCCTGGACAAGTAAAAAATACAAAAAAAATAAAATAAATAAACATTCTACTTACTATTTGAAAAGTGCTATGATTTTTCTTGTGTGAAAATGTTAAGTTTTTTTCCTAAATTGGGCGCACTTCTGTAGCAAAAAGCTACTGTAATATTGCACGGTAGTTTTAAAAAACACGACATTTTACATTATATTTTATTTGACACTATTATATTCTGCATGGCAAGATCCCGAGAGCGCTAGTTTCGATAAAAAAATAAATTGTATATTTTCTTTAAGACTCTCGGAAAATTTGGAGATTCCGTACAAACCAATTTTATGTGGAAGAATTACGCAAAATGTTACAATATTGTTCCAAACTAATCCATGAATACTGCGTGATGTCTAAACGATCGTCCCTCACAGGCATCATCACAGCTACGGTTGAGATTTAGTCGTTTTGGGAGTACATTTTTAGCTCGATTTTGACGTAAAGATTCCTTTACACGCCCTTAAAGCTCGAGTATCAGAAACAATTTTGCCCCGTAATATAATGTTTTCTGGCAGCCGCATATCAGCCGTTTGTATGATTCTCGCTCTGTTATCTGATCCCCGATCTACTAAACACCCCGACTCCTTATCATACTGCCTGTGGGGAGCAATAGAATGGCTCAGTCTTAATCACACAGCCAGATACTTTGACTAATGGAAGTCAAAATATCACATGACTGGGTGATATGACTGTATACAGCGCTGGGGGTTATATTACTGTATACAGCGCGGGGGGGTTATATTACTGTATACAGCGCGGGGGGTTATATTACTGTATACAGCGCGGGGGGGTTATATTACTGTATACAGCGCGGGGGGGTTATATTACTGTATACAGCGCGGGGGGGTTATATTACTGTATACAGCGCTGGGGGTTATATTACTGTATACAGCGCTGGGGGTTATATTACTGTATACAGCGCGGGGGGGTTATATTACTGTATACAGCGCTGGGGGGTTATATTACTGTATACAGCGCTGGGGGGTTATATTACTGTATACAGCGCTGGGGGTTATATTACTGTATACAGCGCGGGGGGGTTATATTACTGTATACAGCGCTGGCGGGTTATATTACTGTATATAGCGCTGGCGGGTTATATTACTGTATACAGCGCTGAGGGGGTTATATTACTGTATACAGCGCTGGGGGTTATATTACTGTATACAGCGCTGGGGGGTTATATTACTGTATACAGCGCTGGCGGGGGTTATATTACTGTATACAGCGCTGGCGGGGGTTATATTACTGTATACAGCGCTGGGGGTTATTACTGTATACAGCGCTGGGGGTTATATTACTGTATACAGCGCTGGGGGTTATATTACTGTATACAGCGCTGGGGGTTATATTACTGTATACAGCGCTGGGGGTTATTACTGTATACAGCGCTGGGGGGTTATATTACTGTATACAGCGCTGGGGGTTATATTACTGTATACAGCGCGGGGGGTTATTACTGTATACAGCGCTGGGGGGTTATATTACTGTATACAGCGCTGGGGGTTATATTACTGTATACAGCGCTGGGGGTTATATTACTGTATACAGCGCTGGGGGTTATATTACTGTATACAGCGCTGGGGGTTATATTACTGTATACAGCGCTGGGGGTTATATTACTGTATACAGCGCGGGGGGTTATATTACTGTATACAGCGCGGGGGGTTATATTACTGTATACAGCGCGGGGGGTTATATTACTGTATATAGCGCGGGGGGTTATATTACTGTATACAGCGCTGGGGCTGCCCTAAACTCTTCAGGTTTCACGATATTATTAATTCATCCCTTTTCGAGAGCTTTCTCTAACAAACGGAACAGAAAGACCTCACCGTGTGTTTCTCAAGAGTCTCAGAGTCCAATGTTTAGAAATTCACGTGTTTTATGCAAAATGGGCCATCAAAAAAAACAAAAAAAAACAGCACTTTCAACATAAAAACGTCTGCTTTTATTTACAACAAAAGCTTTGGACGCGATACAGAAACAGCTCATTAAAAAAAGCTTTGCTTGGACATGTAAAGACTGCATCCTCAAAACGCGGCTCCTCCATAAACATCCCCTCTGATAAGTATTTCCGCTGCGACTTTAAAAAATAAAAAACAATAAAAAAAAACCCCACTTCAGATGCCCCTTTCTTTCGGTGTTTCTATCTGTTTACACGCGGGGGAGTTTATGATAACAGCGGCGAAAATATTCCAAGTTAAACAGGATTGAAAGTCAACAAGGACCGACCATGCTCCTGGCTTCCCAGTAACGCGGGGGCCGCTGGGGCCCCCCCAGCGCCCCTATCAGCAAAGCAATGTTGGTTTTAGTCAACAGAGCGTAAAAACTGCAGAGATTTCTTTTGTTGCTAAAAACAAAGATATTATTTTGTTTCCAAATGTTTACACAATAAAAAAATAAAAAAAATTCACATAAAACGAGTAAGAAAAAATAAAAACAAGCTGAAATCACAAGTTTTTACTTAAACCAAGGACTTGTCCGTTCTATTTTACTAATTTATATTTTGACTAAACCCATTTAGTATGAAACTATTTTCACATTTAATTTGTTAAATATATATATATAGATAACATTTACATATAAATAATATATCTACACATATGAAATATATACACATTATATATACATACTGTTTATTACATTTGTTAAATAAGAAAAATATACAATTCTGCGCAGAATTTTGCAAAAAATAAAGAAAATGCCTTTCTTTAAACGGAGAAGGATCTGGATTCAATGCTGGAGATAATTCTATCACAATCGCTTTAAATTTATGTGATGTCGCTTTTGTAGGCGATTTGGGGGATTCTACAGAACGCCCCCGTATTTATTTTTGCCTTCCTCCTCCACCACCTCCTCTGCAGGCGATGTGTTGGGCGGAAGGCACCTCTCCTGCACATGATGTACTTCCCTCCGGTCAGCTGCAGAGCTGGTCTGGCGAGAGCCGCCATTAAGACGCGCGTCGGCAGAAAACGCTGCCATTGTTTTCAATGAGAGCACTTTCCTGCCGCTGATGATCTGCTTCAAGCAGCCAATCAGGGCCAAGAATAGTTGGGTTGCCGAGGAGAAGAGCAGTGCAGCCTCTAACTCAGGTGAGTTAGAATGCTTATAGAATTACTCTCACAGGGTCAGGGTTACTCACGGAGTACTTTAATACGCGTTCCCCTGTAGAGGGGGCATCAGAGACATTAAACGGCTCTTTTAACCCCTTAAGGACAATGGGCGGTCGGTAAACCCATTAAAAACAATGCATTTTGAGCCCGTACATGTACGGTCTTTGTCATTAAGGGGTTAATGTAAATATTGCTATTAAATGACTTGCGACAGATTAATCTCCGGCACTGAATACAGTCAAACGTGCGTATACCTTCTCTATATTTAAGGGTTAAAAGGGATTATTTTCACTAAAAAATAAAAATCTATAATAAATTGCATTCATTTGAATTTATGAAACGCAGGAGATTAATTGTAAATAAACGTTCATCACAACAGCTCAGCATTTTTTTTAAATTATATTATTATTTATGGTTATTATTCTATATTATTATTCTCTAAAGTTTGTTTTATTCTTCAGATCGATACCGTTTGACAGACCTGGAAGTAAAGCGGGTAGTTAACGAGAAACGCCCATCGGTTTTACTAGAAATACTTAATTTGAAAATAATAAAAAAATCCATCAAGTTCGAGCCAGACATTTTTTCCGCATCTGACGATGACAAGAAGTGTTAAATATAGTCGGGCCCAACGCACGGCGGTCTAATCTGTAATCAGTGGCCAGCGATTTGCGTTTTTATTTTTTTTTATTTTGGCCGGACAGCTTCTTCTGCTCGACTTTCCATTCCGAGGGAGATGGGAACGGAGAAGTAGAAATCCTTGACCTGAATTAAAGGCGAACGAGACCCAAACAATTCACGGAAACGAGCCTTTCAAATATTTCCTTCCCGGCCAAAGACAGCAATTTTTGATTCCTTCTCATTCATTCCAACGACAAAGACCCCCTATATGGGAAACATCCCAGCCTTCCAACAACGTGTGTGTATATAATATATATATACATACATACATATATATATATACATACATACATACACACACACACACACAATTATGTAATATATATATATACTTATATTATATATATATATATATACACACACACATATACATACACACACAATTATGTAATATATATATACATATATTATATATATATATATATATACACACAACTATGTATTATATATATATATACACACACACACACACACACAACTATGTATTATATATATATATACACACACACACACACACAACTATGTAATATATATATATATATATATATATATATATATATATATATATATATATATATATAACATAATTAAGAGCTGCATAAATTGTTGGCACTATATAAATAAAAGGCACTAAATCCCCGCAAAATATATTTGAACATATTTTGTTACATTATGAGCATTATTCCTCCCCATTTACATATTCCTTCCCTTTCCAATAGTTGGAAAAGGACTTCAGAATACGAGGTTGGATTTTAAGCAACTTCTGCCTTGGATCTCTTAAAATTCCCAAAATAAACCAATGCACTCAGACTACAGGTGTTGGAGGAGGCATTTCGCCCATATATATCGATATACATCTATACATTAATCTATATTCACAATTATACCGATGGCGCCAACGTGCAAGGAGCAAAGTAGCAGCAGGGAAAGTCTTGGGCTGGATTGCTTTGTTTCTATTACTTGACAGATACGTTGTTGCCCCCGACCTCTTGCCCAGTAACTTCCTTACATATTGTATAGTAAGGAGGGCCGCAGGGGCCATATGGTCTCCTGATTGCCTAAGGATCTTACGCTGCTCTCCCGAAAGACCACATTTCGCCTTCCGAAGAGTGCGCTTCCTCGTCCGGCCACCAGAGGGAGATCACGTGTACCATTCCAGTGTTTTCCAGCATATGGCTGGCTGAGTTTCATGGGAGTTGCAAAAAAAGAGTTAGGGTTAAGGATTGTCTGCTATAAAACAGCAAGTTCAGATATTATCTGCATTCTATCATCGGCATCCCAGCTCGATTCTCGAGTGTCCGTTGTCTCGGGTATCAGTAAATGGAGAAACCAATATGGCTTCTCATGCGGGTAGCCAACACCGCATTAATAATTCCCATGTCTTTCTAGCCTCTGCTGAGTCATGCGCCAGTTGCACATCAAAAGTATTTAGCAAGTTTGATTATTCTGTATTATTGAAATGATTACAAAAAAGGGGGCTTGAACTTTTGAAATATTGGGGGGAAACAAGCTCTGTGTGTTTATCCTGTTTCGTAGGCATATGTCAATCTGTGTTGAGCCAGACCACAATACCACCAATAACTCCATTCAGGTCTTTTGCCAGGAGGTCAATCACGTGATATACTCTGCGATCGAATAAATCCTCCGCTAACAGGAAACACGAGGCGGGCTGTTTATTATCCAATTCTTCAAACTATTTAAGAACGAAGCTGCAGCTGTGCGCTTTAAATTGGGCAACGAATGGAAAGATTCAGACAAATATCCGTAAATATTAACGGGTCGTTAGCAGCTACAACGCTTGCGCTCGTGTACCCGTATTTGCATTAATTTTATATAAAACATATTGCTACTAATAAAACTATAGTTTTGATTAAAAGGTTTTTATTTTTATAAAATTACATTTGTAGCTCCTAAAATATCTTAGCAGCTAAATTAAATATGAAGCACGCTGGAAATCACGCAGAGCCAACATAAATTAAATAAATAACTAATATTAGACCAAAATAACTAAAAATAAACAAAAATAAAATAACTAAAAATAAACAAAAATAATAACTAATATTAAAGATAATAATAATAATAATAATAAATATTAAACAATATTATTTTTAATATTTTTAATAATAAAAATAATGAATAATAATAAATCCAGTGAAAATTCTGATGGGGAAAATCATCGTTTTTTTCCCCCAGAATGGGTTCGGGAGGAAGGCTGGAGGTTAATATAAATTCCATAGGTCGTGGGGCGTCCATTCGGAGAGATGCTGCCCCGGTCACATTTCCTTAGTCTGGCAATCGAAAGCTGAAAGATCGCGGTTATTAAGGAAGTCAGACTCTGGATGCATTTGCCGCAGCTGGATATATATTATATTAACCCTTGCAACTCCCTCCCAAACAGCTGCATCCCCTGGAAGCCGCAGGTCTATTGTGTCCCAAAACTTTCACTCAATCTTCTGGGATTAAAGGGCTCTGGATGTGAAAATCCGTCTTGTGAGGATCATAACTTTTTTCTTTCTTATATTTTTAGTTTCAATTGTTTGATCTACAAACCTTTGTGAAAAATATGGAGAAAATCCAATCGATTTTCTAATTTGCCATCAAATTGTATGGCTCTCCGTGTTAGAGGGTAATACAGCGAGGGGATTTAAACATGCAATTTAAATTGTATTGCGATGCAGCACAAAGGGTTAAAACGTACTGCATCGAGGTCCTCTATCTCGAACACGCCCACAAAATCAATTCATTTTAGAGTGGCGTGGTCTTAATGAACCTTTACAATTTCAATTTAAACGTGATCTTTTAACTAGCGATAATCAAATATTTGGCCAAAAAAAAAAAAAAAAAGTAATAATTAATACAACGCGCTTCCTTACGTACGCTTTTATAAAGACTGCAGCAATTATTAGAAATAATAAAAATAAAAAATACATATAAACTAATCTGCATTGTGCGGAAAGCCTGGTCGTCTCCCCCCCCCCCCCCCCAAACATACAGTCCTGGCTAAAAAATAATAATAAATAATAAAAATAATAATAATAATAAAAAATTATAAAAATTTTTTACTTATTTTAATCTGCAAACCCTATTGAGTCCAATTGACCGTAACGAACCTTTATACCATAATACATGGTAAAACCTGACATTCTCCTTAATTCGGGAGAATCGCATTAAATCTCCCTTTTAACTCATCCTTCCCCAATGTCTCCTCCTGCGCATACTTGGAAGGAGGCCGACGCGTATTTTTGGAAGGTTCTGATACTAATGAGTGTGGAATGCGGACCAAATAACCGAGTCACCTGCTATACATGGGGGGCAAAGACCCCCCCCCCCCAATCCAAAGAGTCCTGGTACCGGTCCGGCTAACTTTCACCCAGAGAGCGTCGCGCAAATCCGTCCCGGGGGACTCGTCCGCGTCCGGACAATGGAAGGAAGAGGGTGTAGGAGGGAGGTTCATGCCGGTGACCCACGTATTGTCCCGAGGCCAGGAGAATGCTTCCTCTGGACCGGTAGAGCCCATGCGCGGCTCTCCCGGCCAGGAGTCATACAGCGTCGCTTTCTAGAGACAGAACGGCCCATTCACAAGAGCCTGCGGCTGATCACGTACGCCGAGGGCCGGCCGGAGGAAACCTCGCAGCACAAAAATCCTGTCTGATTAATTGTTTGAGTGAAACTTGGCAAACGTATCCGAGAGCATCAATGGGGAGAAAATACCGGAGTGATTAAGGAAGCACAAAGAGGCGAGCGCGGAGCATTATTTAATGTGTGAAAGAGATAGAACGGGGCAAATGCTATAATCTGTAATATTTATTTCCATGTAAGGGTGCACAATGTATGCACAGGAGAAAGTCCAAGCGACAGGACGGGGTTAATTCTAACCTATTGTGCATATTAATTACATGTTTACCTTAAAAACATTCATTAACAGGCTGTGGATAGTGATCTCTGGTATAATGGGAAATGGGACAAATAAGGACAATAAAAACGTATTATGGGCCATATTGTGGTCTGGCTCAATGCAGACAAGCTTTCAAATGGCTGGTGACCAAGATATATATACCGCCGGTGGTCGTGTCATATACAACATGTTCTGCTTACATATACACTCACTGGCCACTTTATTAGGTACACGGTGCTAGTACCGGCCACCCTTCGTGGCATACTTTCTACAAGGTGCTGGAGACAGAGGTTTCGGTCTGTATGGAGATGATGGCGTCACGCAGTCGCTGCAGGTTTGTCGGCTGCACATCCATGATGCGAATCTCCCGTCCCCCGCGTCCCGAAGGTTCTCTGTTGGATTGAGATCCGGTGACTGCGGAGGCCGTTGGAGTTCGGTGAAGTCATCGTCACGTCCGAGAAACCAGTTTGAGATGATGGTTTGTGACGCGGTGCATTACCCTGCTGGAAGGAGCCACCAGAAGACGGGGACACTGCGGCCATACAGGGATGGACATGGTTAAACGATGCTCAATTGGTACTAAGGGGCCCAGGAAAATGTCCCCCCGAACCATAACACCACCGGCCTGACCCGCTGATACGAGGCAGGTTGGATCCCGGCTTTCATGTGGTTGAGCCGGCCATCTGAATGTCGCAGCTGGAATGGAGACTCCTCAGACCGGCAACGCTCTTCCCGTCTTCCAGTGTCCGATTTTGGTGATTCTGTGGGAATTGTAGCCTCGGTTTCTGTTCTCAGCTGACAGGAGCGGCCCCCGGCGGGGTCTCTGGTGCTGTCGCCCCTCTGCTTCATGGTGCGTGCGGTGCGTTCAGAGATGGGATTCTGCGTACCTTGGGTGTAACGGGCGGTTATCCGAGTTACCGTTACCTTTCTGTCATCTCAAAGCAGTCGGCCCGTTCTCTCACCTCTGACACCAACAAGGATATTTTCTCTAGAGACGGTTTGGGTGAAAATCCCAGTAGATCAGCAGTTTCTGAAATACCCAGACCAGCCCGTCCGGCACCAACAGCCACCCCGCCACGTTCAAAGTCACCGAAATCCCCCTTTCTTCCCCCATTCCGATGCTCGGTTTGAACTTCAGCGAGTTGTCTGGGCCACTTCGGGCCGTTTCCCACAATGAGGCAAAACTTGTAGACTGACTAATTTTTATTGGTATGTAAATAGCCACAGCCTGCCCGCTGTATGGATGATAACTGCTGGCCATCACCGCCTAAACGCTGCTAAACTTTTATTTCTAACGACATCAGTTATATTAACCCCATAAATAACGCGCGGGCCGATGAACAGCACAGTATAAAGATGAGACATTGTGTATTAATCAGGCGGTTTAGACGGAAGGGAAGACGGGGCGGCATCATTTTCAGTAATGATATAATGACGATATGATGTAACTCAAGGTCCGACACGATGTAACTTGAGACCGGGTCTGAAACGCAGGCTTAAGGTGAGTGTGAGTGGAACCGATGAGTAAACAAAGGACTATCCGCGACGCCAAGCGTGCGGCGTACATCCCATCGCACCTTCGACGGGCGTCAATGAAAAGCGGCGTGAAATCAATATTAATGAATTTTAGATAAGCGAATGTTTCGCGTGCATTGATTTTGGGAGGTTTGTTAAGATTACGAGTCGTTTCGACTTTACACCTCCTGAAAAATGCACTCGAAAGGTTAAAGAGGTGAAACGGGGGACAAAATACAGCAGAATAAACTACCAGTCAAACGTTTGGGGCCACTAAGAAATGCTCTTGTGTTTTGGAGAAAAGCACATTCTGCCCAATAAAACAACATGAAATGGATCAGAAATCCAGCGCAGACGGGGTTAATGTTGTAAATGACTAGCGACCCTTTTGCGATGTTACAGAGAGAACTTGTTTTCCATGAAAACAGCTGAGTGACCCCAAACTGGAAGGGATTCCCAACCAGTTTTATTTTTTATTTCTGGTATCAGATTAAAAATACGTTTTCAAAAATATTGAGCTGTTTTTTCTTCTTTAAATCAGTTGTAGTTTTTGCCCCGTAATATAATGTTTTCAGGCAGCCGCATATCAGCCGTTTGTATGATTCTCGCTCTGTTATCTGATCCCCGATCTACTAAACACCCTGACTCCTTATCATACTGCCTGCGGGGAGCAATAGAATGACTCTGTCTAAGTAACTCAGACTCTATAGTCTATAAGCATCAGCTCAGTGTGGTGTCACTGTGGTCACCAAAAATATCACATGACTGTCAGCAACAGCGGCTCTAGGTGTGCAGATAAAGGGAGTTTATTGGAGCAAAATGAGATAAAAGCAGGTTTCTGCCTTTTACTGTATACAGCGCTGGGGGTTATATTACTGTATACAGCGCTGGGGGGTTATATTACTGTATACAGCGCTGGGGGTATATTACTGTATACAGTGCTGGGGGGTTATATTACTGTATACAGCGCTGGGGGGTTATATTACTGTATGCAGCGCTGGGGGTTATATTACTGTATGCAGCGCTGGGGGGTTATATTACTGTATACAGCGCTGGGGGTTATATTACTGTATACAGCGCTGGGGGGTTATATTACTGTATACAGCGCTGGGGGGTTATATTACTGTATACAGCGCTGGGGGGTTATATTACTGTATACAGCGCTGGGGGGGTTATATTACTGTATACAGCGCTGGGGGGGTTATATTACTGTATACAGCGCTGGGGGTTATATTACTGTATACAGCGCTGGGGGGTTATATTACTGTATACAGCGCTGGGGGGGTTATATTACTGTATACAGCGCTGGGGGTTATATTACTGTATACAGCGCTGGGGGTTATATTACTGTATACAGCGCTGGGGGTTATATTACTGTATACAGCGCTGGGGGGTTATATTACTGTATACAGCGCTGGGGGGGTTATATTACTGTATACAGCGCTGGGGGTTATATTACTGTATACAGCGCTGGGGGTTATATTACTGTATACAGCGCTGGGGGTTATATTACTGTATACAGCGCTGGGGGTTATATTACTGTATACAGCGCTGGGGGGTTATATTACTGTATACAGCGCTGGGGGTTATATTACTGTATACAGCGCTGGGGGGTTATTACTGTATACAGCGCTGGGGGGTTCACACGCAGCGTGATACATTGTTCCGTGATTTCTTTGTCCCGTGTTCCGAAAGGGAGTCCCAAATTCCAGCTGTGTGCCGGTCACGTTCCTGCCGCCTCGTAACGAGACGTTTACCGGCTGGCTACAGACAGGAAGCTCGTCTTGCGAGGACTTCGAGTTCATTTTATTGTTAAAAAAAAAACCAAAAAAAAAAACAAACCATCTATTTATAAACCGACGAAGGAAATGCTAAAGAAAAAAGGAAAAAAATTAAGACTTCCTCTTAATGGAAGGGATTTCAGGAACAGGAAAGGCTCGGGGAGCATTATTTCCGCAGCCGGCTACGAAACGTTGGCCCCGGCAGACAAAACGATTTTTCTCAAGATAGATAAAATTCTACTTTGATTTCCCACAGAAACAAACACCCCGGGGGGGGGGAATAAAGGAAAGCGTCGCAAGGTTTTTGTACACAAAGAAAGCCTTTCCAGCCCCAAACCAAGAGAGGCAAAAATAAACATTTTTAAAGACTTCATTACAACAATGGTTGAGGTCCTGCTCACGTGGTACATACGTGACACACGGGACTCCTGGATTCGCCACGCAGTCTGCTGCATACGTGCGACCGTGGCCCCCCGGACAGGCAGCATCCGCCGGCTTTTCCCAGGATTGTTTTTATTTTTTACGAGTAAAGGCTCCAAGGTGCGCACGTTCACACAACCCACCGGCGCTCTATTCTTTATCACAGCGTCCGTCGACGGTTGCTACGGCGATAAATCCCCTTTTTAGGTATAACCTCTATATGAGATTGCTAGCTCTGCGTGCTAGAAAAAGTCTGATCGCTGCTACGGCGACCCCTCGCGAAGGAGCCACGCGCTGCAGCTTCTCCTAAAGAAACTTAATCCGCCCCAACGCATTAATGAACGCGGATTAAAGGGGTTACAAAGTATTTAATACGCATTCTTCGTTGGGGGGGGCTGCATGGGTCTCTAAACCGTCCCTTTAACCCTCTAGAGAACGCGTTTCATGTTTTGTCTAAGAGAAGGGACGGATTTAAGCAGCCAATCAGGAGCAGGGAGACAGAGGCGCTGTACCTCCGGAGATATAACGGGCTGTACGCGCGGTGTTATGGCCGTCACGCTGCCCCGGCGTCCCGGGAACCCTTAATGAAAGCTAAAGTAAACATTCGGCTCTGTTTGGGGACTTCGGAGGCAGCGAGGGAAGTGCTAACAAAACACAATGCATGTCAATCACGGGGCACCTCCAGGAGCAGTGCAAACCCCCCACCCCCAGACCCCTGCTGGGGCAAGAGAAACAGGGGCCAAAAGCTCTACAAGCACCACAGAGATCTACAGAGAAATTATTACTTTACTGGGAAGGTGGTAGATAAGTGGAGTAACCTCCCATCAGAAGTGGTAGAGGCTAATGCAGCCAGGCAAATAATTCATGCATGCAGGGGCATAATTAGAAACCACAGGGCCCTGGTGCAAAAATTGCCAAGCAACATGTCCCACGGTGCCACCTTTGCCCCAAACAGCTTGTAAGTGCCTTTACTCCCAAGCAGCTTATCAGTGCCATCCTAACCCCCCCAAACAGCCTGTTTGTGCCATCTACGCCCCTAGTTTTTCTGGGACATCATTGCCCCCAAACAACTTGTTTCTTCTTTGCCCATTACCCCCCCTTTCTAAATAATTTTGAGCCGGTACAGGGAGACAGGAACAAGGGGTTGCCTCAGGCCCCGGCGCAGTTGCGACCCCTGTAGTTACGCCACTTTATGCATGGGGTAGACATCCGGCTCCTGAATCTAAGACGAGACCAACGACGGATTAAGGTTTGAGTCTTTACAGCAGGAGAAACGGGCGACTAGACTGGGGCCGAATGGGGGCCGATCTGCCGGCAGGTTCTATGTTTCTATGCAAACTGTGTTAATTTAATCCCACTGCCCGCCCGTTAGCCCCATGGAATTAACCCTTTCACATGCTGTTCTCTAGTGGCAAACAGCTTCAGGACTCATCGCCGTCGGTAACTTTGGGTGCCGGCTCAGTGATCCCCCGCCGCGCGATCCTTATGACAGTGATCTGGCGCGCCTGGTGCCAACATGTCTGCCATACTTTGGCTTAGGACTGGTAATCCAATGTTTGGACGCTCGCAGTCTGTTTACGGTGAAGCCGTAGCTTTGCAGAATTCACAGACCCAGAATAGCTTGCAGCGCGGATAAAGTGACATTACGGGACTCCGCGGCTTCCTACGGGCTGAACCTGGCCGGCTTTTGCCAATCTGTGCCTTATTTGAGAGGTTTTACTGCCCCCTACAGGCAGAAAGGTGAAATGTGCAAAGCCACCGTATTACATTACATTGATACTCGTAACATTAATCGCAGCCCCATCAAACGTATCCCCCGCATAGCCGGGGACAAGGAGGATTCTGTATACGAGGGCCGGAGGACCCCTTAAAGACTGCCGATGTAGTAAAGCTGGTTGTGGCAAGCGAGTAAGTGCCCCGTCTTATTATCTTATATACTATCCTGTGTAGGTGTCTGTTTTTTCCCAGGGGCTGCCCCCCACTTGATGTTTATCAAGGGTTACACATCAATTTAAAGGGGCAATATTTACAACAACAACAATTTCCATCCTGCTTTAAATACTGTAATTTTGTATGTGAATCTAAACAAAAAATCCATCCATTTTACTTCAAAGACATATGGATTTTGGAATCTCGCTTGTAAATGTCAAACGCCCTTTAAATGGAATATAACAAACTAGTATATAGTAATACCGTATTGGCTCGAATATAGGCCGCTCTTTTTTTAAAGACTTAAAGTGGGGGTGCGGCCTATATTCGGGGTCTAGCGCCGGACAGGCGGCAGGGTTAGGATACAGATCCCCGGCAGCGGTGCAGGGGACCTGCATCCTACTCCCCGATACGCTCAGACAGCCTCCCCTGCCAGCACTTTCCACGGGGGAGTCCCGGCACGGGAGGTTGTCTAAGCGCATCGTGCGGACGGTCACCGGCTGCGGAGGTTGTTTACGCGCATCGCCGCAGCCGGTGACCGTCCGCACGATGCGTTTTACCTCTGCCCCCAAGACTTACCAGAGCAGACATCCGCTGAGTGCCGGTACCGGAAGTTGTATACGCGTATTGCGTAGATGTCCCCTGCGCAGATAGCCTCGCAAGACACCCGGGAGTCTGCTCTGGTAAGTCGGGGGGGGGCAGAGTGGCAGCATATCTCGGGGGGGACAGTGGCAGCATATCTCGGGGGGGGCGCAGAGTGGCAGCATATCTCGGGGGGGGCAGAGTGGCAGCATATCTCGGGGGGGGCGCAGAGTGGCAGCATATCTCGGGGGGGGGGCAGAGTGGCAGCATATCTCGGGGGGGGGGGCAGAGTGGCAGCATGTCCATTAAAAAAACACCAAACTTTTAGGGTGCGGCCTATATACGGGGGCGGCCTATATCCGAGCCAATACGGTATACCGTAATAAGAACAAGCTGCATGTAATTATAATGTCCACTAGGTGGCGACATGTAACCAGTAATTAGATACACAGCGGAAACACAAAATCAAATCGATTTAACTGGGAATCGCTGACTGGTTACTCAACTTAAGTCGCTGCGTCACGTAAACAAGAACTGGAAACGTACACACGGCCGGGCTCTGCGGTCCGATCTATGACGAGAAGGGTAGGAAGGTACAGGGAAAAAGGCAGTTTCCCTAAGTCTGCGGCTACCGCCAGAAGCTTCCCTTTTCATGCTTTGCCTGCAAATCCACGTCTACAATAATAAAGATGTTGGGGAGAACTCTTATACTTTTTTTTATTACTTAATATGATGGGCGTTCCAGGCCGGCATTGAGAAAGCGGTCACCCAAATATGTGTTCGGCTCCTAAAAAAGGGACACGATTGCGCCTTTAAGTCATACGTGTTGTGCTTTAGTGGTGTTAAAAACTGCAAAAGCACTTGAATTAAACTTATTCTAAATTTCTAAATATTCAGAAACAAAAATTAAATACATTTCAATAAAACGTACAGTATGCTATGCACGGATCTTTGTTCATTTCCCTGCAGCGGGTCTTTATTAGCACCCAGTCACACCATGGCTGCGGTCGCAAAGTAAACCAATTCGACTGTTAATAAAGGACAGAGACGTTGCTTTCTTCAGAAAAGAAGGTGTGAGCTTTGCTTGCCTGGTCACAAGATACACCTGTTCGCAGTATCAAGGAAGTTAAAGGGGTATGCTAGTGTTTAGAAGTTTGGGGTCACACGTCCTTGTTTTTGAAAGAAAAGCACATTTTGTCCATAAAAATAACATGAACTGGATCAGAGATACAGCGCAGACGGGGTTAATGTTGTAAAATGACTATTGTAGTTCGATTTTTAATGGAATCTCTTCATAGCCGTACAGAGGCCCTTTATCACTCCTGTGTTCCAACGGCCCTTTATCACTCCCATCACTCCTGTGTTCCAATGACCTTTTATCACTCCCATCACTCCTGTGTTCCAATGACCTTTTATCACTCCCATCACTCCTGTGTTCCAATGACCTTTTATCACTCCTGTGTTCCAATGGCCCTTTATCACTCCCATCACTCCTGTGTTTCAATGGCCCTTTATCACTCATCACTCCTGTGTTCCAATGGCCCTTTATCACTCCCATCACTCCTGTGTTGCAATGGCCCTTTATCACTCCCATCACTCCTGTGTTCCAATGGCCCGTTATCACTCCCATCACTCCTGTGTTCCAATGGCCCTTTATCACTCCCATCACTCCTGTGTTCCAATGGCCCTTTATCACTCCCATCACTCCTGTGTTCCAACGGCCCTTTATCACTCCCATCACTCTTGTGTCCCAAAGGCACGTTGTGTTCGCTGATCCAAGTTTAAGTTTAAAAGGCTAATTGATTGTTAGAAACCCTTTTGTAATTATGTCACAGCCAGAAATGTCCTTGTTTTCCATTAAAAAAAAAAAAAAAAAATACAGCTAAGTGACCCCAAACTTTTGGATGGCAGTGTATTATGGTACAGAGAACCAGAAAAGAAAAAAAAAAAAGCACTTTAGACACTTACTGGCCACGTAGGGAGGACTTTTTCTATGTCATTAAGATTAATCTCTCCCCCATCGTCACACTTTCCTTTTCCAAACCTATAAGAAAATAAAAAGAAATATTTTTTTTATATATATATATATATTTTTTTTTGTTCCCCCCCCCGATAAGAAAAACAAAAATTCAAAAATAAAAAACCTTAATGACCTAAACAATCCAACATTATATTTGGATGAGCCCAGGATACAGATGCACAGAAAGCGGAACCAGTATCACCGCAGGCCAATCCCAGCGAGGTTCCCCAGAAAGGGGGGCCGGCGTGTTTCGGTAAAGTTTTAAAGTAGAAATCTTATGAAATGATAAATGTGTTTCTGTGTTTTAGAAACGATGTTGGATTTTTTTCGATATAGCCTTAAAGATTTTTACATTGACTGTGGGGGACCTTCCTGCTCAATCACCGCATTGAGCTGATACGTTATGGCTATGCTAATGAAGTCCTGATTATGCTAATAAAGTCCCTTTCTCCTAAATATATTATAAAGAGCTCCTTATATACTGGAATTAGTCATCTTGGTCCCGTGGGGTTTTTAAAGACCCAAATTCTTGCGGTTTACATATTAAAAACATGTAACAGTCCTACACATGCGCAGGTAGCCCTGTTCCAAGGATAAGACGTCTTATTTACTATACATGAAGCCCATAAGCCCGATGCAGAGGAATCAGCTGCTGAAAACCTTTATTTGCTTTTTTTTTTTTTTTTTTTTAGACCTTACCCTTCTCGGTCTATCTGGGGCAGAGGGTGCTTTGGGGGATTTCGCAGTTTTCGGTGAAATTGGGTAAAGTCAAGTTTTTCTGGTTGTAAATCCCAGGTTGCTCCACTGAAAAAAAAAATTTAAATAAAATAAAATACAAGGTTAAATATTTATTAACAATAATCTAATATAGAAATAGTATTATAATAATATAGATCAGACCCTTTCAGCCCCCACCCAGTCTCCTGCTGTTGTTCTCGTCTTAAATTCAGGAGCCGTATGCCGATCCCATGCATGTTTAAACCCCCTTGCTGTATTAACATGTACCACATCTACCGGGAGGCTGTTCCACTTATCCACAACCCTCTCAGCAAAAAAAAATTTATATCAGTCCAAACAGATTATAGGAGCTTCTATCCAAAAGGCTACTATACCGACGGAAACTCACACAATATTATGAATGAATACAGGAATTTTACCTTATCGAGTCGAATGTGCTTGCAGCCCAGATCTCGGTACCCAGCATGTCAAGGGTGCCATCTTTGTTACCATTCTGTGTAACAAAATAAATGAAGAATAAGGGGCGAAGCATCCTTTAGCATTATTCCTAAATAAATATTAACTTCCATACGTATTATTAAATATTATCGCTGGTAACTTATCAAGTTGCCAGAATTAACCCCCTTAAGGACCAGGTGTTTTTTTTGCCCCTCAGATGATACCATATTTTCATATCTAATTTACTAAAAATAAAATAAAATAAAAAAATGGTGAAAAAATTGAACACACACAGTTTTCTGAATTGTATTTAAAAAATATTTTATTTATTATTTATTGTTTTATATAGCGCCATCAAATTCTGTAGTGCTGTACAACAGGACCCGAGTATAGCGAGTTTGGTAATCGGACGGGGGATTTTATACAGCCTTGGAAGCTACCCGCAGACTGGGTGTAAGCGAGCGGAGCGCAGACGGGGCCGGGGCTCCAGCAGGAGCGGAAGGAGGGCTTTTTAATGATGCCCAGTAACATTGTGACGGACGCACATCAAAGGGGGTCCCGTGACTGCTTTGCCAAAAATGAACTGGGGTTCGAAGCAAGTAACTGACGCCCCCCAAGAAGTCATCTCCCCGAAAAAGCTGCACAGGCTGCAATGGGTTAAATGAGGTCACATTAATTGCAGTATTAATCGGTGTATAACGGTCAGAGGCGACCCACTCCTCAGCAGCACCGCCACTTGTGGCAGCGGACCCGGCACCCACCGATACATCACTACGAGCCGACCAATGACGAGAATCCGAGGTCAGGAAGGCATGAGCCTCGTCGCCATACCCGTGTTGGCGTTAATGAAAGCCTCGATATGTAGGCAAAGCAACGACGACGACCGAGCGGGGAAAGCAATCATTTAACCCCATGATCTGCCAGGCACTTAACTATGTTTCTCCGTGACGTGCCTGCCACCTCATTGGTCCTTAAGGGGTTAACATACATGTGTGCTTAATACCATGTGACTTGCCTTGATATTGTGTATTCTTAATAGTAATATGCGATACTTTATTGGAAACATAAATGGCTAAATAATAATAATTTGCATATGAATATAAAATGTCAAGCATTCAAAAGGTTAAGACAAACATTTATCACTAGAGGGCGCTACACAACCATCTGGGATGCCAACGTTTGCAGTGATAATGTTTAATAATAATAATAATGATAATAATTTACTTAACCCCTTTGTGACTGGAGGGTCTACACCACTCAGTGACCAGAGATTTTTTTTGGCCATATTTGGAATATCTTTCTACAAATATTATTCCTCCTTTTCCATGTTTGGTGGACCCACAAAAATATATAAAGTTTTCCCTTTATACCACTATATTTTTAACTAATCAGTTCCCAAAGCCATTCCCCATGCTCATGGATGGTTTGTTTTTTTGTTTGTTTCTTTGGGGTCCCTCCTCGTTTTGCGGACATTCATATGAATTGACAAAATTGGCTGATTTTGATAACATTTGTACGAACCAGATATATATATATATATATATATATAAAAGCTTTATTAGTGCTTCGTTAACATTTAACATGCTCTCATATGCACTGTTTGCCTAGGGGGCTGTCAGGGACACCGGGGCGAGTAACAGGCAGGGACACGATTGCAGTCCGTCCCTCCGTCACCACCCGGGGCACACGACAGAGGTCGCCCCACACAGCAGCCAAAAACAGGGTATCGTTCTCCTTGAAAAAGATGAAATCTGGTAACTTTGTAAGCCTTAATAATGCATTGTCTCTCGTAATAAGCATGAATGATACAACTAGAAAGCCCCAGGGCGTACATCTTTTGAGACTGAATCACGGCCTTGATCACATTTAAAAATAAAAAGTCCTGGCGCATGTTGTACCGAGCGATAATATCAAATAACCCAGATACTGGTAATAAAGCGAGAACAGAAAGATCCGTCTGTCGCGTGGACGAGAACAAAAGAGCAATTATTAATAAGAACAAAATGTAGCTGCTGTTATGCATGGTCCAGCATTTTTATAGCGCCATCATATCGGCAGCGCTGTACAAGGGGTTAACAGGACGTAAAAATTTGGACCTACAGAAACATAAGGGGAGGAGGGCCCCGCTCAAAGAGCTTACAATCTAAAAGGAGTGTCTTATGCAATTTGTAATCATTAACACAGATATTCTCCTATAAGAGAATACTATAACCCCCCCCCACCCTGTAACCGACCCAATCAGATCGCCATTCATATATCTCTTATGTTTCAGCTGTCTGGGGAGAGCTGGAGGAACTACACCTTCAGAGAATATGTAAGCGGAAGCTTCCCGGGTGAGCCAACGCAGAGCTCTCCTTCCTCTGGGGCAGGGTTAACCTCATGCAGAGGTGGGACTATCCCTAGTGGGCGGGGACTGGGTGTGGCCCAACAACTGACCATAAGTAAGGATAATTATCTGTCCCAAATGGTACAGGACCCGACCAGAGGGGGCGCCCTACTGGACCTAATATTAACCAACAGACCTGACAGAGTAACTAATGTGCAGGTCAGGGGGCATCTAGGAAATAGTGATCACAATATGATACATTATAACTTGTCCTTCAATAAGGGAACTCTTAGAGGAGCCACATGGGTCCCATTCTTTTTTATATATTTATAAATGACCTTGTAGAGGGATTGTATAGTAAAGTATCAATCTTTGCAGACGATACTAAGCTCTGTAACGTGGTTAACACAATAGAGGACAGTGCACGATTACAAATGGATCTGCATAGGTTGGAGGCTTGGGCTGGGATGTGGCAGATGAGGTTCAACACAGATAAATGTAAGGTTATGCACATGGGGAAGAAAAATCCAGGCTGGGAATATGTATTAAATGGGAAAACACTGGGGACGACTGACATGGAAAAGGACTTAGGAGTTTTAGTTAACAGTAAATTTACCTGTAGCGACCAGTGTCAGGCAGCTGCTGCTAAGGCAAATAAAATCATGGGGTGCATCAAAAGGGGCATAGATGCCCACGACAAGGAAATAATTCTACCCCTGTACAAGTCACTAGTCAGACCACACATGGAATACTGTGTACAGTACTGGGCACCAGTGTACAAGAAAGATATAGTGGAGCTGGAGAGGGTTCAAAGACGGGCAACCAGAGTAATAAGGGGAATGGGAGGACTACAGTACCCAGAAAGATTATCAGAATTAGGGTTATTTAGTTTGGAAAAAAGACGGCTTAGGGGGGACTTAATAACTATGTATAAATATATAAGGGGACAGTACAGAGATCACTCCCAGGACCTATTTATACCCAGGACTGTATCTATAACAAGGGGACATCCTCTACGGCTGGAGGAAAGAAGGTTTCTACACCAGCACAGACGGGGGTTCTTTACAGTAAGAGCGGTGAGATTATGGAACTCTCTGCCAGAGGAAGTGGTGATGGTAAACTCAATAAAAGAGTTCAAAAGGAGCCTGGACGTGTTTCTTGAAAGCAATAATATTACAAGTTCTGGATATTAGATTAATAGGGACAGAACGTTGATCCAGGGATTTATTCTGATTGCCATATTTGGAGTCGGGAAGGAATTTTCCCCCTGGTATGGGGCAATTGGCATCTGCTTCATAAGGGTTTTTTTGCCTTCCTCTGGATCAACACAGTAGGGACACAATATGTATATAGGTTGAACTTGATGGACTTTGGTCTTTTTTCAACCTTATGAACTATGTTACTATGTTACTTAACTCCCCCGCCCATGAAAAACAAGAAAGGGACCCAGAGACCCGAGGAAGCTGAGCTTCACCCAGAGAGACTCCGGGCCAAACCCAGAGGGATCCCAGGTATGGGAGGAAAGTTACATTTACCAAAAATTTTAATTTTCTTTCACTTGTTAAACCCCGTTCTAAAATATCTACAATCAACTAGACGTGGAATAAAGTAGATCTGGCAGCCGATTACTCACTACCGTAAAATGCAAAAAAAACCTGGTCTGGAGGAATGCGATGAATGTAATGAAAAGGTTTGTTTTTCACACAAGAGCTTTATTTTCTTTAGCGTTAGGTGTGGGGGGGGTAGATGTTTGTCGACTGAAACGTGGAGATTCTGACCACAAACGCGCCGGGGGGGGCTGCACAGAACCCGCGGCGAGTTGCGCTTTGGCACGGAAACGCATTATGCCATCTGTCTCGCTGACAAGAGATCCTCTAACATCCCAACACTTTAATTGAGAGAGCGGCTCTGGAACGTTGGCTGTTAGAGACATCACCCAAGTACCAGCCGGTCTAGAAACACTACCGTCGTTTAATATATTTCAGCCCCGTGTCTGTCCAAAGCTGAACCTTCCCACGGCATTACCCTGGCCAACTGCGCTGGAAGGCTATTCAACGTATTCTTGTGCATAATTGTTAATTTCTACCTCAATGAGGTTTTTGGGTCAAGCTGAACATATTTTGGGTTTTAATTTCCTTGAGATAAAATTATCATATTTGCACTTCTTGTTTGGGGGCCTTATTCTGCCCCAAGACCTATATGGGGCTAAAAGTTACTGGATCAAAAAAATAAAAATAAAAAAAAATCGTTCATAAATATTCAAGTCCAGAAAATATAAGGGCATTCCATTTCACTGTATATAAAGCACTTTCACAGAAAAACGGAACATGATTTTGGATTATATGACTAGTGTCACCGTACAGTGATTTATTGGGAGTTATATGCATTAAATTATAGCTCTAGACTAACAAACCGCGATTTATTTTAGCTCCATCTTCCATGCGTTTTTTTATATATTTATTGTGCGTTTGTTCCTTGGCGTTGCAATAAATACAGACACCTGCAGAGGATCACCATTATGCAGTAACGGCTCCAGGCCACTGGGTGGTGCTGGAGGACCTGTAACCTTCGGCAGCGATACAGGTCCATACCTTCCATAGGACTAAAGCTGGATTCCTAGGCAGACTAGACACTGACTCTAATTGTGACCACGGGCACCCTGCTTATTTCTTGGACTATAACCAATCTAATTATTTGCCAATGGCCTTTACGGTCTTTTATTTGAGTCTGTTTAGTGTTTATCTGTGGACAGGAGATAGACGCTCCAAAATATATCCACAAGGTCTACTACTGAGCCATAGTGTGGTTACAAAGTAGCCTCAGAACGTCTGACTAATACAGAAAATACTACGGATTTCCACAGAGAAACCCTGCTTCAAAAGAAGATAATATCTGGCATGATTTCAAATTGGGTTGTTTGTCTTCTGCTAGGTCTTCAAAACAAAAATCCAACATAGGTCGACCATGACCGGTCAGCAGAAAATTCTAACTCAAGCTAGGATCCAGAATCCCTCATCTGTCTCCATTGCACCTTCTATCCCTGCTGATTGAGAATTACTAGTTGTTTGGTGAACCTATTATTACATCTAGTGTTAAAATGCCCATTATAATAATAATAAAAAGATAAAAAATAATCAGAGTATATAAAAAATAACGTATGAGCGGTACCTGATTGGGACTGTAGGAAGTTCCTTTCTTCTTCGGGGAGGTTCTGCCGACATCAAACTGACTGGTGCACTCCACCGTCCACTGCAACAACAGAGCTCACATAAATAAAGCCTAAATGTATCAACAAACACACACACGCACGCACACACACACACTACTATATAACATACATACTCATCATACAGAACAGTCCGATACTTTGTTGTTACTCTGCGTCAGGACCCGGACAGGGAGCCAAAGTCTTGGAAGAGCCTTTTATAACGATCATAGATACACAGCCAGTGATGCCTCCTTTCTTTAATCACTTTTTGTTGTATTACTTCCACTGCTAGTCTGTTCCGGGTACCTACTACCTTTCTGTAAAGTAGCATTTTCTTACATTAACCCTCATTCTTCCATTCCTCTTTTCTTTTATTAATAATGGTCCTTTGGGGGGGGTTAATTTAACCCCTTGACATTTGTTCCTATCACGCCCGACCCCCCCCCCCCGCCCCCAGTACCCTACGGTGTAAATATTAAGGTTTCCTCTGGAAATTTATTTATTTCTGTTGGGTATCTCATGCAGAGCCAAGTCTGGGGTCCGGCTCATCCCGGGCTCTGCTCGGGGCGCTTAACGGCCGGCTCGCCCAACTCTGCTTGGCGTCACTGTAAACACTTTGGAGACATCTAGGCAAACCCCCAACCGCACGGAAGCCGAGACCCCCGGCAGGGCCAGGGCCATCGTTATCTCAACAATTTCATGTCCTGATGTTCTCTCCCTTCCATTCACAAAAGCTGCCTGAACCAATCAGCAACAATCAGCATTTTTATTTTAAATTCATTTTTATTTTTATTTAAGTTCATTATTTTTCATTTTGATTTAATTTCATTTTGTTTTTTTGTTCAGTACAGCTGTGCTAATAATGAGCATTAATAGAAATGCTTGATGAGGAACTGTAATAAAAACTGGATTTAAAGATTTGGCATAAAAAGTGTCAAATTAACGGAAAATCTAACAATGGGTGCAGAGCCACCTCCCGCTGCCCTGATTCTCCTGGTTTAGTCGTGAAGCCGCTAGGAGCACACGTGACGCTCACACGGACGGACACCTGATGCCTCCGAGAGACCGAGCTCGGCGGGCGATAATCACCTACAGCGGAGAAATCAGGCAGCGAAGCTCACGCTCCGCGTCGCTTACTATGGAGAAAAGATGAGGGGGGCATTAAGCCCCTTTAATACCTCTCAATGTGCTAGTCTGATTGTTACCACCTTTATGGGGGGGTTCTTTCTGCCCCAGCGGTTGGCCTATCCGTCTAAACCCTGCCTGAAAAATACACCGAGTGCATACATTAAAAGACAGACAACAAGGACAATGAGAGAAACCCAGAACCTGCGGGCAGACCGGCCCCATCCGGCCCCCGTCTAGTCTGCCCGTTTCTCCTGCTGTAAAGACTCAAACCTTAATCAGTCGTTGGTCCCGTCTTAGATTCAGGAGCCGTATGTCTATCCCGCGCATGTTTAATACCCTCACTGTATTACCCTCTACTACTTCTGCCGGGAGGCTGTTCCACTTATCTACCACCCTCTTGGTAAAGTGAAGGGTTATAGTGTAAATGGCCTTTAAAAGTCAAGTCTGGTTTTAGCTCACATTTTGCGACAGTAAATCTTGATGTGTTGCGAAGCATTCCCTACGTGTGCCTCGTTACTGCTATATAGCGCTAGAAGCATAAATCATACCCTGTAAAGAAATGTTTATGATATCTCCCATAGCTGCTGTGCGGCGGATGAGCAGATTCCGCTGAAACGGGGAACAGTTTACAGAATTATCCGTGTCCGGCTCGGGGGAAAAGAGAGACATTTAAATACGAGAGACCGGAATCTAACACTAGAGGCTCAGAGGCTGAGATGGCATATAAGGAAGTTTTACTTTACTGAGAGAGTGGAAGAGAAGTGGAACAGCCTCCCAACAGAAGTGGTAGAGGGTAATACAGTGAGGGTATTAAACATGCATGGGATAGACATACGGCTCCTGAATCTAAGACGAGACCAACGACTGATTAAGGTTTGAGTCTCTACAGCAGGAGAAACGGGTGGCTAGACGGGGGCCGAATGGGGCCGGCAGATCAGCCTTTCTGGTTGTGTTCGAGGTTCTCATGCTCTGTCTTCCTTTTACCAAACAGGAGAAGAAATATCAGTAATCAGGAGTTATCAGTCCGTCAATAAACCGTAAGAAACGCGATGAGTCTTCACTCAAAAGACCAAACTAAAAGTTTATTTCACTATAAAATCCTCTACGTAACTGCCGCCATCAATCAGCGGACCGGTCCGACTGCCGTGTCAGCCAATAAAAGATGGCGTCTCGGAACGCGTTGGGAGTTTTCCCGTTTGGCCATTAAACACGCAGACTTTCTGAACACGTTACACAGAGGTCACAGAGGTCTCTGCGTCATCGTATAACTGAAGTTATTTCCCATATTTAAGGCTATAATTAAACACATCACTTGGTGATTGGTCAGACCCACCGGCCCCGGTTTAACCGTGGCGGGGTTGCCCCGGATCACGCACCTGCGAGACGTTGGACTGGGTTTGGTCGCTTTCGCCGTCGCCCTCGATCTTGTCGGATAATAACCCCTGAACCTGATATTCCAGAACGTAGCTATCGATGAATCTCTCCAGCTCTTCGATTTCCTGGGAGCGGCTGCTTCCGGCTTCGGAGGACGCCGACGCCACCGAGGAGATCTCCATTACTTCTTCGAGGCTAAAAAATAAAAATATATATAAATAAAAAAGGATGTTCAAAAATAACCATTAAATATAATGCTGATCTGTCTCATCTCAGAAAACATACAACCTGCCGGTAGATCGACCCGTTTGGCCCGTTTTGCCAGCTTTATCAGTCGTCGGACTCGTCTTAGATTCAGGAGTCATATGCCTATCCCATGCATGCGTATTAACCTCACTGTATTACCCTCTACCACCCCTGCTGGGAGTCTGTTCCACTTATGTAAAGTAATGTCTTTATTGAAAGACTCTGCAAATATATGATAAACATTTTGTCAGGCTTGAGAAACGTCCCCAGAGAAGCAGCAAGTAATTTGCACTAACTCGTGGCAGATAAATCTGATAATCTAACAAATTACTCCAACTACAAACACAAAAGGCGAAGCAGAGCTATAAACCCCTGAGCGTTCCTTTCATCTGCCCAAGCATCGTCAGGACCCACCTCGGCCACCTTTGAAAGTCTTAGACATGAAAGCTTAAGGAGCCTTTACAAACAGGGCGTACCTAGAATATTTGGCACCTGTGGCAGATCCTATATGTGGCCCCCCCACACACACAAAAACCCCTATCAATACTGAATATTTATTTCACCAATTTGTAAACTGTGTCAACTAGAAACCAACTAGACACTGAGCCAGACATGGAGGTGGTACAGTGTAACTCCTATCACCATACACTAAGCCAGACATGGAGGTGGTACAGTGTAACTCCTATCACCATACACTAAGTCAGACATGGAGGTGGTACAGTGTAACTCCTATCACCATACACTAAGTCAGACATGGAGGTGGTACGCCTCTGTCCCTTTAGCAGCCTGCCTGCGCCACCTCATTGTACGAGTGTCAAAAAGTGAAAATAATACCGTATTTGCTCGATTTTAATATATATATGATTAAAAGACGACCCCCCAAAATCTGAATATTAATTTAGAAAAAAAAAGAAAAAGCCTGAATATAAGACGACCCTATAGGAAAAAAGTTTTACCAGTAAATGTTAGTTCATGTAAACTATGTGAACAATTGTTTGTTAATAAAAGCTATGATTGAGAAAAATATTTGGTTTTTATTTCCTTTTTTTTTCAACCTGCCCCCCCCCCAGTTATGCACATCTGCCCCCAGGCTTGCCACTCTGCCCCAGAAATGCCTTATACCCCCTATATGCCACTGTGCCCCATGATATGCCTTTTAACCCTCTAAATGCCACTGTGCCCATGATACACCTTTTAACCCTCTATATGCCACTGTGCCCCATGATATGCCTTTTAACCCTCTAAATGCCACTGTGCCCCTGATACGCCTTTTAACCCTCTATATGCCACTGTGCCCCATGATATGCCTTTTGAACCCATATGTCCCACTCTGCCTCCAGAATTGCCTTATACCCCTTTATGCAACTCTGACATTTAGGGGGTTAAAAGGCATATTATGGGGCAGAGTGGCATATAGGGAGGTAAAAGGCATTTCAGGAGGCAGAGTGGCATTAAGGGGGTTAAAAGGCATTTCACAGAGCACTCTGCCTCCAGAAATGCCTTATGCCCCCCATTTAACACTCCCTCCCCCTCCCTCCTCCAAACTTACCGGTGCTTCTGAGTCCCTGGTGCTCAGTCCGGGCAGCGTGTAGAGCTCTACGTGATTCGCATACACAACTTCTGCTTGAGCTCTACACGCTGCCCGGACTGAGCACCGGGGACTCGGATGCACCGTTAATTTGGGGGGGGGGGGGGGCACAACACAGGAGGATCCAAAATACGGTATATACCGGGCGTTAAACAATCCGTTTCCTAGAAGCAGACGCTTTAAAGAGACTTCAAAGAGCTCTCTGGCCCGTTTTTTCATGTTAAAAGCCATCGCTCATTCTTTACAGTAGTTGCCCCGGATCTGTATAATTCCATAACGACGTATCATCGGAAACCAGCATTTCTAAAACTATAGCGGACAGCCCGGTCCTGCGGGGTCTCCATCAATGGCAGCCGCGGAACGAAAGAGGCGTAACCAATCACAGGCTGCGCATGTACGGGCGTCCGCCCACCAGAGTAGGACCCCATCAGAGGCCGCAGAACCTCTGCAAACCGCTGTTCTAAACACCATTTAGGTGACAGACCCTTTAATTACAACGTCAGGCAAGCAACCAATGGGACGTAAGGCGAGGGGGATGTTTCACGTTATTATGTATCAGGAAAAATATCTATTAACATTTTTGGCGGCAAACCTCATTCTGCGAGAAGACGGCAGAGCGCTGAGTCCACGGCACGCAGAGAGAGCGGATAACCCCCGATTATCAGAGACGGCTCGTCCCTCAGCACACGGCCCGCGCAGCCGGCAAACCGGGACCCCCCCCCCCAATCCCCGCAGCTCCCGTTATTGATTTATACAGCGCCATCATATTAACCCTTTCTGCAATAAAAACATATTCTATTCCACAGACCTTCGTATTCATCGCACAGCCTTGGGACCCCACGACGTAAAAAGAAACAAATCTCAGTTCTGAACTCATGTTCTCTTAACAATAACCCCGGCGCTGTATACAGTAATATTAGGGCTGCAACTAACGATTATTTTAATAATCGATTAGTTGGCCGATTATTTTTTCGATTAATCGGATAAAAAAAAAATATGCAAATTTTTCGTTTATTTAAAATTTAATGAACTGGATGTTAAAAAACAACTTAAAATTTACAACAAAAAACAATATTTTCAAAGTACAAGAACCCAAACACAATATTTATCAAACTAGTTTTAATACCTAAACCACTCACTTTGCACCCAGCACCCAGTCTCCCACTCTGCCCTGCACCCCACCCCCACCCAGCCCTGCACACTCACACTCTGCCCTGCACCCAGTCTCCCACTATGCCATGCACCCCACCCCCACCCAGCCCTGCACACTCACACTCTGCCCTGCACCCACACTCAAACCCTGCCCTGCATCCCCACTCACACCCAGCCCTGCACCCAGTCTCCCGCTCTGACACTCTCACACATAGACATTCACACAGAGAATCATTTACCTCAGCTATGGACTCGTTCCACTTCCAAGCTTCAAGAAGTCGAAAACTTTATTCGAACGGCAGACCAACATCCTTCTCTTAATTGAAGCGCGTCACGTAGAAGAGACTGCAGCGCGCGTAGCAGAAGCGGGGAAATGCTCGCGGAGGAGGTAAAACGAGCCGAGTGCGCCAACAACTAATCGATCACTCGACTAATCGATAATGGAAATCGGCGACAACGATTTCCGTTATCGATTATTATCGATTTTATCGATTCGTTGTTTCAGCCCTAACTAATAAAACCCCTCAGCGCTGTATACAGTAATATAACCCCAAGCACTGTATACAGTAATATAACCCCAAGTACTGTATACAGTAATATAACCCCAAGCACTGTATACAGTAATATAACCCCAAGTACTGTATACAGTAATATAACCCCAAGCACTGTATACAGTAATATAACCCCAAGTACTGTATACAGTAATATAAACCCAGCGCTGTATACAGTAATATAACCCCCCAGCGCTGTATACAGTAATATAAACCCAGCGCTGTATACAGTAATATAACCCCAGCGCTGTATACAGTAATATAAACCCAGCGCTGTATACAGTAATATAACCCCCACGCTGTATACAGTAATATAACCCCCACGCTGTATACAGTAATATAACCCCCAGCGCTGTATACAGTAATATAACCCCCAGCGCTTTATACAGTAATATAACCCCCAGCGCTGTATACAGTAATATAACCCCCAGCGCTGTATACAGTAATATAACCCCCAGCGCCGTATACAGTAATATAACCCCCAGCGCCGTATACAGTAATATAACCCCCTCCCTAGCCCTGTATACAGTAATATAACCCCCTCCCTAGCGCTGTATACAGTAATATAACCCCCTCCCTAGCGCTGTATACAGTAATATAACCCCCTCCCTAGCGCTGTATACAGTAATATAACCCCCTCCCTAGCGCTGTATACAGTAATATAACCCCCTCCCTAGCGCTGTATACAGTAATATAACCCACCCAGCGCTGTATACAGTAATATAACCCCCTCCCTAGCGCTGTATACAGTAATATAACCCCCTCCCTAGCGCTGTATACAGTAATGTTGGTTGGAATTACTGGTTCCAATACATTTATCTGCAGACCTGGAGCCGCCGTTGCTGTCAGTCGTGTGATATTTTGGGTGATTTCCCGGCTCAAACACCGCACTGAGCTCATGCTTTATGGCAATGCTAATGAAGTCCGTTCCTCCATAGACTTTCAGTAGTCAGAGAGTCATGCTGGTTACTAAGATCAAGTCATTCTATTGTTCCCCAGGCAGTATGATAAGGAGTCGGGGGGTTTAGTAGATTGAGGGTCGGGTAAAATAGCGACAATCATACAAATGGCTGATATGCAGCATTCTACCAACCTCAACTCTGCACGTCTGCGTCTAACACAAGGTGCGTAGAGGGTTAAATAAATTATCATCGTTCAGGGTGAAAGAAAGGCAAACACCAAAAAAAACTTAACCGGAGTCAGTCCCAGACTGCCCGGAATTTGCTTTATATATAGTCGGTGCCCTGTGTAATGCATAATAAAATACTCAACCAGCCTGGGTTAGTGAACACCGGCTAACCCAGATATTCCCCGGAAACAAGGGCGAGAGGAGGGAGAGGAGGGCGAGAGGAGGGCGCCGGGCTTCAGAGTAACTTAATACTCCATAGCAACTACCGGCTTAAAATAACCCTTTCCTTTGGAAGCCCGGCGATGCCAAAGAGATCCAAGTGGGTCAGAGGATTTAAGGCTCAGGTACATGATCCCCGCGTCAGGGAACAGCGAGCGTCCGGTACGGGGCCCGCGGGAGAAACGCCAGGCGTGTGAAAAAGGAGCATCTTTTTAGTAGTAATAGTTTAATAGTAATAATAAAATAGTAAATTGCTATTTTATTAAGTAAGAGGTCTGACCGTTTGCCCCTCAGCAGGTTTGTGGCAGACGCTGGATGTTTATATTCCTCTCTGATGAAATTGGCCCTCGTAACTGGATCCTTCCTTATCTGAAAGCTTCTTCCATCTTGATTTTGTTTCTTGTCTCGGACAGCTGTATTTCCATCACTATCTCTGCTGGAAGCGAGTCCATGCATCAACTACAGTCCCCGTCATTAACGCCCTGCTTCCATTGCTGTGTTAAACAGTACCTGTAACGATTCGTTTTAATTTCATGTTCTGGTTTGAAGTTACTCTGATTTCAGATTTCTGCTCCGACGTCTGTTGGAGGCGGAGCCTGTGGCTTTTATGCAAATTCCCTGTTATTTCCCATGATCCCCTGGTGAAGGGACCATTGGAACCCCATTCTCTCTCTTCCCGGACTCTGCTTTTATCTGCGCATGATCCTCCAGCCGTTTAGCAAAGCTATTCACAGAAATACGGTAGGGCAAAGAAGCAGCAGCAGCAGGGTGGCAGATCCCGCAAACAAAAAGTATATAAAAGTGAAAAGAATTCTCAGAAGCTCCTCTTTAAGGCAGAAACCAGTCTGGATGTTGGCTGGGAGTGCTTAGATTTGTAGTTCGGAGGAACACCGATGCCCAGCCCTGGATTTTTTAGCGTTCACATCCAAAATAAATAATAAAAACACTGAATTAGTCGCCGACAGGTAAGGCATAGCGACGCAAATACAGTTTAGGAGAATGGATTTACGTGAGAGACAGAGAGCGATGGGATTATCAGACGGAGCGAGAGATATCGGCTTTGCGGGCGCTCAGAGGCTGCCTGGGAACGGACGCTCCTACAGATTAAAGCCCTGAGTAAGAGGGTCTGCGCTGCGTTTGCAGACATGGCCCCGTTTGTAGCGACCGGACACGTATTAGTCACCCGAAGGGAAAGAACAGCCGACGAGCGGCATTTAACCTTTGGAATCAGCACTGTGTTTAGATGCCAAGCCCCGTATGGCCTATCTATGGCATCAAAACCGGCACCGTTACCCCCCCGCGAGCTGTCTTGGTACTGAAAGGGTTAAATGGGGTCTTACATCTAGTTCCTAACATGTTAATATTTACAGTTGAAAACTTTTAATGTGTTAAAGGGACACACAATGCATCTGATAACGGTGCGGTCCCTTTAAATCTTTTATCTGTCCTTTGCAAATACGGTAAATGGAGGGGGGGGGTCTGAAAAATACCCCCTATAGCAGGGGTGGGCAATTAATTTTCCCATGGGGCCACATGAGAAATTGGAATGGTTTTAGAGGGCCAGACCTCTACAAACTACAAACTCCGAAGCCTTGTCCATTTTGTTAACTTATGTGCTGTTTAATAAAGTTATTCAAGCCTACGTCATTGGTAGAGGTGCTTGAATAAGTAAGGCCTGAATAACTATTAGCACAGCACAGAAGTGAACAAAATGAACAAGGCTTCGGAGTGCATACCGTATTTTTCGCTCTATAAGACGCACCTGCTGATAAGACGCACCTAGATTTTAGAGGAGAAAAAAAAGGAAAAAATATTTTGAGCTAAAAAATGGGCTAAAATATTTATTACAATAACTGAATAAGCTATGAACACAGTAAGACACACACAGTAAGACACACACAGACACAGTAAGACACACACAGACACAGTGAGACACACACAGACACAGTAAGACACACACAGACACAGTAAGACACACACAGACACAGTGAGACACACAGACACAGTAAGATACACACAGACACAGTAAGACACACACAGACACAGTGAGACACACAGACACAGTAAGATACACACAGACACAGTGAGACACACACAGACACAGTGAGACACACACAGACACAGTGAGACACACACAGACACAGTGAGACACACACAGACACAGTAAGACACACACAGACACAGTAAGATACACACACACAAACACAGTAAGACACACACACACAGTAAGACCTCCCTCCCTAACCCCCCTTCTCAGTATCTCCCCTCTAACTCCCTAACCCCCCCTTCTCAGTATCTCCCCTCTAACTCCCTAACCCCCCCTTCTCAGGATCTCCCCCCCCGCCCCGGTCACTTACGTTAAACTCCTGTGTTGGAAGCGTGAGGCGTTTGTCTCGGGTGCCGGCGCTTCACTGCTGATCGCCGGCGTCTGACGTCATATGCCGGCGCCCAGCGTAAAGCGCCGGCACCCGAGACAAACGCTTCCAACACAGGAGTTTAAGGTAAGTGACCGGGGCGGGGGGGGACACCGGACTCATTGGTGAGTCACCAGGACACTCTTTGCGGGCCGGTCCGAGCTATTCAGCGGGCCGGATGTGGCCCGCGGGCCGTGCTTTGCCCAGGTCTGCCCTATAGGCAACATTGACTTTATTAGCAACAGCAAGGAGAGAGAATAAAGGGGTTTTAACAGAGTACCGGAGGAGAAATGTTACAACAAGAAATCGGAATCTAACGTTAGAGGGTTGGAGGCTGAGATGGAATGTGAGTAGTAGATAAGTGGAACATCCTCCCGGCAGAAGTGGTAGAGGGCAATACAGTGAGGGTATTAAACATGCGCGGGATCGGCATACGGCTCCTGAATCTAAGACGAGACCAACGACTGATTAAGGTTTGAGTCTTTACAGCAGAAGAAATGAGTAGACGGGGGCCAAATGGGGCCGATCTGCCGGCAAACTCTGCGTTTTAAAGCATTTCATTGATTTGAAAGTTTATTTATTTGTAACGGATTCTTTGATTTGCCAATAAACGGCTTCGGTTTTTAATCAATCTTTTGTACCACTGATCTGCGTTTACTTTTATTATCTCCGATCGGCGGGACTTCTACGGCCACAAACATCCACACAATACAAAGAAAAAAAACTTTCCAAATTCCAAGAATTTATAAAAAAAATAAATTGAGATGGACAGAAAAGTTGCATTTGTCGCAACCAGCGCTGAAAGGGTCCGCCCGCTAACGCAGAACCTTCTGGATAAATCCTTAAGACTTTTCCGGAAGCCAGCGGTTCCTCCCCTTATCGGAAACGCGTTGCTATTCATCTTATTCATCAATACGGCCGACGCATCCCATAATAACCATCGCCTTTCAAGAACACGGAGGAACACGAGAGCCCCCCTTTAAATGATTCTCCTGCAGAACCCCTTCATATCAGTCACGGGAATCCTCGGACCCCCAAAGCTTTATTTTCACTTTTATAATTCTTAAAGAACACGCATTATTTTTTGGGGAGCCCCATCCGGCCCCCGTCTAGTCGCCCGTTTCTCCTGCTGTAACGACTCAAACCTTAATCAGTCGTTGGTCTCGTCTTAGATTCAGGAGCCGTATGCCTATCCCGCGCATGTTTATTACCCTCACTGTATTACCCTCTACCACTTCTGCTGGGAGGCCGTTCCGCTGACCCACCTCCCTCTCAGTACAACGAAACTTCTAAGTCTCTGACCTCTAATGATAACATTTCTCCTCTTTTTGAAATCTTTCTTTCTGCTCGGACAGGACTGGGTTAATGCCTGTATCCCGACACAAGGCTGTCCGACGCGGGCCGGCGTTACCGCGGGGACAAAGCGAGCTTCCAGCCGTGTAACGCTCACTCGCTCCGACGCTGATCCCTTCTGACAGACGCTGGGAGCCCCCGGGGGCCGCACAATCTCTCCTATTAATTCTCTGGCACTGACCCAAGAAGTGGGGGATCCCACCGTGACCCCAGCATGCGCGGCTACAGCATGCCACAAGCCACAGCGACGCCCCTCAGGTCCTCGGCACAAAACAATAAGCGCCAACAAACGGCCAGATGGCCGCATATTACCCCAAAACACGCCAAATGAACGGAAAACAGAATGTTATATACCAAGCTAAATAAATGATACTTTAGAATCTGCCAATAGGATGCTGGCGATCATCACCCCTCCATTTTTTTTATATTAGTACTGGTTGGGGGTGGGATAGTAGTAGTAGTACCAGGCGCCGTCTCCCAGAATAAGTATAGTACATGACAACCTCCTGAGCTCTTCTGGGTGTCAGTCATGCCACCCGGTGCCCCTCTGGGCATATTCTGGCTTAGGGTGGCTGGTCCGGGGCGGGGGGGGGACAGTAGCCCCTCTGCCGCCTAATTTAGGAGATGAGGCCCCCTGTAGCTGCCCAATGGGCCGGCTAACAGGGAGATCTCTGGTTTTTCCAACGCAAAACGTTTTTCAGAAAAATATATATCAACGACACCCAGAATGAGAAAATCTGTCCCCAGAGGCAGGACTTAGACAATCGTGCCCTAAACACCGGTAAATGTCAGCAATTATTTCTTTTAGCCTCAGGAGAAGCGACCCACGCGTTCCGCCAGAAATCCCTCCAAGCGGAATACACGAGAACGCAGCGGGGGGGGGGGTGGGGGGGAATCGAAAGTATTTTTTTTTTACTTCATTCATAAAAATGACTTCTTATTGATTTGTATAGCACCAGCATATACCGCAGCGCTGTACAAAACGAGGGGCATCGGGGAGGGAAAAAGGCGACGTCTGAGGTTTGGGCACTCGGGAGACGCGCATTAACCCATCGTGCTCCCGATTCAGACTGAGCGCGGTACGGCTCGTTGGGAGTCACGCGGGGGCCGCAATCACCCGACTGCCCAGTCAGCTACAGCCGCGGCGAGGAAGGCGTTCGATTTAAAGGGTTTCTGATCAATGAACCGCGCAGGAGAGAACGCCTCGCTTACCGAGCAGTCACCGCCAAGAGCGAGGATACCGGAGACGTCTCGGCAACGCGCGACGCTCTATTTCTAAGGGGTCGCCAATACAGGCAGCTGCGTCATCCTTCTGATTATTACACGCGATATACACGCCTGACAGAAGCCGGTCGGGGGATTTAATAAGCCTAATAGCTTCTCGTTATAACACGCAGTACTGTGTTAGCTACAAAGAGCCTCGGTCACCTAAACGATGGACTTTTTTTTTTTTTTGTGGAGCTGTGAGGTCATCATGTGACATCATGCACACAACCCATTTTGCAGAACAGCAGTCTGGCTGCAGGGACTATGCCCCACCATCCCAGGACAGTTGGCATGTATGCAGTGCCGATACAAGGAATCAATGCTAAGGTTGGCAGATAACGAGATGAGAGAAAAAATATTTTTATGGCCGGTTTCATCTCCTATAATAGATTCAACAAGAAGAAAAAGAATGCAGATTTGGACAAATCAGAATATTGGGAAAAAAAATATAATGCATTTTTTATTTTATTTGGCAGGAATCACTTTTTTCGACATTAAAATATTGTGGAATAAAAATCATGACGAGGAACCAGAACCTTCTGGCAAAACCCCGTTCCTGGACGAAATCGCCCCCCCCCCCAATGGATTTTTTGCCTCATAGCAAATATACAAAAAAAAATAAATTAAAAAAAATTCACCGCAAAAACGTTTAGAATCCTCACAATCAACAGAATTCCGCTGCAGAAGCACATGGTCTAGCCGGTCACCAAGGGGTTAAATTTCCAACGGTATAAAAATGCGTCAACTTCAGCAGAAAATCCTTGTTTAAAAAATAAATGTTTCACCTAAAATGTATCAGCGTTCAAACCTCTCTCACTGAACTCACGGCAACTGCATCCACTACACAGTGATTTTAGCATTTTAACCCTTTCTTGTCATTTTCCGAATGATATAGACTATGATATAGAAACTTTTTTAAAGTACATTAGTAACAATTAACACACAAACTACAGGGAAAACAATCTGTCTGCTTCCTTAATACCCCCCCACGCTGTATACAGTAATATACCCCCCCACGCTGTATACAGTAATATAACCCCCAGCGCTGTATACAGTAATATAACCCCCCAGCGGTGTATACAGTAATATAACCCCCCAGCGCTGTATACAGTAATATAACCCCCCAGCGCTGTATACAGTAATATAACCCCCAGCGCTGTATACAGTAATATAACCCCCAGCGCTGTATACAGTAATATAACCCCCCAGCACTGTATACAGTGATATACCCCCCCACGCTGTATACAGTAATATAACCCCCCAGCGCTGTATACAGTAATATAACCCCCCCAGCGCTGTATACAGTAATATAACCCCCCCCAGCGCTGTATACAGTAATATAACCCCCCAGCGCTGTATACAGTAATATAACCCCCCAGCGCTGTATACAGTAATATAACCCCCCAGCGCTGTATACAGTAATATAACCCCCCAGCGCTGTATACAGTAATATAACCCCCCAGCGCTGTATACAGTAATATAACCCCCCAGCGCTGTATACAGTAATATAACCCCCCAGCGCTGTATACAGTAATATAACCCCCAGCGCTGTATACAGTAATATAACCCCCCAGCGCTGTATACAGTAATATAACCCCCCAGCGCTGTATACAGTAATATAACCCCCCAGCGCTGTATACAGTAATATAACCCCCCAGCGCTGTATACAGTAATATAACCCCCTCAGCACTGTATACAGTAATATAACCCCCTCAGCACTGTATACAGTAATATAACCCCCCAGCGCTGTATACAGTAATATAACCCCCCAGCACTGTATACAGTGATATACCCCCCACGCTGTATACAGTAATATAACCCCCCAGCGCTGTATACAGTAATATAACCCCCCCAGCGCTGTATACAGTAATATAACCCCCCCAGCGCTGTATACAGTAATATAACCCCCCCCAGCGCTGTATACAGTAATATAACCCCCCAGCGCTGTATACAGTAATATAACCCCCAGCGCTGTATACAGTAATATAACCCCCAGCGCTGCATACAGTAATATAACCCCCCAGCACTGTATACAGTGATATACCCCCCACCCTGTATACAGTAATATAACCCCCCAGCACTGTATACAGTGATATACCCCCCATGCTGTATAAAATAATATAACCCCCCAGCGCTGTATACAGCAATATAACCCCCCAGCGCTGTATACAGCAATAAAACCCCCCAGCGCTGTATACAGTCATATCACCCAGTCATGTGATATTTTGGGTAAATTTCCCGGCTCAAACACTACACTGAGCTGATGCTTTATGGCGATGCTAATGAAGTCCATTCTCCATAGACTTTCATTAGTCAGAGAGTCCTGCCTAGTGATTAAGAATGAGCCATTCTATTGTTCCCCACAGTATGATGAAGAGTCGGGGGGTTTAGTAGATCGGGGGTCAGAGCGAGAATCATACAAATGGCTGATATGCAGCTGCCTGAAAATATATTAGGGGGCAAAAACAAGAACTGTTTACAAGGGAAAAAGGGTAATTTGTTTGTTGAAAAATTACTTTTAATCTGATAATTGGATTAAAAAAAAACAAAAAAAAAACTTTGATTTAAGTGGCAATGGTATAACCCCCCACCCCCAAAAGAAATGTAAAACCCACAAAGATAAGAATGACATCAGAGAGTTATCGTGACACAATCTCTAAAAGTGTCATAATGTTGCCAGGTTACGGGCGTGACCTCATTCCCAAAACAATAAAACACCAAAAGCTGTCATTACTTAAAGAAACGCAGAAGCTGATTGGTCAGTAAAATGTTTTTTCATGCAGAGCAGCTTAAAATAAAAATTGTACCCTTTATTGAGAGGGTGGTAGATTCGTGGAAAGGCCTCCCAGCAGAAGTGGCAGAGGGCAATACAGTGAGGGGATTAAACATGCATGGGATAGACATCCGGATCCTGAATCTAAGACGAGACCAACGACTGGTTAAGGCTTGGATAAATCAAGAGGTTTCAAGACATCTCCCCAGATTAACTATACATTGTCCAGGGCAAGCTCAGCCCTTCTAACAGGTGAAGATCACGGGGGGGGGGGGGGGGGGGAGGTCTTGTTTGTGTTCCAAAGTATAACCCCCCCCCCTTATCTATCCACAGCAAGCAGATAAAGGAGGCATCGGGCCCCAACTGCAGATGTCATTTATAAAGGGTTAATATGTGTCCATGCGCACTTCTATCTGCCAGCAGCGGGGGGGGGGGGGGGCAGTAAAGGTAACGAAACGCAGCAACCTTCTAGCCACAAAGTGCCCCAAAAAACACCACCAATCATTTATAACGGAAGAAATCAGCCGCTGGAAGCGCGTGGGTTACACCTTAACACTCGGGGGGGGGGACGAAGACAAAGCCCCTCCACGGAAACAACCATCTCATCAAGCATCAGATATTTATTTATTATTTATTTTTAAGGGAAGCCCTAATTGTCATGTGACACAAACGCAGGGAAGCGATAAAGCTGAAATCTTCAACATAAAGAATAAAAACGGTAGCCAAGGAAACGACAGCCAGAAGCCGCGCGGCAACACCTGGATACATTTAAAGCAGCATGTAATAATAATATATAGAATGATACAATTTATCCGTCAGCGTAATGTTTACTGTATCTGCCACGGAATCCCTGGTGAGTGGAACAGCCTCCCAGTGGAAGTGGTAGGGGGGGGGGGATCCTTATTTTAAAGCAGGTGGACGAAAGAAATTCAAAGCATTCCCGGCAGCAGCAGCCGGAGAGTTTAACCAAAATCTTCAAAAGGAAACGCAACAAATACTAAAAACTACGCACAGCAGCTGCGATCCGACCGCTGCCCACCACCACGGCTACAGGCACATCGGCCCCATCCGGCCCCCGTCTAGTCACCCGGTTTCTCCTGCTGTATCTCGTCTTAGATTCAGGAGCCGTATGTCTATCCCATGCATGTTTAACAAACAAACTCACTGTATTACCCTCTACCACTTCTACTGGGAGCCTGCTCCACTTATCTACCCCCTCTCAGTAAAGTAAAACTTCCTTACATCCCCTCTGAGCCTCTAGTGTTAGATTCCGGTCTCTCGTATTTAAATGTCTCTCTTTTCCCCCGAGCCGGACACGGATAATTCTGTAAACCGTTCCCCGTTTCAGCGGAATCTGCTCATCCGCCGCACAGCAGCTATGGGAGATATCATAAACATTTCTTTACAGGGTATGATTTATGCTTCTACCACTATATAGCAGTAACGAGGCACACAAGATTTACTGTCCCAAAATGCGAGCTAAAACATAAGGCCATTTCCACTATAACCCTTCGCTTTACCAAGAGGGTAGTGGATAAGTGAAACAGACACCTGGCAGAAGTGGTAGAGGGTAATACAGTGAGGGGATTAAACATACATGGGATAGGCATACGGCTCCTGAATCTAAGACGAGACCAATGGCTAGTGAAACGTATTCCACATTACCAACATTATTATTAATATTCGATAGTTTGGGATTTTTTTCCTCCCCGCATAAAATAAGAGACGCGCCGCCCTCAATGTGAGATTCTACCACGGGAATCACGGCGTCAGCTGCTCGCATTCCTCGATGGATTGCATCCACACCTGCCAAGCCCCGCTCTATGATGATGAAGGGGACAATGGCGAGCCGGTATATACTATAACACTATTAAACAAAGCGAGAAGCGCAGTGAGAAAGGGCCTCGTGTGACGCGACGCGCTCCAGCGGGGATCTGGGAGCATTAACGCGCTTAACCCCTGAAATGCCACAGAGCATTGTGCTCTCTCCAGGATCAGCTGGCAGCCGGAGGTCTGCTGGGAAAGCGGAATCACATGGGAGACGGTGTGGCCTAGAAATCCCAGGCTTCCTCTGCCCATCCCTGACGGGGACCCATCCGGGGCACCAACTACACCCCCCCCCCGGCCCATTTTGGGGTGAAATGCAAGGAAATCAGCAAACTCTGCAAAGACAAAGAGGGGAAAATCCTCGGGGGGGGGGGGGGGTTGACATCAGCAATTGGGCTCCATTACTACCCGAGGGGGGCTCAGCCACGTCCACAGGAAGAGCCCAGCACGGGCAACAGGGAATCAGTGCCCAGTAACAAAAAAGCCGGGACTGGCAGCCAAAAATCAGGGCTCCTAGCACCAGTCTGCTACAACTTCCCCTTTGCTGGAGACTTTGTATCTGCCCTGAGGGAGGCTCCACATTAACAAGTGCAATGGATGCTCAGGCGGCTGCTTACCTCGGCTGAGGGGGCTGAAATCCCAGGGCGTGCTAGCCCAAGTGGCCACTCAGATCCCCGACCACCTCCCCGGGGCAGCTACTCTGCTCGGAGTCTCATGGGTCCCGGAAGAGAGCGCCAGGGGCCACCAGAGCGCACAGCCAAGCTGACACAAGCAGAGAGAATGCAGGAATGTGACGTCACGGGCCGGCCCCTGCCCGCACCACGTGGATTGGAGGAAAGGAGCCGGCGGTCCGAGGAATGCTGGGAGATGTAGTCCACTGAGCCAGGCAGGCAGCGCAGCCCATGGAGAACAGAATGCGCATCATTCTATCTGTTCTGCATAACCTGGCATTGCTTTATTATTACTATTATTATTATTATTCCTATTATTATCATTATTATTAATTGTATTATTACTATTATTACTATTACTATTATTATTAATAATTTTATTATTACTATTATTATGATTATTATTACTATTATAAAATAATTCAGACTTCAGAGTGAGGGGGATGGGGAGAAACATTTAAACATTTAACAAAGTACAGGAGCTGAGTTTATTTCAAAGGAGGAGAAATATTAGAACCAGAGACCGGAATCTAACACTAGAGGGTCGGATAGATAAGTGGAGCAGCCTCCCGGCAGAAGTGGTAGAAGGTAATACAGTGAGGGTATTAAACATGCATTGGATAGACATACGGCTCCTGAATCCAAGACGAATGGTCACCTCCGATGTCATAACCGCAGACCTTTTTACCGCACGTCGGCCGGTAGATCGCCGAGGAACCAGCCGGCAGCGGCACGCCGTCACTATTATTTATATACATGTTGCTGGAATATCCTTGTTTCCAGGTGCGTGTAAAGTGCTGCCCCCTGCAGTGTGTGCGGTGTATACACCTATACAGGAGGGGGTCAGTCACCTATACATCATACATACTGCAGGGCAGCCGGTCAGCAACGTGCGTAACGGATATGTGTTCTGGATGACATCACTGTGTATGAGGAATAAAAGGCTTTAATTATTATTATTATTATTATTATTATTATTAATTGTTTTATATAGCGCCATCATATTCCATAGCGCTGTACAATGGGAATACGCTCTTCCACGCACCCGGTTGAATTAAACAAATCCTGGATTAGAAACTTTTGAAATCACTACGTATTTTTTTGCCAGGAAGACTTTATTGTCATGTGACACGAACGCAAGCGCTGATAGGCCGTTGCCATGGAAACTGACAATGCGTCTGTGTTTTACGTGATGAAACCTGAGGAAAGAATAAAATGACAGAACTGCGGAGGTTTATTTGCTCAGCGTATCAGAGCGATAAACGTTTCACCTTTCAGCAATACAAATATTATTATTATTATCGTTTATTTATATGGCGCCAACAATTCCCGCGGCGCTTTCTACAGTCCCTACGTTCATAGGGGCAGACAAGAGCTTACAATCTAGAGATCTCATTAAGTGCAGACGCACTGGAATCATTCATAACCCCCCAGTTTGGAAAGCAGGCGGAAGCCTAGGAATTATAGTAGAAACGCTTTGTAAATTAACCCTTTAATCGACATTTTTGTCTAAGGCTTGAGAGTTGGGCATCTCATTCTTTGTGGAAAATAACCGCATTCCTGGAGTATTCTCCCCGTTTTTATGATGCCTTTTGGGAGATTTTAGGCGTTTTTGAGTAAATTGTAGATGCCGGTGAGTTGGGCTGAGTGCATACTTGGCAGATCTCTGGACTTCAGATCTCTGACAGCTGATAGAGAGGCGTCCGGGGCAATCTTAATTAGAGCCGGGCAAAAGGGTTATAGAGTTACCCCTATGGGCGTATTTATCTCCTATTTTCAGTGCCTGGCGCTTTAAGGCCAGCGGCCGGCTGAGGACATCAGGGTGGCTGCAGCCGCTGGAGCTCCAGACCGAGACAGGGTGCGGTGATGTCGCCGAGGAGCCCACCAGGCAGATGCCTGACGGCTAGTCCTGGCATGGCTGCTTCCATGGCAACGGAAGCAGTGATGAGCATACCTCAAAGGTGGAAATGGAGATGCGAGAGTTTCCGTCGGGGAGGAAAGAGCTGCTTTACAGAGACGGCTCCACGGAGCAGGCAGGAATAACAGAAAAGGCAAATGAATAAATTCCTACATTGTTAACCAGCGTCGCTGGTGCTGCGCTCCTTCGGTGGTGGCGCCCTCTACCTGCGCAGCTCCCAAATAAGCAACAATATTTATGATTTAAACAGCCAATAAAACCGATGTCTCAACCACAAAAAGATCTTATTCATGTCCAATAAATGTTTTTGCAGGTTGCGTATTTGGTTGAGGAGCGTATAGTGTGAATTATATGTTTGTTCAGGGCGTGACGCACCAGCAGAGAAGGTATGGCGCCGAGACTCCATCTTTCTTTATAGAACAGGGTGGAATATAAAAAATGCTGAAATAAAACAAAATACTCTGATGAGGGCACAAATGTATAATCACCCCAACCCGCCCAGCCCAACATACATTCAAAGGCACTGGATAGGGACAGATGGACCACAGAGATGAATTACAACTGCCTTTTGCCGCCCCCATGTGGCTGTCTGTGGAACTGCAAGACAACAAATACACAAAAAAGAAGATGCCTTCTTATACGACATGTGTCCTGTCCATCATTACTTTTACTGATAGGAGGCTGATACAGTTGGGTTTATTCACTAAACTACGAGTGTTGGCCAAAAAAGTAACTCTCAGCTTGCACGCAGGGGAGTCAAGAAGTCTGCAAGTTGCAAATGTGAGTTGAGGTTACAAGGTGACTTGTGAGACCCCCGGGCATAAACCTTTAAATAAAAATGAATTAATAATAATAAAACAGGGGTCCCTTTCACCTCTATCCTGTTTCCGTAGGATCAGCGGGTATCGACATAGGTTTGTAGAGAGGGAGTGTTAGCATGAGTATGTAAGAGTGTGCGTAAGCATGAGTGTGTTGTTACCAGGCGGGCGAAGGGCCAATGGGGCCATTTGGCTTTACCTGCCCCCGGGGCAGAAGGTGCCAGCTCTACCCTGATAGCTTTATGGCTCCCAAAGGGTGCTAGATTGGACATCATAGTTTTTGAATTAAATTGAGCCCCCTCTGAACCAGGGGATTGGTTTTATTTAACCGAGTCTCATGCAAGTTCTCCATGAAGTCACAGGTCTGCGCATGCACTTGTTTGATACACTAAATATTGGCCTAAATCTGGGACTGGGGTTCTCATCCCATTATGATCCATAATAACTTTTGTAACACTATTTTACCCATCCAAAGACTCTTCACGCCTTGGAGTTACTCAGTAGTTTCTTCCTTGCTCCTCTTGCCTCGATGTAATATCTCCTGTGGTGTATTTATGATGCCCTAGTCCTGACTCAGGCAACCCCCCCGTTGCCGTCTCCTTCAGCCCCACCGTTGCCGTCTCCTCCATGACGGGGATGTGAGGTCATATCCCGGCGCCCCTTCTCTTACAGCCGCGTGCCGCCATGTAAACCACCATGGATGATGTGCCAACTTGGTGCAGAGAGCAATGGCAGAGGACCTGGCACCCCAGAACCTACACCCAGTCACCCTAGGCCACAAAATGCCACTGCCCATTACATACAATGGGCTTTTGTCCCTTTCGCCCCGTACTTGTCACTTACAGCATCCATTTTTTTTCATTCTGCTTGTATTTCTGTAACAATTCTTCTCAGCTTCATTTATTTAACCCTGTGTGAAAGAGGGGCTTCAGTGTCCCGATAACTTGCATTAAGCAGTATCCTTTCAGTCAGCCACTAAAGATATCATTTTTTATTCCGCTTTATTCCACCTTATTATAAAAAGTACCTTGAGTGGTGTCCACACTGCGTGTAGTATCAGGTTTAGACAGCAGGTGGCGCAAAAGTATAGCTTTACCTATAATAAATAATATAATAAACCAACATCATCAGCTGTGAGACCTAGTGTAATGTGTATATATATATATATATATATATATATATATATATACTATATGGCCACCCCATTGCTACCAGGTGTAAAAAAATCACAGGCGCTGTCATAAGATGCCTCGCAGAACGCTGCCGCCGAGCATCTCCGTCCTCTGTACCATTGGTCATTACAGAGAGCCAAACTGCCTCTGGAAGCAACATCAGCACAAGCCCTGTGTGTCGGGGTCTTCATGAAATGGGTCTCCATGGGTGAGCAGCTGCACACAAGCCGAAGATCACTGTGCACAGTGCCAAGCGCCGGCTGGAGTGGTGTAAAGCCACCGCCACTGGAGCCTCCAAACACTTGGGATCATCAGTCCCTGTCCTCTTGGGTCTCCATCCCTTGCTTGGTGTTGTCAAGGCGAATAACTTCCGGGCTCCTGGGTGACGGTGTTACAGGCTTATATTAATAAACTTATAAAGACTGTGTGCTCACATTTTCATTCATAATGTTTTTGACAGATTTTGCCCAGCTCTATGAGTGATATCGTCGTCATATAAATAAATTCAAAATAACCAAAAATATAAATATTATAAAATATATAAGAGAGCTGAAAAGCAGACTGAAAGCAGCGAGGCGCAGTGACTATTGTATATATTACGCATTATATTGCTTTGTGTAAGAACAATGGGACTGAAGAAGGACTCTTCAGGTAGGGCTGTGGAGCTGCGTCGTGTGACCTCGGCTGGCCTCGCTCCCCGCCGTCTCCGCATTACCATTCTGTCCTCCTGCCGACGCTCGGAGAGGGACCGGCAGAGTGCACCAAGCTGACGGATTCCTAATCACCGGCTCCAGTCAATCATTACTCCCCAGCTTCACTTCGGCGACGTTTAACCCTTACCCGGCTCGCTCGTGTATTTAGCTCCAGCTTTAGTTTTTGTCCTAGGGATTTTTATTTTATTCATTTTTTTACTCCTTTAGGAAACCTTTATGGGTATTTTTTATTAATAATTTATTCATTTATTAATTTAAATATCCTACCCGGCCTTTTCTATGCCCCTGCTTAGTGTGTCCACGAGGAACGTAATCGAAGCCCCTTATCTTTCTTGATGAAGTCCTGTTGGAGATGGACTGGAAGCTGCTGGTTCCGTGTTAAACCCAGCTACAGAAGGGACATGCAGCAACCAGACCGGGCGTAACGGTTCCCCGAGTGCTTTCCTGAGTACGCCACTACAGTGAATGATCACATGGCTGATCTCTAGATTGTAAGCTCTTCTGGGCAGCGCCCTACTCACCTTCTGTTCCTATAAGTCTAACTTGATATGCGATGCACTATTTTTTATGTTGTGTTTACCCATTCTACAGCGCTGGGGAATATGATGGCGCTATATAAATCAATAAATAACAATAATAATCAATAAGCAATAATGATCTATGGCACACGGCTCGGCCCGTTTCCTGCTTTTTTCCTTTCTCCTTTCCCACCTATTGAAGGCTAATTCCGCCCCTATATGTGGCTAACACACTGCAGGTATAAGCGTAAAAGCTTAAATAAAGGAAAAAAATATATTTGGGGCTTTTAAGTCCCATTAAGGACCGGGTACATAATATTACCACTTAACGCCAGGCGCATAATATTCCGTCCCTCTCTATCTCGCATCAGCAGGAGAAGTCTGTCTAGAAGAAACAGTGTTACTAGATGGTGTGAAGTTGTGATCAGCCCTACCATCACAGGAGGGACCCCTTAGTGTTCCAGGGACCACCGAAGGCCTGAATGAACCTGCTGGACTCCCTGCTGATCACTTACAGCTGCTCACCCACAGTGTGATGAGGAAGGCAGAGCCCTGCTTACTGGTCGCTGCGTGATCAGAAGTGGAAGAAACGAAGTTGGAGAGGAGACTGATATGAGAAAAGTGCCAGAATGACCTGTGTGACTTTCTCTAGGTTGCCTGTGCTTTCCGAAACATATGCTTTGTGGGGTTCTTAAGATTCCGAGAGACCCAGCATATCAAATTTTAAAAAGTACAGCTCGTACAGCATACCGTGTAATATTTAAATCAGAATATAAATGCTATATCATATACATGAGGTGTTTCCAAATCTAAGTAAATGAATGTCTTGATCTCATTCTTGTACTTTGTTAAACCCCTTAATGTATTTAAACGTCTCTCTCCCATCCTCTCTCTCTCCCCCCCCCCCAAGCTATATCAGGATCTTACCTGCCACAAATAAATATATCGCCCTCCTATGTTTTATATTTTTTGGTGCCCAGCTAAATAAACCAATACAACTCTTTCCATTACCGAGGAAGGGTCTGCCTTTTGTCTTTGAATTTTTAGATTCACATTAAAGTATTTTTTTTTTTCTCTCCAAAGATAAATACTCAAAAGAGATCCGATTTACCCAGCTGTAAAAACAAATTCATCTGCCGAGAAGTTTTGTGCCGGGAAGGACAACTTAACACGAAACTTGGAATGAGAAAGATGTCCTGCGTGTGCACTTTGCCGAAAAAAACCTGTCCTATTCCTAGACGCACCGAGAGATTTGTTTTTTATTGAATGTCAGCGGATCGCGGACCAAGTTCTGTATCAGAATGATTTTCTCTTGATAAAGAGCTGAATGAATGTGTCGCGGGATGCATGTTCCCGTCCGCCGGATCGGCACGCTGATCCACTGCCTTAATAACCTCCACAATTTATTCGCCAATATGGAGTGCCGTACATTGAAACGGTATAATGTGTAACAAATCAGACCCAGAATGTCTAATAGTCTGGGCCGCTGGGTGGATATTTTCGTTTTTTTAGTTAAAAATATGGATCTTTTTTGGTTTTGCTTTACTTCACCAATATAAATCATACCAAAGCAAGAAGGAGCGCATTTTAGGGACAAAAATGACAGAATTTGCGACCCAAAAATGCAAAATAGCTATTAATTTCCTAATCTTGTAGATTATAGGTTAACTTCTTCCAGTGTTACATAATTTCCATACTTAGGGTCCTGCGGCCCTCCAGCTGCTGCAGGACTACATCTCCCATAATGCTAAACTAAGGGGCTGGCTGAGAAGTATGGGAGATGTAGTCCTGCAGGAGCTGGAGGGCCGCAAGTTGGACACCCCTGGACTATTTAACTTTGGGATCTGTTGGTTTCAGGTTGTGCCCTTGTGATCTTACAATCTAACAGAAGGGAAAGGAATATGACAATGTTCTCCTCGCTGATCTCTTTTCAGTCTGGGGAAATCAGAGGGGCTCAGATACTTCGGGTACATTTTTAAGGAGATGGATCTTTACCGGTTAGAATGTTCCTCAAACTGCGTGAATGTAGCAAAAAAATGTATTTAAGAAGCGGGAGGTCCACTCAGTCAGCGAATATGTAGCCAAGTGGAAGCAAGAGGCTTCAACAAACCGATGAGTGACAGTCACCGACTATAAACAGACTATTAAATCAGGGCAGGCAGCAAGCCAAGAGCCACCGAGAGTCCAGTCATCGAGTCAAGGTCACGGCGCCGGACCGGAAAACGCTCAGTCATTGGTGGCAGCTGATGATTTAATCTGGAACACAGATACTAATACAAAGAAAATAAATAAATAAAGCATCAAAGCTTCTAACTATGGACTTCAAATCTCAAAATCCAAAGGGGCCGCTGTTCAGGATTGGCCAAGAACATCACCGTGGCAACTTTAGAATATGAATATAAACCTGTCAGCTTTTCTATTATTACATTTTATGTATAGAGTGTCAGCAGATTCCCAAGCATATATATATATATATATATATATAATTTATATATTTATATATATTATATATATTTTTTAAATTATTTTTTTTATTTTAATTTTTTTCAAGAAAAAGCCTTCTCGGCATGTTTCCCAGAATGCATCTCCTCTTCCTGTTTGGCTGCTAATTTTTTTATTTATTTTTCGTTCACTTATAGATCTTTTCATTAAGTGCCCTATGTGCCATAGATAACACAACATGTATACTGAACTCAACTCTTAACATTTAAAAACTAGCCATTTTTTTTAATACATAATTTTTCCCCTTCTTAATTATTTTTTTTTAAGATTATCGGCGCACGTTAAGGGGAGTCAATACTTTAGAACCCTGCGTTAAGGACCCTAGCGGTGCATTCGCCGCAGAATCCGCTGTTATACAGAACAGGAGAGGTTCTTGCGTTCGGCGGCCTGCAGAGAATGTGAAATTACATTTTACCGGCAATAACCAGCGTTGCTATTTAAAATAACCTTTGCCCGTATTCTGAATAGATTAAAAAAAAAATCCAACATACCATCCAAAGAAACTCCAAACCTCTAACCAGCTTCTAGAATATTGTCTAATTGCCTCTTACGACCATAATGTTGCAACCCAATCCCATTTGCGAGATTAATGCTGTATGTTTAGTTAACGGACATTAAAAAAAAATCCATATTTTTTAAAGGGAAATATGGTAAAATTAATAAATAAAATGAATTTCTCATTGATTCTCTTTTCTCTGTACTACTGAGCCTACTCTATATTATTGATGTTTCTGAGTGTGCAAGTTTTGGAGGAAATAACAAAAGAAAACAGATTTATTTAAAAGTAAGAAAAGCTGCTATTCTAGACAAAAAAAAGCAGAATTTTTCCTGATATATCATTATCTATACATTCCACCGTGATAACTGAGAAGCTGCGTCTCTGTTCTAATTATAATTTTTATGAACATAGATGCTACCCCATCAGCCCTAAGGAACCATAAGGGTCCCTCACCCGACAATGGACGTTAAAAAATGTTTCCTGTACTTGTATAAAAAAATATAGTAATTTCCCTAAAAATATGACAAATCTAGAAGAAATATTCAATGACTGCTCAAGACAATTCCACCCGTTCTATTCATTGGAGTATTCAAGATTCTGGACAAAGTATTGGTTCTGTTGTATTCTGGACTTGGCTGGTGGTAGGTAGGAGGATCTCCTAGAACATGGAGTCAAAGCCAGTTGGCCTTTTGGGCGATCGGCCCAACCCTGCATTTCCCTAAACCCTGCATTGTCCGAAGTAGATTAGTCATAGGGTTACACTTGAGTAGAAAAACAGATAATTCTCTGTATTGGTAGTAACTGAAATCAACCTGGGTCCAAAATGCTCAAGCGCTAGACTTCTTGGGCGGGGGGGGGGTCCATCTTGGATCTTGCCCAGGTTAGCACAAAACACAAAGGCTGCCAACTTGACTTAAAAACTTTAGTAACTCTCACTGCCAGCCTGATAAGACACATGGAAACAGCATTTTTTAGAGAAGATGAGGTCATAAGTCAAGGTGGAAACCTTTAATTGGGCCAACATAGAATGTAGAATCATGAGACACAAGGTTTCGAGATCTTGGAGATCCCTAATAGGAACTCAACTGGAATAATGTTGAGTTTGACAACAAATTGTAAGGAAGCAATCAAAGGGTAAGCGATAGGAGACAGAGAATCCCATGTCAACCCTTACCAATGGAATGAAATGGAAATTCTGTTTTACATTAAAGCTATTGTTTTGTGAAATACGGACGATTTATTTTCTTTCACCATTGGAACAAATTCGCCGCTTTGCCTTTAAACAGAGACGGAGATCTGGAATGTGTTGGAATAAGAATTTGTTGTATGAAATGACGATACCGAGTGGGCAGCAGGCGTTTTAACGGCGTGTACTTCTCCGAGAGGTGAAGCTACTGGGTCACCTTCTCGATGCCCGAGGGTGACTTGTGTCACATTTAATGAAAATAAGCGAGAAAGATAGAATCTGATGAGATAAGTAGAAGTACAGTGGACATACGGGAAATAAAGTATAAGAGAGAGGAAGGTGCGAGAGGGGGAGAGCGACAAAAGAGAGACAGGGGAGAGAGAGAGAGACAGATTGGGTGATAAGGCAGCACAGGGAAGGACAGAGATGAGTAGAAAAAAAAGATGAAATGAGACGGGGAGGTGGAGGGAGAAAGGGCAAGTAAAGGAGGGGTGAGAGCAAAGCATCTCTGCGTGCAACTAAGAAAAGAAAGCCAGACTGTGAGATGAGGACGGATCAAGCCATGGACAGGGGGGTAGACGCCGAGTGCAAGACATCCGGGATATTTCGTACACTAGATTTCAGCTGATCACCTCTGGAAGAAAAGAAAAAAAAAATCACATAGAGACGAGGAAGCGGCGAAGACGTTATTATCAGAGCATCCTGTGATTAGCTGCTTGGTGCAGCCTGCCTGTCTCCCTGCGCAGACACCAGGCAGCGCTGCCTGCCAACCGGGCACAGCACGTAGAAGGTAAGCACTCCAGTCTTACCCCATTACACCCGCCTGAGGGGCCGTACATGCATATCACAGCTGGTGCGACGTAAATAAATGTAATGTAACGCATTTTTTATGACGCTCAATTATAGCTCGGTAGGTGAGCAGAGGCTGAACCCGGCTTATTTCTAATTAAATACAGAGAGAAGTTCAGCGCATCCTCATATTCAGACGCCTGACTATATGTGGCATGTATGCACCCCTGGCTGGCTGTTGGGGAGGTAGAGAACCTGATATAGGGGGTGGGCGGGGGGTTGTAATAATATAACAATTTAATAAGGACACTACTGTAACTTCAAGGATCAAAAGCTGAGTAATATGTATATATATACTATATATATACTATATATATATATATAAAGCTATTAAAATTATACAAATGTCATTTTAAATATTCAAAAGTTGGAATAAAGAAATTATGGTCTGGTGATGAAATGTGTTACATTTTCTTCTTTTACGAGAGCATGATATTAGAAACTGTATATCAGATATACTATATGGCTATAAAATATATTCCTTATGTATGATAATAACCCGCAAAGCATTACTTTTAAAGTCTCACAGGGGTTTTTTTGTTGCTGCGACTGATCAGTTTTACAGATTTTAGACATTTCCAAGATGAAGTAATTATGGAATCTGCTGGGTCGTATTTATCAAGGCAAAACTGGGGCGATTCTGGGGAAAAGTTCTAAAAGTGAAGTAGTTACTATGGAAACCGGTGGTGACTGCCGGCTGATTGATCCCCATCCGGTACTTTGCCTTAGAAATGCTTCCTTGAGAGATGTGGCCTAAAACAAGAACTGTAAGAAATGAAGCTATAAAACATTTAAACATTGCTAAATATCCTGATTTATGGATGTCCCTCAGGCGCATAACTGGGACTGGATTTCACTGATTACTGGGCCTCGGGGTTAATGTGTTTAATTTCTGGGAGGGAGGAGGTGTTTGACCCACCCCAACACTGCCCACTCCACGCCCCTTTTACGTGTATTTAGGGGTAGTCCTGCCTCTTTAATGCAGACACACCCACTTCCTGTTCCTTATAAGCAGCAGAGGGCGAGTACCAGGGGCCAGTCCTAGGAAGTTCCCGGTAATGATCACCGGCGATGTCTTACAGTAGATTGTGTATGTGTGGCCAGCCCCCCCGAGGACTCTGGTCGAAGTGCTGCTTCTCCGGGTCGGCACCGGAAAACACCAGGTGTTCTGACACGCCCCACTCCCCGCCCATTCCCCCCTTAAATATCGGCATGTCCTGTAAAGTCAACAGAACCACCCACAATCTCACCGGGAACACCCACCGACATCAGTGCGACTTCCTGCTCGCATCCCGCAAGTGGGGGGCTCCGGGTAGCCAGAGCCATAAAGTTCCCAGGAATGCTGATGATGTCACAGAGGCTGACTGTTTTTTTTGCCCAGTGTGCCAGATGGCCAGTCCGGTCCTGAGTGCGACCACCAGCTGGATACATGTGGCTACATGTTACATTTATTATACTCGGGCAGCGCGTGGCCGGGCATATCCACCAGTATAAAGCGCAAATGGCCTGTCGGCCATATGTCGCATGTGCCAAGATGGCCAGTCCAGGCCTCCGATTCCGCATTAAATTAAAAATGAAATAACTCCATCTACTCATTTAATCTCTTGGAGTGTTATGAAATATTTAGTTCCAGGGCTTTGGAATCTAGAATGCTAGTATCTTTGCAGTAAACAGTATTAACCATCTATGTTCTGGATGTGCTGCAGCATATTTGTAACATTATAGTCTATTTATCGCCTGAATATTATACAGTGTTTAAATTATACCAGTTCGATGTATGTAAAGGTGGGCGGAGCTATCCTCTATATCATTACGACAGACGCTACATTGTAGAAATTATTATTATTATTATTATTATTATGTTTTCCGCTCCCACCAAGCTCTGTGTTGTCAGTCCGTCTTCTTGTTGTTTCTGGAGATGATTGTCGATGTCCTGGTCTGGTGAACGCCGGGTAGGATTCATGAAATTCCAGTTGGTTTGTGATAATCGTAACTCCCGACAGTCCCAGTTTCTGACAGGCAGTCCTGATCTTTGTGCAGCGCCCCACTGTCCTGGTTTTGCTCCCTTTCCATGGATGTATCTGATCAGGTTAATAAGTTATTCATGTAACAGGTAAAAGAAACATTATATCATCAGCTAGGAATAAATAGTAATGGATCTCCACCTACAACATCCCTGAAGAAACAAAAATACCCGGTATTCAAGTGGTTAAATCTGGAGTCTCTATTTAACCCCTTTCCTGCTGGAAACCTTAATCAGTCGTTGGTCTCGTCTTAGATTCAGGAGCCGGATGTCTATCCCATGCATGTTTAAATATCCTCACTGTATTACCCTCTACCACTTCTGCTGGGAGGCTGTCCCATCTGATGTTTTACGTCATAGGAATGTCTTTATGTCACGTGCATTTTCATAGGGATTATTGAAATGAAACTTTCTGGACATATTAATAGATACATTATGCGCAGGTATGTTGGGTGTTTTCGATTTAACGACGACTTGATTTTTATTTTTTGTGAATCACCAATGGTTTTTTTTGCCAATAGAATTGGGGTGGAATGTTTTAAATGTTAAAAATGATACATCTGTGTTTGTTGAGAAAAGAGAATTGAACATCCAAAGAGTTCTGTGTGGAAGGTCCATGGAGCAGACGGAATGGAGATCATTAGGTATTGATGCTCCTGGTGAAGGCAGATTGGCGGAGAAGCTGTTTTGCTTAATCAGTCGTTGGTCTCGTCTTAGATTCAGGAGCCGTATGCCTATCCCACGCATGTTTATATTCCCTCACTGTATTAACTTCTACCACTTCTGCTGGGAGGCCGTTTTATTTATCTAGCACCATCTTGGTAAATTAAAATTACCCTACATTCCATCTAATGGGTCCCATTGGCATCCTTTCAACAAGATCAACAATGATCGTCAACAGAAGGAGAAGTTACATTGGGGACAGTTTGCTTAATTCCCTCTTACGTTTGTCCGGGGTTCCAAGAGAAGATTTCTTTTTGTCAGATGTGAACACATTTAAAGGGTCACTCCCCCCATGCTATGCACTTTAATGTATATGATAGCTATGTGGTCCCTTTAAATGTTTATATGGTCCCCTTGTAAATGTATGGTGGGATTCTGCAGAATCGCCCAATGTGCGTTTGTCTCTTTTCCTCTGCCCTCCAGATAGTTGGCTTGCAGGAAATGTATTTGGCCCAACGATGGACTCTCCGCCAGTCAGCGTCAGTGCTGGCTGCATAAAGAATCTGGGGGTTCTAACGACAAGACCCCCATGTGCATGTACAAAAAGCGTACTGATTTCAGTCAGTGGTGAGACCGCGGAGGGGCATTGCACCTCGGGTTGAATACTTTCCCACGCGTTCTTCATTGATTATCCATTCCCATTAGGTTATCTCTGACCTTACAATATCAATACTAACCGATAGACGTATGTATTAACTGTAATGTTATGTCTAGGGCAGTGTCATCTGCCACCCCCTCCGTGCCACTGTCCTCACTACTGGGTGTCGGGATATGATGTCATAACTTCGCGCTCTACTTTTAAAGGGAAGGAAACTCTGGAAGAATACAACACGCAGGAAATTGCTCATTTTAGGCAACCTTGTCATAAATATGTTCTATAAGTGTTAGAGGAACCACCTGATCACCGTATTGGGGGTATATCAATATATCGCATGCTGAACCAATCAATAGCAGAGTATTTGATATGAGCCATACCACATCTGATCAGAAGGTGGCGGTATAACGCAGCCAACGCATACAAAACAGATAAAACGAACAAGATAAATATAAAGCAGGTGCTTCTAAGACTATGAAACACTCCAAATGCCACCAGGTGTATCAGAAAATTCTAAAATGTGATGGCTGTTACCAGAAAGCTGATGGCCGACAGACATAGGAAGGAGATATTTTAGTATATTGCTTATTGGGGACCTTAGACACATTGCTACCCAGATCACATTAAGATGGTACAACGAGGCTGGCTGATGGCAACCTGATGGGTTCAAGCACAATACTGGCCATAGTTGGTACATCAGGTTAGACTTTCTGGTCTCCTTAAAAGGTTCTTCTTCATAGGGGAACTCTCACCATTTTTTATTCCTAGTACCGGATAAGATTTTCAGAAATATTTTCTTTTTTAGAACAGTTCTAGTTTTTGCCCCATAATATAAAGTTTTCAGGCAGCTGCATATCAGCCATTTATATGATTCTCACTCTGTTATCTGATCCCCCCGACTCCTTATCATACTGCCTGTGGGAAACAATAGAATGCCTCAGTCTTAATCATCCAGCTGGACTCTCTGACTAATGAAAGTCTATGGAGGAACGGACTTCATTAGCATCGCCATAAAGCAGCAGCTCTGTGTGGTGTTTGAGCTGGAAAAGTCGCTCAAAATATCACACGACTGACAGCAACGGCGCCTCCAGGTCTGCAGATAAAGGGGGTTTATTGGAGCAAAATGAGATAAAACCAGGTTTTTGTCACCGACCGACATTACTGTATACAGGGCTGGAGGTTATATTACTGTATACAGCGCTGGGGGTTATATTACTGTATACAGCGCTGGGGGTTATATTACTGTATACAGTGCTGGGGGTTATTACTGTATACATGCTGGGGGGGTTATATTACTGTATACAGCGCTGGGGGTTATATTACTGTATACAGTGCTGGGGGTTATTACTGTATACAGCGCTGGGGGGTTATATTACTGTATACAGTGCTGGGGGTTATATTACTGTATATAGCGCTGGGGGTTATATTACTGTATACAGCGCTGGGGGTTATATTACTGTATACAGTGCTGGGGGTTATTACTGTATACAGCGCTGGGGGGGTTATATTACTGTATACAGTGCTGGGGGTTATATTACTGTATATAGCGCTGGGGGTTATATTACTGTATACAGCGCTGGGGGTTATATTACTGTATACAGCACTGGGGGCTTATTACTGTATACAGCGCTGGGGGTTATATTACTGTATACAGTGCTGGGGGTTATTACTGTATACAGCGCTGGGGGGGTTATATTACTGTATACAGCGCTGGGGGTTATATTACTGTATACAGGGCTGGGGGGTTATATTTCTGTATACAGTGCTGGGGCATTATATTACTGTATACAGCGCTGGGGGGGGGGCTATTACTGTATACAGTGCTGTGGTTTTTGCCCAAGGAGAAAAATAAGGACCTTAAGAGGCCCAGCACTGTTACAAGATACATTTATATATATACTGTGTATATAAATATATAATAAGCAGGTGCATAATTCAGATATTTTTTGTCTTTAATCCTCTGTTGCTCCCAGTATATGTTTTTATTTTCCCGTTACACTAACGGAGGGTTCAGTAACAGAAACTGATTGAAATAACTCTCCCATTGCATCATTTGCTGTCATATATTCTGGAGATCTCCCCGGTCCAGTCCCCACCCGTAGCCGGAAACCAGAAGGAGCTGTTCTAGATAAATCACTGATAATTTGTCTCTCATTTCTTGCTTTGTTTTTTGCTTTGTCTTGTGGAGCTTTGTCTAACCATAAGCAATAATTCCATCCTAAATGATGCTTTCACTTGCTAATGTGATAGATAAGTATAATGGCCAACCAGCAGAGGTGGTTGCTTAATATAGTGAGGGAATTTAAACATGCATGGCGTAGGCATGTGCATACTTAGGAACTTTTGGGCTCTATCCGGAGCCTACCCTTGCAGGACGTGGCTAGGACTACCTGCTGATGTCATGGGTGGTCCCGCTGACGTTGTGGGTGGTCCCACTGATGTCAGAAGTTGTTCACACTGATGTTGCTGGACGCCCCCTTCATTTAAAGCAACGCTTCTCCCAGAGTCTTCTGTGCGTGTGGCTCCTGAAGACCAACGACGTACGTTTTAAGCTTTAATAGCAAGCAAAACGCTTGGCTCTGCCGGCAAATTACACGTTTCCATGTTCACTTTTTGAAACAATCTGGAAAATAATTTTCGGTCTCCTGGAGGAACGTTCTTACTCTTGGTCCGGGGTGAGACAAGTCTCGGCTGGCACGGCATTTTCTAGTGTTAGGCGTCCATCTCGTGTGTCTTCACCTTCTATGAAGATCTCACTGTGGTCACCACAACACCAGCTGCTTTCTGCAACCTTCATTCCATTCCCAGTAGTAACCAACGTACGTGGAGCGATTTCTGCCGCATACATTATGTGGATTACCAAAAGATCAGCTATGAGGATTGACCAGAACTTCAGCTTCTTTGCTTTATTTCAACTCCGGGAATTAAACTTTTCATACATTCTTTAAATCCGAACGAGCCCGAATGCACAAGCCTGGTATCTGCTGCCCTTTCTGAATAGAATTTCCTCCCGTTATCCCATTTATCTATCTTTTAATATTTGAATATTTAAAATAATGCAATCTAGTCTTTTTGTGGGTTTTGGGCCTTATTTAATACATTGACGTATTCGAATGTTTGTATCAGGTCCGTCCTCTCCCTTCACTCTCCAAGGCTGTTCCATTCATTTAATTTCCTTATCAATTACCTATCGCGGAGTCTCAAATCCGTTTATGTCGGGCTTAACCCGCTCACAAAGCTCTGGAACTGCAGCTTCTCCTAAAGTTAATTATTTTTTTACATTTTTTTTACAGCTTTAGTGAACTCACAAATATTATTTTCAAATACATTCATTTAGATATTTATGTTTATAAAAATTAAATAAATTAAACGTTGAACATTTTCACAAACCATCCAAATCACTACTCCTAATTTTATTACCTACTAATAATTAATCTCACGATTCGTGGAATAAATGTAATAAATCTTTTGATTTCCACCGAACCGGATTACCCTTGAAAAGACATTGTGTCCCCAGCGGGGTGTCCGGTGAGACGCAGCTCTGAAAGTGACCTCATTGTGTTGTCTGCGTAACAATCTATCAGCCTCCGGGGACGATACAGTCGGAGAAGTTGTGTCATTGTCAAAAGATAAAAAGGTGGGGGGGGGGGGTTGTAGCCAGATGACGGACATCAAAACGTTAAATAATTGGATATTTATCAGTCTAGGAAAATAATAAACCGGAAAAAAAAATAAAATCTAAGAATTTTTAGACTTGAGGATCTAAAATTAGAATGCTGGTTTTGGACTCTATTTTATTAATTAACAGTGTAGAATATTTTCCGTGAAAGCAGGAGTTCCTGGCAAAACTGGCCAGACCTACAAAAAAAAACTATTTACACAGCTTTCGAGACGGACCCTCTCTCCCTAATGCATCGGATCGTCTCAGTCGTCGGTTCTAGTATTGTCGGACCCTTTGAATGTATGGAGCTAAATATATATAAATAATAATAATATAGATAATATATAGATAAATTAAAGTTAGTTTCCATCCAACATTCTGTCCCGTTTCCAGCATGGCCAACGAACCCAGTATGGATCGGAAGCGATAATATTATTGTGTTTTTCAGCAGAAGTGGTAGAGGGTAATACAGTGAGGGGGTAGATAAGTGAAACAGCCTCCCAGCAGAAGTGGTAGAGGGTAATACAGTGAGGGGATGTAAACATGCATGGGATAGACATACGGCTCCTGAATCTAAGACGAGACCAACGACTGATTAAGGTTTGAGTCTCTACAGCAGGGGAAACAGGCAGACTAGACGGGGGCCGGATGGGGCCGATCTGCCGGCAGGTTCTGTGTTTCTAGGTGGAGCACCAGATGGTAAAAATAATGGTTGGTGGCAATCCCAAAGTGGGCTATTGGCCTACTCATGGCTTCACGGCTTGTGAAAGGATGTAGTGGATACATTTGCTCGCTGTATGATCGTACGGATAACGTTCCGCTGCCCCTTCTTCCAGAGGTCAGAGCTTCCTCGATTTAATGCTCGTCGCTCCCACCTCCGTACGGTTGCCAAGCAACTGTAGCCGCAACCCTGTAATAAAGCGCAGACATTACATGATACCGGCCTTTTTTTTCTTATTTGGACCTTATTTTTAGCATTTCGACTGAAACCAAAAGGTAGATCAGGAACGTGGAGCGGGGTCGCCTCTCGTTTATTTGTGAGGCTTTTTTAGTGGACTTCCAGGACATAAAGGAGGAAACAAACAAATAGAAATGAACAAATATCTTCCCAGACAGAGCGACATGAGGCAGATATGTGTATAGTGAAGGAAAGGCGCAATAATGCCAATATCATACCTCCCAACAGTCCCAGTTTTTGCAGGACTGTTCTCAGGTCCCACTGTCCCAGGTAGCTGTTCCACTGTCCCACTTTCGTGGCCACCTCCTGACTCTGTGAAGATGAGCGCCGTGAGGCGGTGCATAGGGTAGTCACGCCCCAACCCCACCCACATCTGGTGCTGACCCCGCCTCTTGTCACACCCAGCAAACATAGGTGCCCTGATTTGGACCCCTGAAATGTTGGGGTGCATGACATATTGTATTATGGTCTGACTTAAGAACTCATCAGGCCTGCCACCAAATGTCGAAAAAGAGATCTCTGAGATGTAAATTCCCTCACTGTAAACCTCTAACACTTCTGCTGGGAGGCTGTTCTACTTATCTACCACCCTCTCAGTTAAATAAAACATCCTTACATGTAAGCCCTCGACCCGTAGTTAAGGCTGATATAAGACATTACTGCCCCTTTACTGACTGCTGTGCGGGGTAAAGTGAAGACGCTGTTACATAAACGCAGTGTCTGTTATTCTTGATGTCATTTCCTTCCCAGCCAAAGCTGTATCTCAGCCGCCCCCCCTCCCCTTCCCCACCCCTGGAGCATTTTCAGCCTTTAACCATCCAAAATTTCCTTTCCAAGATTCCAACACCCTACAAAGCTTTAAAAATAGAATCCGACTCTTACAAAAAATGACGCTTTCAGACTTACAGACATTTGCTGGTTTTTTTTCACTGAAATAAGTTTTTTTTTTTTAAATTCAGGGTCCTGAGTGGACTTTGCTGAATTCTGTGAACTGGACCAAATTGGTGATTTTTTATGGATATGTCGGCTGATAGTTATGGGTTCTGTCTTGTAAATTTTGCAGTCATTGTACATCTCTGCGGAATAAGACGGCGCTATATAAATTCGTTTATATAATAAATGTATAATAATAATAATAATGACTGTGCCGCTCTCTATCATGATCATAAGACCTTGGAATATGTTCGTTCCGTGTATCTTATTGATCTGTAAACACAGATACAATGTCTTCAATAATTATATTAATTAATAATAATTAATAATAATTTCAATGAGAGGACTTTCCTGCCACTGGTCGCCTGCTTCTAGTACTTTTTTATTTTTGTTATTTTTTTTACAGGTAAAGAACAAATATTAACAGAAAAATATCTAAATATGCAAAATATTAAGATTACATTTTTCTTGCAATAATGTAAAAAAAAAATATGCAAAATATTTACATTACATTTTTCTTGCAATAACATAAAAAAAACTAAATATCTACATTGAATTTTTCTTGAAATAATTAAAAAAATATGCAAAATATTTACATTTAATTTTTTTGCAATAACATAAAAAAGCTAAATATTTACATTTATTTTTTCTTGAAATAATGTAAAAAATATGCAAAATATTAAACTTTTATTTTTCTTGCAAATATATATATATATATATTTTTGCACTGGAATAATATGACAATTGATTTCTCTATTAGGGCACCTGACATTTTTTTTTAAATTTTGCTATTGGTTGCTCCTGTATTGTGACATCACCTCCTTAATTATGTTCCGGTGCAGCGCCACCTGCTGTACAGTTCTGCCATTGCGTCTGACAGGTCTGACATCGCCCTACACTGACTTTCCCTAACATAAGAACCAGCAATTCTTATAGATCTTCCGGGAATTTAAACATTTAAAACAAGTTAACCCATTAATCAGGGGGAATGACTACGTTTCCTGCACTTTATTGGAATTTCAGACTAATAAAGCACAGAATCTCTTCCTACTTACTCTGATTTGGGGCCACCAGCCAATATCAACAGACATGTTTTCTTTTTGGACTCTTTAACTATAATCACAGCTCCACTTCGAGGTATTTCATCGACTCCATCTCACATTACTCGCTTTATTAAAATCATGGGGTTTTTTTGTTGAAAACATACAAGGAGACAATAGGAATGTTACATGTAAGATTGTTGCTTTCCTTTAAGTTTTAAAATATTTATGTTTTTGTAATTGTTTTTGAAATTTACAATCAGTGGTAGACCGTCGGTGACACCCAGAAACCTCCAGTGCTCAGCCCCTGAGAATTTGCTGACACAGGGGTTTAGCTGGTTTAACTAGAGGAGCATTATATAGGGGATTGTATACCTTAACCAAGGCTGTTGAAAAGGACAGAATATACATTCCACGTGCTTATTTACATTTACAAAGGCCCCTGGCAACCGCTTATATTTTAAAAATAAAGTTAAAGCTGTTCTAGGTTAGTCCATTGTATATGGACTCCATTGCATTTTACTGCATGCAAATCGGCGCAGGTGTTCTTTATTTATTGGAGTTAGGAAATGAGGCTTAAACTCCTCCCCCAGCTGCCTCAAGTGAGACCAGGAAGTGTTCTTACGTACGCTTCTCGCACATGCTCAGTAACACTCCTATTAATGTCACCGAAATGGCAGCCAATTGCATGTAAGCTACCATAACATGAGTGTTCAGATCAGGGTTAAGCACGGACATGGTTCGTGGCCCACATTTTTAAAATTACTGGATACAGTGAAGGACACTAACAGTTTTTCTTTAAAATTTAAAACAAAACTAATTTACTAAATGATTCTTCTAGGTTAAAAATAGGTTAAAATGTGTTAGGATGAATCATTCTGTTACTGTTGCAAAGACAAAAAAAAGAAATAGCAATAGATAAACTGTGAAGAAACACAAATTCACGCTTGCCCTTACACACAAACATTGTAGCATTCACTCGTGGACACAGACACACACTTACTTGCCCTTATAGACACAGTTGCCCTAACATACAAACTTTCCTTCATACAAGCATTTTCAAAACCCTCTCTTCCCATTCTCTCTCCCTCTTCTTTCTCTCCCTTCTCATTCTTTCACTCTCTTCCTTTTCTCTTTCTTACATTCTTTTTTTCTCTCTCTCCCATTCTTTTCCTTTTTCTCTCTCACTCTCTCTTCCTTTACTCCCCCTCTCTCCCCCCTTTCTCTCCCACTCTCTAGTGTTATCCCTTCCTGGTGGTCCTGTGGAAGGAGCACAAGGTCTTTTCCTACAGACCTTCACTTCTGTGCTCTCTCAACATCATATCCCAGCGCACGGCATCCATAGCCGACACACTCAGTGCGATGGAGCAAACCTCACACCCCCTTCATTTTGGGTCAGTTAGAAGGAGATCAGCGATCTCCCCAATTGGCCCTTCCCTTCCAGCAGCGTTTTTTTTCCGCCCGTCTCTCGACGGCATCGGCAGGGCGACGGTCACAAACTGTGGTGATGGACACCTTAATGACCAATGGCTCAGATAGCAAATATAAGTTGATTTTACTGAGTGGCCGTTGGACAACCTTACCCAAGGCTCATGAGTTGGTCATGTTGGAGCTGCAATGGAGATCTGTGCTGATGATAATACCACTTTTACCACGGATCACATTTTCTTACGAAAAAATAGTGCCTGAATTCTAAAATGTATACATATATACCTCCAAAATCAATACGTTTGATGAAGGTTAATGAAACGGTTAAACAGAATTGAGTAAACTCTCAGTCTCTCCTCTTTATAGCACGTAGTTAAACTTATGATCTGCCTGAACTGTTTTTTTTCCCCAAAAATAATATTTCCATGACACTGAACTTAATGGGTTTTGTCTGTTCAAGAAAATCTCCCCTCCTAATATCGAGCGGCCGTCTCCTTTGTTTTTTTTTTCCCCGCTCGCAATTACCGAGCAGTACAACGGCGTCTTATTGGTCAATGTCGGGCGAAATGCACCGGAGGATTCCTGAAAGAACACAAACTTTACTGTGGGGACTTCATCAACACCTCCAAAGGTCTCCGCCGCTGCGCTCGCAACAGCAGGCAAAGGGCCAAAGGTGCCGAGATCTTATTCTAAAAATCCATCTTCTGCCTTCTTCAACTCATCAGTATGCAGGCAGAGAGCTCAAGGGCGGGGGGTTACAGATATATATTCCAACAGCCGGGCATTTTCTGTAAATACTCCAGAAATCACTCAATTTCTTGTTATATTAGAGTCCTTTTCGAGAAAAAAAATGCATGGAATGTCCATTAGTAACAAAGGGTGATTAGAACCTGTGACGGAAGACTCGAAATTCCTTCGTACGAAAACTAAAAGTTCTAAATAAAAATAAAACTGCACACAAAAAAAAAAAAATGTTGATTTTTTTTTTTTTTTTAGAACGGTTAAAATGGTTGGTCAACCGAATAATCTCTGATCACCTTCCAAACGTGGAAAGGGTTACATGCGCCCGGTGCCGGATAGGGCCGATAAGGGCCGTGTTCACAGCTGGTTAGATTGCATAGGAAGCTCATGCTGAGAGATATTGATTGGATTCCACGGAGCAAAAATATATCTTAATTTTATACGCGCCTTTAGCAAAGTAGAGTTTACTAGCCACAGGCAGCCGCGCCGAGGTTTAATATATCCATGGAGATTTCGTATTGCGATCCTGGTTTCCAGAACTTACTTTGAAGGATACTTTTTGCATTCATGCCGTGAAACCCCCGCGGATCGGCGTTAACTATCGGGATTTTTATTCCAGTCTCGGAATGCGTAGGAACGGTGTCTGTCACAAAGCCTAAAACCGATATCGAACAACTCCATGTTCCTTCAGCTTTTCTCACTTTCATAAAATACAGCCCTGCTTTGGCACAGGTGACATAGTGATATGTAAAATGTTTAACTAAATAAAAATGAATTGAATTAAGCAAAAAAATGTCAAATTGAATGCTAGGCTAATGTTCCGAATGGTATTATATAGCTGGTTAATGCTGTATTAATGTTTATGATTATGTAGGAGATCTAAGGCCTTATTTTGTTTGAGTTCAGGGACTCTGCAATCACTGTGAATGAATACTAAAGGCTTCAAGGCTTCATTCAGATACTTTTTATGGTGGTGCAGTTATTCATTGCTCATCAAATTAGCACAGGCAGCTATAATAATCAGTATGAGCATGAATTAAAAGGGGACCCCAAGAAAAAAAAGAAACCCCAGCGCTGTATACAGTAATATAACCCCCCCAGCGCTGTATACAGTAATATAACCCCCCAGCACTGTATACAGTAATATAACCCCCAGCGCTGTATACAGTAATAACCCCAGCGCTGTATACAGTAATATAACCCCCAGCGCTGTATACAGTAATATAACCCCCCAGCGCTGTATACAGTAATATAACCCCCCAGCACTGTATACAGTAATATAACCCCCAGCGCTGTATACAGTAATATAACCCCCCAGCGCTGTATACAGTAATATAACCCCCAGCGCTGTATACAGTAATATAACCCCCCAGCGCTGTATACAGTAATGTCGATCGGCATTGGCAAAAACCTGGTTTTACCTCATTTAATTCCAATAAACTTCCTTTATCTGCAGACCTGGAGGCTCCATTGTGACTTTCCCCGGCTCTGAGCTGACGCTTTATGGCAATGCTAATGAAGTTCGTTCCTCCATAGACTTTTATTAGTCAGAGTATCTGGTTGTGTGATTAAGACTGAGCCATTCTATTGTTCCCCACAGGCAGTATGATAAGGAGTCGGGGTGTTTAGTAGATTGGATAACAGAGCCTCATACAAATGGCTGATATGCAGCTGAGCCATGATTGCCGCTGTGGGCAGGATCTGGGGTATTATCACACAGGCCGCCGTCATCGTATCAGTATTCCCCGACTACAGGCTGTGAAATGATAAAGCTCTTTAAGGACTCCTCTGGGACTCCAGTAGTTAACTTCAAACGTTTCTCCTGCATGACAAAAGCTTTTTTTTTTTTTGCCATCTGCTGTTTTCTTTTCTAAACCCTCCTCATCTAATTCCAGAGGTCAAACCCTGTAATTGTGTAAAAAATCTAAAACTGAAATTCTAGGGTGGTCTGTCCGTCTGTCTGACATGCAACGGACGCAGGGTGTGTCTCCCTCGACATCCTCCTTTCTAACCACGAGGCCCGCATTTATCAAACTGAGAGTATAATTAGAAACAAAAAGATCTCCAAATTGAGCCTAATATAGTTATCACGCTACAAAGAAGGGAGACAGACGGCGTCTCTCCTGTTCCCAGCATGCATAGCAAACGACTGTCCTGGTCTCACCAAGAGTCTCGTGATTTTGTACTGAGTGGCCATGGAGTGGAACTGGACTGCGTGACCCATGTGGCTGACATATATGTTTTCCGTCACCCTGGGGTCACCGTGGTGACCACGTGAGCCTCAACAGGTCGCTAATTTTGAAATCCCCATATTGGGACCTACCTTGGAACTTCCCAAGGGAGACTACTCTTCTGGGGAGTGGCTTCATGGGGGACTGGCCCTGACAGCCTTTAGTGGGTGGAGAGTGGGCAGGGAGTAGGAAAGGGTGGGAGTGGCCAAACTCTGTTCCCGTGCCCAGAGAAAGAAGAAACTGACCCGGAGACCCAGAGAAGTAGGGCTTCACCCAGAGACTCCAGGTCAAACCCAGAGATCTCCCATGTATATGTAGGCTTATTAAAAAGAACCAAGTTCTACATCTTCTGAACGTCAACCCCAAGTCTGACAGTTAACATAAAACCTTTAAAATAGGTCAGAATCATCAGAAGTAGTTCTGCTCCGTGGGATGGTAAGCCAAAAACGTGGACTTGTTCTGAATAGTCTCATTTCTATAAATTAACAGAAGTGTGGTTCATGGTTTCTCCTGCACTCCTATTCCTTTGAAACCCTAAAATGATACAATGTTTATTATGTATGATATGATGCCATCCACGTCTGAATTTTAACATATTTTGTATATGAAACTGGTTAGACGCTGGCTGGAAAAATCGTATAGTTAATGCTTACATATTATTTATTCCTAAAACATATGGATCCCTAATAATAATAATAACAACAACAACAACAATAATAAATTATAATAATAATATTAGTACCCTACATTTAAGGGTGCTGTTGCACCTACCATATTGTAACATTAGAAGCACCATTCTTAGTACTTTCTAACACTGTACCATTTTCCCAGAAATAATGTTTTATTCATTCAAATTTTTGCTTTATTTCAAATTAACCATCAAATGTTTATTGTCAGGTGACACAAACTGTTAACATTAGCTAATTTTGCCCCAAAACGTTTAATCTGAGTGATTTCTCAGTAATGCTAATGAAGTCCATTCTTGCATAGACTCAGAAGGTCTGGGTGGGTGATTAAGAATGAGCCATTCTAGTGTTTACTACAGGTAGTATGATGGGGGTGTTTTGATACGAGACTAGGAGTAACAAGATTTGCTGGGTGTTCCACTTTTTAAGAGGCTCATATAACACATGGGACCCTGATAACTGTATATAAAGGTGGGTGATTTATGGGTTGCGTGGGAGAAAACCATAAATTAAATGAAAGGACTGGTCAACATAAATGGAGTATCATGTGTGGCAAGTTGGAGGGACCACATCCTCAATGTCATAACAAGGTCAATGACAACACCAGCTCAGATTTCAGGTGATTGATTGTGTTCCAAAATTGGATACCTAATCTGGTAAAACAGGCGTATAATGTGCAATATGGATACAATTATGTGAATTAAGAACGCCACAGCAACGGATGAAATATTATATTACAACGCTGTAAAAAAAAAAATATATATATATATATGTATACAGTATATGTTTTGTTGCTGATTACAGTTATTAGGCATTTTTTTACTTTTTTTACTGAATTTCTGTATGAATATAAAGTTTAAAATGTATTATTTCCTTGATGCTCTAATACTCAACCCACTCAGGCGAATTACTTCAATTAAAAGCAACCCTAGCTTGACTGTGTGACTCGTAATTAAGGACTCGGTCTGTAGCTGTCAGTATATAAGATTTGGTTAAGAGGAGCATAACCCTTGGACTTCTCTCCTGACCATAGTCACCACAGAGCATATGTGCAAAGGTGGTGGGACGGGGGTGTTTTGTGGATGGGTTGTGGTGTGATTCTGGGATTACGCACCTTGGGTGAAAAGATAAATTACATTAATTAAGGAATAGTCTTGGCTCCAGTGATTATGGGTGCAGCTCTATGTCTGATCCAGGGCAGCACCCCTAGGAACTTATCAAGATGTGCCTTGATCAGCGGGTCCTCTTCCTTGCATTGGAGGGACAAGATGTCCTATCACAGTGTTCTGTTTTAGAAGGTTGCGTAGAACTACGGAGAGATATTTCAGAGGCTATGACGGTGGAAGAAATCTAACTGGAGCCAAGACTATTCCTTATTTTATTATGACACAATGTAACTTATCTTTTCACCCAAGGTGCGTAATGCCAGAGTCACACCACAATCCAGTTATAAGGATGACCCTACTGGGACTGAGATTGCATATAAGAGCTCGGTTCCTCAGTTCCTCGGGTCTTTGTCTCCTGCTCTACACCAAAACACCAGGGGTTAGACAGCAACAGGCTTTGTGGTAAAGAACTTCACAAATTTCTCAAGCATCAATGAATTCCACCTGCTCTCTTACAGACACTGGTATCCTCGTGCAAACACTTGTCTTACCAATTCATGTAATTCCACCATTTGTATTGCCCTAGAGAGTCCCTGTGGGGGCATTTAACGGAGAGCCCCGGCCATTGTTCTGAAAGATATGAAATGGTTAAATTAAATGGTATGAAGCCCCGAATAAATGGCTCAGCGCTCAAATAAATAAAGTAGCTGGTTTTCCTAAACATTCGATAGACTGTTCAGTTATTTTTGGTCTACTTAAAATACGACTCTTGCCAACGGGCCCTTAAAAAAAGGAAATGAGTTGGTTTGTAAAATGAAGCCGGGTTGTCAGGTTTTTGGGGGTTTCCGCTGAAAACCTGCCCTGGTTTTAGGGATGCTTTGGGAATAAAAGCTTTTCTTCTCCAATCCGGGAAAGAACTGAAAAAGAGTTCCTAAAGAAGAAGTTTTCGAGCCACGTTGGCGTATTCTGCCTAGGCACGTACATTGCCATGGAATCTGCTGGCGCTATAGATATATAAATGTAATGTCCAAGGGGGGCAGCTACTCTAACGCACAGAGCCGGCCTTAAGTGTTCTGGCGCCCTGTGCGGACTACTCCTGTGGCGCCCCCCCATGCCAAAAAAGGAAAGGAAAAAAATCCTGTCACAAAACTCCCCTTTCTACCACCTCTGCCCCATCTCACTGCCCCCCCGCCCCATCTCACTGCCCCCCCGCCCCTTCTAACTGCCTTCCCCCCCGCCTCATCTCACTGCCTTCCCCTCACCCCCTCTCCCTACTTCTCATTATCCTTACTTAACTTGTTGAGTCCTGCGGTGGGAGCGGAAGGCGTCCATCTTCTCGCTCTGCCGCTCTGGATGTTAAATAAAGTTAAAACAACAAAAAAACCCCGATGGCAACAGGCGTCCCTGTTGCCATGGCGCCGGTCACACACCCCTACGGCCGGCCCTGCTGATGCATAACTGGGGAAAATCACGGTATTAGAGTCCCTCTTTGCACCACTTAATCAAAGGGCCGGTTGGGGATATCAAGAGCGTGCCTCCCTAGCGTGCTGTATCTGCTCCGGATATGCCCCGGATATGATGTCATACCCCAGCGTTACCCCAGGGCTGTGCTACGAGAAGGTTAAAGCCCAAGGTCAAGCCTACAGCATCCACCGACCTAAATACGCCCAATGCGTATAAAATGAATGATTAGGATCTATAAATTAACAGTTTTTGAGGCAAGAAACATCTCAAATCACTTTTTATTTGGAATAAAAACATTCACAGCTCATTTTGTTAGCGGCGCCGAGCCTTTTGGGTTTGCATACTAAGTGCAATTGTGTCAGACATCTTAAATTTATAAACGTTTCAGCGGTGGAACATGTTGCCAAAAGGTATAATTTTCCAAGCGCTAAATCAAGCAAAAATATAGCATAAACTCCCTTGATAATTAGCAACTCAATAATCTTCCATAAAGCTTCAGTGATGGGCTATGATCTTAATTAAGATTATTTTACGAAGAACAAAGAAACTACTGGTCCTGTTTTTATTCTTTCCTTAAGCAAAATCAGAAGTTTGTTCCACGGAATAATCCGCGCTGCCCTTTTTTATGCAATTAAACATTGTGATAATAATGATGAAGCCCTCGTTTATTATTATATGAAATGACCCCGGTCCTCCATTACCATTGAGACAATGACTTTTTGTTCTTAGGATCTGATACGTTATTGGTGAAGGAGCCGGCAGGCCGACCCTCGTCCAGGGCAGAGCCGCACAGTTAGTTTGTGCAAGTTTTGGGGGGTCCTTGGAGGTCTTTATTGATATATCCTAGTTTAAGGTTATTCCAAAAATAAAATGACCTTGGCTTCGTTCCACCATCACCTCGTCTGATAGAGAAGTACTTAGACTGGGACTGTTGCCTTCAAAGAGTTTTGCATAATAAAATTACATATAACTTGTATTTTGGCGATATATTTTGTTTAAAAATGATTGTATACTATATTATCTATCTATGATGAGATATCTGAGCCCAATCTACTAGACAAACACCCCAACTCCTTATCATACTGCCTATGGGGAACAGTGGAATGGCTCAGTCTTAATCACTTAGTCACTTGTTCTGGCTAATTAAAGCATCAGCTCAGTGTGGTGTTTGAGCTTGAAAGTCACCCAAAATATCACATGACTGACAGCAACGGCGGCTCCAGGTCTGCAGACAAAGGGAGTTTATTGGGACAAAATGAGATAAAACCAGGTTTTTGTCAATGCCGACGACATTACTGGGGTGTACAGCACATTTAATTCTTATTTACAATATATTGGATACATGTAAAAAAGCTGTATTGGAATTGTATCCTTGGTTAGATTCGTCATACACATTTGTACTTCTGAAAGTAGAAATATCCAATTTCTAACAATAAAAGTCGTTTATTGATTTCATTGAAGAATGGCTATGAAATGTGAATTATGAGTTAAATACACAACATCGAATGGTAAGCACAGGGCAGCCTGTTCAATTTCTTAAATACTGTTTCTGGATACAAAATTATATGGTACGCGTCCAGTCTTAGTTTAGAAGCATGAAATGCCCTCTTTTGGGGGAAGTCCAAAAAATAAGTTTAAGCATTCAAACTCAATGATCACAACAAATTGTTATGTTTTGTACCACAATTGTATGTGCTCGGCAAGGAATTTCACGCCATGACATCATCAAACTAGATTAGTATTTCTCCAAAAACAGTTTCTTTAAGGTTAAAAGTTTGTGTCATTGGGGGGTGAGATGTTATTTTGTGCAGGAAATTCTCAGTCGTACTGGAATAGTCATATCTGGAATCTCTGATCGGGCGTCAAGACAGATCCATTTTTGGGGAGCTGCAGAAAGTATAGATATCTCTGGTAAGATCACCTTTACATGAATAATAAAATGTCACCTCCTTGTTAATTAGGAAAGGGTTTACTGGTTGGGCTGGGGAAACACTTTCTTTGAAGAATGTATGGATGGACACTTCTAATATCACAGTTATTGTCATGTGAAGATGTAGACCGATCTCTGCAAATAATAACAATAATAAGGTTTTATTCAGTTAATTGTGTAAAGGTATTTATCAATATATATTCATGCTTGTTTCTAAATCATTGGGCCAGCTACTCTATTTAGAATTCTATTTGATATCTGATGAAAAAAATAAAATATCTGAATTTATCTAACCATATCAGCCATTCCAACCCCTGTTAGGTTTATAGATAAATATATTAAAATACGCAAAGGGATAAAGAAGTATATTTTAGGAGTTATTTTATCTTCTATCAGGTTGTATGTACTAGGCAATCATAGAGCACAATTACGTTATATCGGCTAAAAATCTTGGTTTCAGTGCAGCTCCAAAAGTCTAATAGGTGTACTCCTGTGACTCTAAAAATGGATGTTTACAGAAAGAAAAAAAATTATATCGTAATATTTAGTGTTTTTATCTTCTAAATTGACATTAGCCTAAGGAAATTGATATTATATGCATATTTGGGGGGTGGGGGATTTTGAAAGTTTTGGGCGAGGACATGAGATGCTGTAAAGACCTTGCATGTTCTCGTCTGAAAACCACAAAAGTGGTAGACCCTCACAAACAACTTGCTTTATAGGCAATTTGCCAATTGTTTTGTGAGTGTTAGCATAGGAGGGTATACGACAGGAGTTGATTCTGGTCAATGGAGTTAATGCTTAAGAGTGGTGGAGCTAATAGCCAGGTAAATATGGGTGTCGCTCGATCACAAAAGAGGGGTACAGATGGTTCACAAAAGAAAATACTATAGAAAAACCAAAGAGGAAACAAAGCCATTTAAATCTGCACTTTGAGCTGAAAAGCACCCAAATGACTAAATTAGGTATTAATAAATACTGATTGACAGCACACAAAACACAAATAATCTAAATAATTATATACAGATTACTGAGCGTATAAATTAATTATTTAAATATTATTTATTATATTTATTTTATAGATCAGATGTATAGTGGCGTATACAGTTTCATCTTTAACCATACACAGTGCCCTTTGTGTCTTTGTTTATTAGCTCCTTCATGGACACAAAGCCTCCGTACGCACCCTCTCCCCAGTCGGCGAAACAGGGGTGAGAGGCCAAAATAATGCAGATAGATTTGTGGAGGAAGAGAGTTGTAGAAACATCTCTTTCTCGGTGAATCTGTCTTCGTTATTCTGGCCTCCCGAGGAACTTCTGCAAAAGGATGGAGCCTCGGTGCGCTCCGTCTCCCCCGTTACTCCCATCGGGGGGGTAGAGAGGGTGTCCGGAAGCTCCACCATTTTGCAGAGGTTCATCGGGAAGGCAGAGAGAGTGTGAGTGAAAGTCAAAGAACCAACGAAATTCCAGTGAAAATTCAGAGCTCTTTGCTTCGTTTTCTCTCCATGTTTTCAGAGATTCATACAAATTGCCGAAATTGGCAAAATTCGTTAAAACTGAAATTCGTACGAATCCAAACGCTCTAGTCTACTAGCAACCATTCTAGAGTCTCTCTCTTTATAACAAAATGGCCTTAGATCATGAATATCTAAACAGATACATCTGCTTCATCTGGTCCGTTGTAGAGGCACAGTGAACATTAACCTGATTTAAACGGCATTCCAGTAAGCCAGCTTCTATTTAAATACACGCTGCGCTAGGGCAATACCGCCAAGCTCCTAGTTTCTAATTATAACCATGCTGAATATGAAATATAAATGATAGACACAATTAATTTCCTCTCCACCGATGGCATAGAATATTTTGTGACTTACATAAGGTCACCCACAAAACACAGAAATGTGAAAAAGGCTAAGTTTGTGTGTTTGTTGGTGTGTGTCTGTGTCTGGTGTGGTAGTGTGTGTCTGCTTGTGTATGTGGGTCTGGTATGTTAGTGTGTAGGTGTGTCTGGGTATGTTAGTGTGTGTGTCTGGCTGTTTGTCTTTAGTGTTGAGTGGCTGGTAGTGTTAGTATGAGTCTCTGGGTGAGTGTATTAGCATGAGTTTCTGTGTGTGTTAATGTGTGTGTCACATAATGGATGTGGCCGTGGTGTCCAGGGGCAGCATGAGCCTCTAGAACTTGAAATAGTTTACAGAGGATTTAAGAGGTTATAAATAATTATAATTACAGTGCTGCCAAACGACACCACGCATGCACTTGTTATGCTGTGCACATGATGACTTTTCTCCAGATTGGAATGCTGGCGGGATCAGCTGGACGTACCAATGGGCCGGCTACGCAGAGCTCTCCCTCTGCTCCGGGAGTGCTGCATGTGGAGGCGGCGTTATCTACACGTAGGGGGTGGGGCTATCACCTGGCAGAGACTCCGGGTGAATATGATCATATTCCTCTTGCCCCACGCTTTCAATATATCACAGTTAGATATACCCCCTGTACACTACTGCCTAACTACTTGGCATATTTAAATAACTATTTAATAATAATAATTTTATTATTATTAATAATAATAAACATGTTGGTGGAGTTAGTTCATAAAGAAATGACAGAATCGCTGTTAAAGCCAGAGCCAGTCGCACTCCTCATTACGCACTATGGCTTTGTGGAAAGTTTACAGTCGTGCGTAGGTTTTTATTCAACCTTAGGGCCACCCCGGGCTCTTGTAAGTAATTGGAATTTGATTTGTGTTTGCAAGGTTCAGCAGCTGCAACTGAGCAATCACAAGGCATGTCAGCCTCAAGGCAAAGTATAAATGAAGGTGGTCACATCTAATTGGCTGACATTACAAGAAAAATAAAAGAAGAGATATATTCTGAATGCGCAATAAGGCTCCGAGACTGCTGGGTTGCCAGGGAACACTGTGGTGATTTGGGGGCACAATTCTAAATTTGGAGCAAAACAGACATATAGTCATCTAGCTTCAGGAGCGTAGGGGTCTATTTGGCGTTCACTGATTCTAGACGGACGCACCGGTTTCATTTTTGCCAGGTAACTTTATATGTTATGCTATAAAGGTGCTGTTCCGCCTACTTTGCTGAATGTAATATTTTTATAACTAAACGCAGCATTAGAAACATTTTTTTTGCTGCCCTCACATTCTCTCCCTCTCTATGACGGTAGTTGGAGGGGAGGAAGAAGAAACCAGTACAGGTCAGTAACAAACGGGGAACATCAAAATCAACTTGCGGAGCTAAATCGGAATAGTAGACAAGCCGGGTCATCAAACAGAATCGGGAACCAATAGCAGAGTCAAATGGGAAGCCGGGTCAATGGCAAAGTATAATATAGTAAGGCATTCAGGCATACATCAACTATGGGTAATGATTTAGGAGAATGCCCAGTGCTTTATAGGCTTCTTCCATGTTCATTCGTGGCCAACCAGGAGGTGGCATCGCATACCAGGCTTCAATTACGTCATACACACGCATGCGCACAAGATCCTAGGATCACATGGACGTGCTTCCTATTCGCAAAAGGAATGTGGAATGCGGCAGTCCTGACGCTCTCACACTCTCTCAGAGAAACTCAGGTTTCTGCACCTCGAGTTTCTCAGCGAATCCAGCTGCAGTATTCTGGACTCTTGGAGTACTTCCGCTAAAGGGCGGAGCCACGGCACGGCCCACGGGCCTCTCCCCTTTCCTCCAATCGGACGAGAGGGTTGGGCAGAGGCAGGGACACAAAGCACTTGGCGGAGAAGGTAGGGAGACATTGAGAGAGACCCTGAGAGAGCGTGAATGAGAGTGCCAGAGAGAATAAGAGAGTGTAAGAGAGGGTAAGTAAAGGTGAGAGAGCATTAAAGAGTGAGTAAGAGTGAGTGACACTGGCAAAATCCATCAGACCATGGAGAATGACAGTGACTGCAGCTGCAGGGCTACAGTTTCATCAGGGAGTGTTTTATTTATTATCATACTTTCTCTTTTTGAAGAACGTATGTTGAAGTACTCACAGAATACTTTAATATGCATTCTTCTTTAGAAGGGTGTCAGACATTAGGCTGTCCAAGTAATTCAGTGCTGTGTTCACCGGCTATCGCGTAATCGCCTGGAACTTCCTTCAAATCAGTTTTATTTTGTTTTTGTGTATCTAAATACTTTTCTTCCTAGAAAATCTAAAGTTGTTTTGACGATTGCGTACGGACGGTTTTGTACCATTAGGTCTGAACAGAAACGTAACCTTAAAACACCCTTGCCTTCAGTTCTATTTCTGTGCAGATTGCGATAGCCTTGTGGTTTAGCCACTAACCTCTAAATGTGGAGAGATGTTTGTATCAGACCAAGAAAAAGGTTGGAATAACTTTGAAATGGTTTGACTGTCCAGGACAGCTCTGTTAAGAAAAATACTTAGAGGTTTTTATACCATACATACTAGGCAGGTCCAGGGGCCGAAAAACAGGGAGCCAATCACACTCTTGGGCAGTCAGGCTTCATATAGCACCAATGGGCCAGTTAAAAGGGAGATCACTGATTTTCCTAACAGCCCCATTAGCAAAATGGAGGACATTGCTGGTGACAGCAAACAGCAGATGAAAGAGGAGACCAATGTAGTCTCCACAAGTTGTTCTCAACATCCACAAGGGGAAGACCAAGATCCTCTAGATAGACTCCAACGGCAATGACCCAGTCACACTGAATGGAAGCCCCCTGGAAGAAGTGCCATCCTTTACCTACCTGGGCAGCATCATTGACCAGCAGGGTGGCAATGATGTAGACATTAGGGCAAGGAATGGCAAAGCAAGAGCTCAAGAACATCTGGGGCTCCAGAGAGCTGTCTTTGGCAACAAAGACTCAACTGTTCAACTCCAGGGTGAAGTCAGTCCTACTGTATGGAGCTGAAAGCAGGAGGACATCCAAAAAAACCATCAGGATGGTCCAGACCATTATCAACATCTGCCACTGAAGGATACTCCAGATCCACTGGCCAGACACCATCAGCAACACCAATCTTTGGGAGGGAGCTTGCCAACTCCCAGCATAGGAAAAATCAGAAAGACAAGATGTGGGTGGACAGGGCAAATTCTACACAACCAGCCCACCAATACACCATACAGGCTCTGAGGTGGAACCTCCAAGGGAAGCGGGAAAGAGGCTGTGCAAGAAAAACCTGGCAACGCGACCTCAAGGCTACACCTGAAACCAGAGATTATGGCCCAGGACAGAGGACTGAGAGCTGTAGTTGGTGGCCCATATCCTGTCAGGGGTGACTTGCATAAGTAAATAAGTAGCAACGCGTCCTTAAAAGGTGGAGAATCAGCGACGCAGAGAGGATGACTGGTGGTGCTGCCCTGGGTTAGGCCTAGGGCTGCGACAGAGGTATATACACCACTGTACATACTGCATATTTTATGTAACCCATGTGATTACATAAAACCCATACTATACTATACTGCAAATTGCGCTAAAGCAGCTCTTATTATAGATATTCATGCTATACACACATGCTATACCTACATGCTTTATCCTACATGCTATACACACATGCATGTATAAAGCTATATAGAGTACATATATATATATATATACTTGTACCAGTGTCTAAATAACCCTTTATTTTTTCTAATCTTATATGATGTTTTCTTTATAAATCATAAAAGATACACATCTAAAGACAACTCATGGCTTTAATTGTATAAAGGGGTGTTTTTAGTTATTAAGCAAGATTTGCTGTGTTCATCCCAAACAGGAAAATGTTATCAGCACTGACAACAGCCACTTAAAAAAGTATCAAGAATAAGAATAAGCATTTGCCCATAGAACCGACATACTCCCTGTCACAGGAAGCACTCCCTGCTCACACTTCCCAGACAGGAAGTGCCCGTGGAACCAACCTCCTGATAAAAGGGGAAGTTTTGCCTTTTTGAAGGATATTTGTGATATTAGTGGGGAAAGGAGCATTGGCCCTGTTTGGGCCCCGGCCAGCTGAACAATCAGTAGCTTGTCTAGAACATGTATGGAGGAAATGTTAGCCTCTAATAATGTTGGTTATGATCATGTGACACATGGAAGAGCATTGGATAGACTTGGTGTAGAATTTTTTTTGGAAGTAGGTGGGGGGGGGGGCGAATGTAACGAAGCCCAATTGCAATAGTGCGTTATGAGAAATCCAGCACTATTTTACATGTATTTATTGATATGTTTCTAAATTATTAAGGGCGATCTTTAATCGAAGCTGAGGATTTCCAGGGAGGGAGGTACTCGGCAGCTTCTGCGTTCCTGGGATAAGGTAAGGAGAATATTTATCCTGTAAAAAACCCCAAGTGGAATAGTAAAATATAACAATATTTACTTAATAAAACTACCTATAACTTGTCGTTAATGAATGTGGAAATTTTACTTAAGTTTGCGTTTTTAATATGTAAATTAGTACACAGAATTATTTAATGTATGGATCCTTAAAATGTAAATGTATTCACTGCTGCAGACATTCTTTAATCATTGGAGTTAGAAAATGAGACTTCTGTCTAAAGAAGCTCCTCCTCTGCCTACCTAAACTACAACCAGGAAGTGGAAGCAGGAAGCATACTTCTGTACATACTCAGTACATTACATTATATTACATTTATTTATAAAGCGTCGGCAGATTCCGCCGGCAGATTCCGCAGCTCTACTCAGTAGTGCTCCCATTCTATTAAATGATCTCCTATTAAATAAGCGGACATCAGTAGAGGAGGTCTTAGGGACCCCCTTTTTAAAATAAATAAATGCATATATTTATTACCAAGCGAATCTGCTCATTCTGTTTACCCCTTAACGTGACAGTCCCCTCCACTTTTCAGTAAATCAGCCTCTTTAACTAAAGTCCTATCCTACTAAAATTCAACTAAGCTCATCTCAGAAGCCCCGGGTGGTTTGTTTAGTAGAATATGTTGATTAATACTAATAATTAAGTTTGCCTCAGAACAGTTTAGCATTCCGACCGGAATCATCCCGTACTGCCAGGTCGCCAGGACCTTCAACCGGCAGGCAGGTCCCAGGCGACGAGTATTCACCAGAAGGAGAGAGGCGCGCTCTCGACGGCCAACTCCATCCACAGCGACCCCCACCTTTACCTGCCTACACCTGAGCCTCCTCACTGTTGGGATCTTCTGAGTCCCTGTCCTCTCAGCTTGGGGCTCAACCTCTCGTTAGGTGGTTCACGGCTGAAGAACGTCTGCAGTGAGTGCTCGTCTCCAGGCCTCTGGCACTGCGTCAGAAGTGTATATAGACACTGAATTTAAAGAAAAATCAAGATTTGGCAATAATCTGAGCTCCCGAAGACCCCTGGGGTGAATGCCATCAGGACCCCGTGGCTTATCTTAAGTCTCTTCGCTCGGTTTTTGAGTTAGTCACTTACCTAGTACCCTGTCATTTTTTGTGAAGGCGTCATTGTCCTCATACGCAGACTGACTCCCGAGTCCTCGACCACAGTTTATAGAGACAATCATTATATATATAATTCAAAAAAAGCATTAAAATTTTAGTGCGAAATGCTCAATTTTTCATGCTTGCATTATTCCCATGTCTAGTATCTCTATTTTGAAGTTCCCATTTAATATTGTGACTAATGTGTGTTTAATGCGTGTCTTTTCCGGAGAGAAGTCAGTCTGTTTTATCTTGTTTATAGCTTGTTTAAGGATATTCCCCCGTTTTCTCATGGCTTGACCTGCGCGCCGCGATGTGTTGGAGTATTTTTCTCATAGCCTTTATATTTTCCAGTCCTACGCGTTACGCCCGGTGCACGCGATGTGTTATATGTGCGGTAAAATTGGATTACTTCCAATTGTGGCTATGTATTCTTTTTTTTTTTTTTTTTTTTTTATTATATAAAGATAACAATACAAACATATACATATGACATAAACCTTCCATTCTTACATCATAAAAATAACATTGCTGATGTAGCTATATAGCACTCATATGGCTATATATCCTCTTTCACGTTATACCTGATCATGCGCTAGATTATCGGATTAAGGATAATTGTCGCAGAAAAGAATCCTGCAGATCCTGGTAATTAAACAAAAGGACCCCAGGAGTCTGGGTAGAATCTTCCGCACCAGTGAATTAATTCCTCGTAAAATAAATCTACTTAAACATTGGCTGTTGACAGAGGAGAGAGCGAGCTCAAATATGGGATATGTCTATCACATAAACCTGTTTAAAAACACATTTTCTTTTTAGAACAGTTCTAGTTTCTGCCCCATAATATAATGTTTTCAGGCAGCTGCATATCAGCCATTTGTGTGATCTGAGCCCCGATCTACTAAACACCCCGACTCCTTATCATACTGCCTGTGGGAAACAAAAGAAATGGCTCTGTCTCCATTACCCAGCCAGACTCTCTGACTAATGAAAGTCTATTGAGGAACGGACTACATTAGCATTGCCATAAAGCATCAGCTCAGTGTGGTGTTTGAGCCGGGAAAGTCACCCAAAATATCACCTGACTGACAGCAACGGCGGCTCCAGGTCTGCAGATAAAACGATACAGCACTTGGGGGTTATTACTGTATACAGCACTGGGGGGGTTATATTACTGTATACAGCGCTGGGGGGTTATATTACTGTATACAGCACTGGGGGGGGTTATATTACTGTATACAGCGCTGGGGGTTATATTACTGTATACAGTGCTGGGGGTTATATTACTGTATACAGCGCTGGGGGGTTATATTACTGTATACAGCGCTGGGGGTTATATTACTGTATACAGCGCTGGGGGGTTATATTACTGTATACAGCGCTAGGGGTTATATTACTGTATACAGCGCTGGGAGGTTATATTACTGTATACAGCGCTGGGGGTTATATTACTGTATACAGCGCTGGGGGTTATATTACTGTATACAGTGCTGGGGGGTTATATTACTGTATACAGCGCTGGGGGTTATATTACTGTATACAGCGCTGGGGGGTTACATTACTGTATACAGCGCTGGGGGTTATATTACTGTATACAGCACTGGAGGGTTATTACTGTATACAGCGCTGGGGGTTATATTACTGTATACAGTGCTGGGGGGTTATATTACTGTATACAGTGCTGGGGGGGTTATATTACTGTATACAGCGCTGGGGGTTATATTACTGTATACAGCGCTGGGGTTATATTACTGTATACAGCGCTGGGGGGTTATTACTGTATACAGCGCTGGGGGTTATATTACTGTATACAGTGCTGGGGGGTTATATTACTGTATACAGTGCTGGGGGGGTTATATTACTGTATACAGTGCTGGGGGGGTTATATTACTGTATACAGCGCTGGGGGTTATATTACTGTATACAGCGCTGGGGTTATATTACTGTATACAGCGCTGGGGGGGTTATATTACTGTATACAGCGCTGGGGGTTATTACTGTATACAGCGCTGGGGGTTATATTACTCTATACAGTGCTGGGGCTTATATTACTGTATACAGCGCTGGGGGTTATTACTGTATACAGCACTGGGGTATATTTTTTCTATGTCATCATCCCTAATACTGTATAATAATTCGGCCTGGTATAAGAATATCGGTGAAATGGGTTTGTCAACGGAATGAAATAATGCGGTTTACTCTGCCTTGGGGGTTTTACGTGTCACAAGTTCTGTTTCGGGGGATAAGAAAACGAGCTGCTCCTGACTCTCGTTAGGGCAGCAGGGTCATAAATAATGTAACAGAGGTGCCTCGGACAGAAAGGAGTCTTAAGGAACACATCGCACATCTCAGGACTTTGGATCTTCATTGAAATGTACACACAAGGTCACAGGCTGCTCCTGGAATCAGTAAATTCCACCTGTCACCCAGAATAGGGATTTATCCCTTGAGCTAAAATAGAGAGATTTATATATCTTATAGTCCTCGGGGAATTTTTTTTCTGACAAAGTCAGCATTTTTTGAAACATTGCTTAAAGTGTCTTTGAGAACTTTTTTATTTTTGAAATGATAAAAATAACCTTTTCTCCAGCATATCTTTTTACATAAATTCTGAAAAGAAATATATAACGCAAATATTCCATCATCCAGAACTGGATTAAAATTAATATGGGCTCATAGCAGAATATGTTGGGTGATTAAGACCGAGCCATTCTATTTTTCCCCACAGGCAGTATGATAAGAAGTGTTTGTTTAGTAGATTGGGACTCATACAAATGGCTGATATGCAGCAGCCTGAAAACAGTATAGTATTAGGCAAAAACTAGAACTAGATTAAAAAAAAGAAAAAAAACAGTTCAATATTTTTCTAAATATATTTTTATTTTGAAGCTAGTAAAAAAAATTAATTTTGAGCTCAACTTTTAAACCACAAAAAATATATGAACACTATTGAACAGACTGGGCATGGCACGTTAAGGCGGCGGCTGCAGCGCATGACTTTCTTTCTGCTAATGATGTTGGTCAGCGGCCCACCAGGGATTTGCCGGTCTACCAGATAGCCGGTCCAGGCCTGGTTACGCCTCCATCTTTAAAATCTCCTTACTGTTTAAGCCTCTACCACTTCTGATGGGAGGCTGTTCTACTTATCAACCAACATTTTGGAGAAGTTAAACCTCCTTACATACTTTTCATGAGATCTACTTTGGATTAATGAACAATTTCAAGAGCCACTATAAAAATATATTGAAAAGTCTGTATTTTTTAGATTAAGGATACATTTTATTAATTTTTATTTTATGTTTTATTAGTTATGTTTTTAAATTTAGTTGCTTATATTTTTTTTGTGAAGGTTAGTCATGCAAGAACAGACACATATGCATGTAATGTGCACTTTTCAGACCGGCCACTAGGAGTGCTGTAGTCACATCTATTTCACCGAAAGACAAAAGTTACAATTTGTTATGCGATGGAACATTATGGAATAAGAAAATCATGTTTCCCATTTGAAACCAGCCCTGCCTCTACTGGGCCCCAGAGCTGAGTAACAACCCCATGGCCCCCTATACAGGACACCAGACTAAGGGGGAGGCCATCCCAGCAAAAGGAAGCTCCTGTGGGCATCTGTGGCTTATCTGCCAAAGACAAAACAGTCTTTAGATCAGAATCAGAACACGAGAAACAATTCATATAAGTATCACGTTGATGTTTCAAATGTATCATATTTTAAGGGTTTGAGTCGGATCATAATAATAAATGTTCGAGTCCCTTTAGACAAAGCACCTCCCTTTTCTAGGTAAACCAATGTTATACTGCGCAGGGGAGAAAAAAGACATAAATTAGATGATTTCAGACCCTTTTATTTTATAGGGAGCCTGCATTTCTTAATCCAAACATTTGATTACAGGGGGATGGTTAGCACCTTCAGATCCGGGAGTAAGTAAAAAGTGGACCCCTTTAGCTAACATACACATTGTGATACATACTTATTAAACGCAAGCTAACACACACACGCACATACTAACACATTCTCTCACACACATTCACTCTAACACCCTCACCTTGGCCAGGCTGCCTCTGTTTGCCATAACAGCTGATTGGCAGGCTTCTAGCCAATGCCCTGAACCCAGTCATTCTACTTCCCACCCCTTATAAAGGGTATTCTCTGTCTTGTTTCCATTGTGTTATTGTCTATTCCATTAAATTATCATTGTCATGAATACAAGACAGGTAAAAAGGGCAGGCTAAATGGACTGAATGGTTGGCTAGGGAAGGGTCATATCAGATGATGATTTAGTTCCTTTTAAATTTGCAGAAATAAATGAAGGACATCACCCTCTTTCCATAATTCCGTGCCTCGGCATGCCCTGGACACCGTTTTTTGTTAATAGAAACAGGTCCTCACAACATTGCTACACTTAACTGGGGTTTTCATAAATGGCTATATGTGAATAATTTGCACCATACCTCACTTTTGTACCAAATTCAAGTAATTTATGCATCTGGTGTTGTGAAAATGAAGATAATGTTCTAATAAATCAGAAACAGCTGACAAAAAAAAGTCCTAAACACAGGACTCAATGCCAACGAGATACGCCCAACGGCACATTAATGCCCTATCGATCACAGATAATTATGAAGTTTGTTATCTTACAGAAGCAGTAAAGTCAAAGTTTTGTGACTTTGTAACCTACTATTAAATTTATAAAGCTGTTCCCTGCTGTTTTTATTTACATTATTGGGGCTTTTAGGGCTGTAGAACCCTGCTATACCCTCATACCCAGCAAACATTCTGACCTCCCAGAAAAGAGGGGCATCAGGGGAGGAAAAAGGGGCATCAAGGATTTGGACTCAAATAGGGCCGGACCGGCGATGGCATGAGTGCGGCTGACGCCTGGATATGCATGGTTGCATGCTATGTTTTTATGCTTATCGATATATCACTTTGTGAGTTTGTAGCGCTGGTGCCTAGTGGCCCACCAGTTGGCCAGTCCGGGCCTGGACCTAAAGTCGGACTGGCCCTCCAAATGTTTAATCCCAGCTTAGCATTGCTCTCCTCCCCTCCTTCCATCTTTCTTCAGAATATAACCATGTAAAACTTTATGGGGTTTAAAGCCCGGGGGCCCTGTAGCCTTAAGGGCCCTCTTTCTCCATGCGCTCTATCTTTGTAATTAGCGGCTGCTTCAAAGGGCCACCTTTTGCACCAAGAAGCCTTGAGGGCCCGTCAAAACCCTCAAAAAAAAATAATATGCAAATTAAGCGCCCTCCACGGTAAAATATGATATAATTGGACAGGGTCTGAGTCCTGAAGCGTTTAGTGACTGCTGAATAAAATCCAAGCCAGTGCAGCTGCCCAATCACCCCAAACCCCCCCCCCCTCGATATCCTGGGTGGGTTACGATGTCAAAGATCTTACTGTGTGAAAATGTGTAGGAGAGGTTCAGATAAACATTCCAGCCTGGGGAGAAAGATTGGGACGGAGGAAGAGCGAGGGGGAGGAAGGACATAGAGTTTTTATATATATATATATATTTTTTTATATATATATTATATATATATATATATATATATATATATATATATATATATATATAATATATTAATTTAAGTGGAAGGGTTTCCATCACCTTTTACCCACCATAACTTATGTAATGGTATATATATATATATATATATATATATATATATATATATATATTTATTTATTTATTTTTAAAAATAAGGGTGGTTGTGGTTACCAAACATTCCAAATTCCGTCCGCCTTTGACGTTGGGTACGATTTAACAAAAAGTCGGTACCATCCAGAATAAAGTTGCCGGCACTTAAAGGGTGTTTCTTAGTAAGCCATGATCGTAACACTATTTACACAAAAGTATTAATAATACCTACATCTATACGTTATAAGGCTTTTTTTCTTCTATATGTACTTACTAAGCTACAGAAGGAGGAGGTGTCTTGTATTTTTTGGTGTTTATTCTATGAATTTTGGGCTTATGAGAACTTTGAGTAAAGATTAATACTTTTGTAGTATTATTGAGCGTCTAAACCCTTTCCAGAAAAATTTTTGTAATCAAGTAAAATTTTGGCCCACTCGTATTTTTTTATTATTTTATCTTAATTGTCATGTGACACAAAAATAGACAGGTCGTTGTCATGGAAACCAAAACACATTTTAAAGCGGTTCCGTGTTTAAACCTTCAGGCGAAGCAATAAAATAGCTGACCTGCCTCTGGCTTATTAGCTGAAGATATTATAGAGTTGATATTTTGTCTAATTGGAACAGCATCCTTATTTTGTTGGTATGGTGACAAAGCCTTTAAGCCTATCAGTGCCATTCCTTATTGTCACGTGACTAGGATAGAAATCTGCATTCCCTGAGAAAGTAGGATTGGGGAAGATTTGGGGATAATTAAAGGATTATTTCTGGGCCAGGACAGGGTAATCCACCTACTTTACCCCCTGCGATGAAGTCAAATGCTGTTATATGACATCAAACTGATGTGCTTCATTACATCACAAACCAATACATTATTCTGGAAATCCATCCAAACTTTGTAAACCCATTGGTAATGAGCACAGCTCTCTAAGACCACCAGACATATATGATTTCGGTGCAAAGGGTGAAAGGTGGTCTAATCGTCATAACAACCAGTCAGGAGGATTGTTCCTGCTGTTTGGACAATTCCATTGGTTCCTATGGTGATAAGACCACTTTCCCAAGCCCTATTGGGTGTAACCTAGTGGCTACCTAGGCAGGCACATGGAAACCACAAGGTTTTAAACCAAAGGTGAATATTTAGAGGTCTAGGCTTAACGCTGATATTAATATTATTAGTTGATATTTTCAAGAAAAATTTAATATTTTAGCCATTAACTTATTAATGTAGGTTTGTAAATGTAGTTGTCATAGTAATTGCTAGTAAACACTATTGCAAGTCTTTTAGCCACAAAGCGAGTATCATCGGCAAACCTAGGGACTTTTTGGCATCGGCTGCCTGGTGCCCCTCCCTGTGGGATGCGAGTAGGAGGTCCCAATGATGTCGTTGGGTGACCCCCGTTGACGTCGTTGGGTGGCCCCATTTACTTCGTTGGGTGGCCCCGTTGACTTTGTTGGGTGGCTCCGTTGACTTTGTTGGGTGGCCCCATTGACATCGTTGGGTGGCCCCATTGACGTCGCTGGACACTATTGATGGGGAAGTGGATGGGGAGGGTGCGGAGTTTCCCAGTAGTGATCCAGAGACCCGGAGAAGCCGGAAAGAGTTCCCAGGTATGTTCATGGGATAAAGAGGAGTAAATGTGGCTCATAAATGATGAGAGTGTCTTCACTGCTTCAATGGCCTAAAATAATTACGGCTCACAAACGTAATACTTAACCTAATGTTGGAAGGTTCTGTAACTCATTGATCTTCCAGAGCTAGTTATTATTTCTCAGAATGACGGCACAACTTCACAGCTGGCTGCTCATTATTACTCAGTTAACAGTAGGCTGCAATGACAACATTTTATCATTTAGGAAATAAACACAATAGCCGAGTGGGATACTTTAAAGTCGCTTTATTAGTACGTTAGATCGGTGTCCAAGGTCACGTCGGTCTTTATTTTTTTTTTATAGCTGCTTCGGATAAAAGTTGGGATTCCATAAATACAAATAAAGATGGGAGTGGAACACAATGTTATAAATTAACCCAAAGCAAACATTGCGATTTTAGTGACTTCGTAGCCAAGTATCTCCCTTTTATCCGATGATAAAAATGTTGATTCTTCCCCAGTTCCTAGTCCTTAAGAAGCCTCTTTTCTGTCTCATTTAAAAATAGGACCGGATCCCGAAGAGGTCCCCACACTTACTTTGGAAGTCGTTTTAAGAAACAACTCTCTTTTTTTTCAGAGTAACCCTGGGCCAATTTAAAGGCGTTCCCTATAATTGAATTTTTCTACTTAATTTGCTTTGTGATAATACTTTATACTCTTTCCAATTCCACGATGCAGTATTTTTGTGAACTTGTGCCCAGAAAGCGACTCCCCGTTCCAGGTGAGGTCTAACTAAAGATTTATATAACTGGCAGGGGACATCACCTCCCACTGGAACAATATCGACATTTTTGTTGCACTAACTTTTTAACAAACTGTTACATTCAACTCCATCAATAATATCTGTAAATTTGTGCCATGACTTTAATTCTTGGCATGTTCCTGCCTGCCATTTTTACAACTAAATCAGTCTCTGGGAACAAAACACAAAACTTTTTTTTATTCCTAGTATCAGATTAAAAATAAGTTTTCCAAAATATTGCTCTGTTTTCTTTTTTTTTAAATGTTGTAGTTTTTGCATAATATGTTTTCAGGCAGCTCCATATCAGCCGTTTGTATGAGTTCTTGTTCTGTTATCTGAGCCGAATCACTAGACAAACACCCCGACTCCTTACCATACTGCCTGTGGGAAATAATAGAATGGCTCAGTCCTAATCACATGGCCGGACACTCAGACTAATAAAAGTCTATGGGGGAACGGACTTCATTAGCATTGCCATAAAGCTCAGTGTGGTGTCTGAGCAGGGAAAGTCACATGACTGACTGGGGGGGTTATATTACTGTATACAGTGCTGGGGGTTATATTACTGTATACAGCGCTGGGTGTTATATTACTGTATACAGCGCTGGGGGTTATTACTGTATACAGCGCTGGGTGTTATATTACTGTATACAGCGCTGGGGGTTATTACTGTATACAGCGCTGGGGGTTATATTACTGTATACAGCGCTGGGGGTTATATTACTGTATACAGCGCTGGGGGTTATATTACTGTATACAGCGCTGGGTGTTATATTACTGTATACAGCGCTGGGGGTTATTACTGTATACAGCGCTGGGTGTTATATTACTGTATACAGCGCTGGGGGTTATATTACTGTATACAGTGCTGGGGGGTTATATTACTGTATACAGCGCTGGGTGTTATATTACTGTATACAGCGCTGGGGGTTATTACTGTATACAGTGCTGGGGGTTATATTACTGTATACAGCGCTGGGGGTTATATTACTGTATACAGCGCTGGGGGTTATATTACTGTATACAGCGCTGGGGGTTATTACTGTATACAGCTCTGGGGGTTATTACTGTATACAGCGCTGGGGTTATTACTGTAAACAGCTCTGGGGGTTATTACTGTATACAGCGCTGGGGTTATTACTGTATACAGTGCTACATGTATCTTTTTGATAAGATGGAGTGTGTATGTTTATTGTATGGTGCTGGGCCAGGATTACGTCCATAAAAGATACATTTAATAAGATGAAGACGCGATAGTTGGCCTTAAACTATAAAAAGAAAAAGAAAGTAAAAGGTGAAGACAGAATAAGGAATGGATGCATTTAAAGGGACGTTTTCAGTAATGATTTTCTTTAATTCTCCAGTATCTGGGAATCTAGAATGGGAAATTATAAAGAAATTAAATTTAATGTTGCAGGTTATTGTACTTTATACGTCACCCATGAAAACAACTGAAATCGTGTTCTGGGAATTCGAATGTTAAGTAGATTTATGTTACAGTCTCTAAACATGTTTATCCCAGAATCCAGTTTAACTACAGCCCTCTCCACCCCCCCACAAATAAAAAATTACAGATCACACCATTTAATAAGCCCACAATTTGTATTCAACTCGTTAAACTGGGCCAGACTGACTCAACGTGTGGCCAACTCCAGTTCATAGGACATTCCTACCCACATCCATAGAGTAACAGTAATGGAATAACCCCTGGGTTTTGGATGCCTGTGAGGGTATAAGATGCAGACCCTGCAATATACCCCCAGCGCTGTATACAGTAATATAACCCCCAGCGCTGTATACAGTAATATAACCCCCAGCGCTGTATACAGTAATATAACCCCCAGCGCTGTATACAGTAATATAACCCCCGGCGCTGTATACAGTAATATAACCCCCAGCGCTGTATACAGTAATAACCCCCAGCGCTGTATACAGTAATATAACCCCCAGCGCTGTATACAGTAATATAACCCCCCAGCGCTGTAGAGAGTAATAACCCCTTGGCAAAAAAATATGGGCCAAATACCTCTTATCTGCCAGCAGATAAGATCTGTATTAAAAAATCCCTTTTAAACGTTCCCAACCTTGTTGGTAGAAACAGGTTTTGAGGTTCCTTTCATTGAATTATTTTATATGAACTGTTCAGTAGGATACAGAATCAGATGGCCAGACTAAGGGTTATCCTTGAAGTAAGGGAGTAATGCGGAGATGAATCCCGGCTGCGTTGGTGGCGTTTCCTCTGACCGGTCGCAATCTCCTGATATGTAACGTAAGCCACACTAATAGTCCACTTACATAAAAATCTAATCACGGAACTGTGTGGGAGACGCAAATGATGCTGCTCTGATAACATTATCCAGGGATGTACCTGCTGATCGGCCCCATTCGGCCCCCCGTCTAGTCGCCCGATTTTCCTGCTGCATGACTGTATACAGTAGGCTTGGTATTACTGTATACAGCACTGGGGGCGTTATATTACTGTATACACCGCAGGGGGGTTATATTACTGTATACAGCGCTGGGGGTTATATTACTGTATACAGCGCTGGGGGGTTATATTACTGCATACAGCGCTGGGGGGTTATATTACTGTATATAGCGGTGGGGGGTTATATTACTGTATACAGCGCTGGGGGGTTATATTACTGTATACAGCGCTGGGGGGTTATATTACTGTATACAGTGCTGGGCGTTATATTACTGTATATAGCGCTGGGGGTTATATTACTGTATACAGCACTGGGGGTTATATTACTGTATACAGCGCTGGGGGTTATATTACTGTATACAGTGCTGGGGGTTATATTACTGTATACAGCGCTGGGGGTTATATTACTGTATACAGCGCTGGGGGTTATATTACTGTATACAGCGCTGGGGGGTTATATTACTGTATACAGTGCTGGGGGTTATATTACTGTATACAGCGCTGGGGGTTATATTACTGTATACAGCGCTGGGAGGTTATATTACTGTATACAGCGCTGGGGGTTATATTACTGTATACAGTGCTGGGGGTTATATTACTGTATACAGCGCTGGGGGTTATATTACTGTATACAGCGCTGGGGGTTATATTACTGTATACAGCACTGGGGGGTTATATTACTGTATACAGCGCTGGGGGTTATATTACTGTATACAGTGCTGGGGGTTATATTACTGTATACAGCGCTGGGGGGTTATATTACTGTATACAGTGCTGGGGGTTATATTACTGTATACAGCGCTGGGGGTTATATTACTGTATACAGCGCTGGGGGGTTATATTACTGTATACAGTGCTGGGAGATTATATTACTGCATACAGCACTGGGGGGTTATATTACTGTATGCAGCGCTGGGGGTTATATTACTGTATACAGCGCTGGGGTTATTACTGTATACAGCGTTGGGGGGTTATATTACTGTATACAGCGCTGGGGGTTATTATTGCATACAGTGCTGGGGTTCGCCGTATTGTGAAGAAGAATGAATTCTAACAAAATAAGGAAATGAATGTTTTCAGCCCATCTCCTTGTTCTTTACCGAGGAAGTAGGTACGGTTTGTAAATTGAAATGCAGAGATAGATGCTTCTCAGAATGATTAGAGTTGGGCCGGGAGAGCGAAAGGTGAACAATTTGCTGATAGCAGTGATTCCGGTCCCCCGCTGATCCCGGGGTTTAATTGTACAGGTGGACTAGCGAGGCCTCGTGCCAAATATTTTTGGTTTAGCGAGGGAGTGGAAGGAGTGAATTCTTCTAACCACTCCCAGGAAAGATCTGCTTCACTCACACAAATCAATGACAGTCTCCAGTCGGCTTCACACACCCTACAGCCGCTTCACTGCTATTTTTTCCCACTTTTAGTAAAAAAAAAAAAAATAGCAGCTTCAGAAAGTCGATTCGCTGGAAGCAGAGCAGCCGGACTGTTAAAGGTCAGTCTTCACCTCCACTGAGTCTGTAATTTAGGATATTGATGAATATTAATGGGTAAATTAGATTAATAGAGATCTATTGATCATGCTTAGAATAATGGATACTCTGGTTTGGGTACTCGAAATGAGATTCATCAACAAGTAGGATCTGCTTAGTCTTATTGTCGATTCTGTGTGTGTGTTTGTGTGTGTCTGTGTAGGTGTGTCTGCTGGTGTGTGTATGTGTGTGTGTTTGTGTGTGTCTGCCGGTGTGTGTATGTGTATGTGTTCATGTGTCTCTGTAGGTGTAATGGTGTGTGTATGTGTGTGTGTGTGTGTGTGTGTCTCTGTAGGTATATTGGTGTGTGTATGTGTGTGTTCGTGTGTGTTGGTGTGTCTCTGTAGGTGTAATGGTGTGTGTATGTGTGTGTGTGTTCATGTGTGTGTTGGTGTGTCTCTGTAGGTGTAATGGTGTGTGTATGTGTGTGTGTGTTCATGTGTGTGTTGGTGTGTCTCTGTAGGTGTAATGGTGTGTGTATGTGTGTGTGTGTTCATGTGTGTGTTGGTGTGTCTCTGTAGGTGTAATGGTGTGTGTATGTGTGTGTGTGTTCATGTGTGTATTGGTGTGTCTCTGTAGGTGTATGTGTGTGTGTTCATGTGTGTGTTGGTGTGCATTTGTATACGGATCCCTAGGTGGCAAACACACAGCTGAACAAAGCACTCAATTACAACTTATTTATTCCTACTTTTGCAACATTTTTATTTGCTAAATAGAGGATGGATCGGAAATTCTACCTCAACCTGCAATTCATGACATTCTGTCACAACGACACTTGGATACATCTGAATTTTGCAATAAGACATTCCACACCGCGATTGAGATGCACTTAAGTGGCTGATCTGTAGCACTTTTACCTCTTTTGTAATCTAACCCCTACTCCTTCTAGATTGTAAGCTCTATGAGCACGGCTTTCCTTACTTTTTCCAGGCTGTTATGTGATGCACTACTTGTTGAGTGCTGTTTACCCATTGTACAGCGCTGCAGAGTAGGAGGGCGCTATATACATTACTAGATAATAATTAGCTGCGCCGCTGCATTGGTTGGGATCAGAGTGCCTTATCATCAGTCAGCGGCTGGAGGAGCCAGATGAAGGTTTGGATGGCAGTTCTGGGTAAATCGTTGATACATTGTAACTGATGACGGTGATAATAACAGTTATGATGATAACTGCAGCTGGGGGACTATTGCTTTGGGTTTGCCCCCGAGTGTCAGTATTAACCTCACAGTTGGGGTGAAGGGGTAGATTCTTGGGTAGATTCATGCGTTCTGTAGCCACCTTCTTCTTATTCTGCTGTTATTTAATGACTATATCACTGCTAAAACCCCTACTTGAATACAGGTGTCGTAATTCACTGTTCATCTCCTGACAAGTCAAGAAGTTATGGTTTTCATAAGGACATTTCACCAACAGCGAGGCTCTACAATGTAGAATCCTGCGATACCTTTATACCTAACAATCATTCTGAGCTCCTAGAAAAAGAGGGGCATCAGGGGAGGAAAAAAGACATCAGGGAAGGGAAGAGGGGTACCGAGATTTGGGGCTTATGAGAGACTGGCCCTCTTCTATTGGGAATTATGGGATCTTCATACCTCCCAGCTGAAGGGTTGGGAATTAGAAGCGAAGAATGTTTCCTAAAGGGGCATAGAATAGAAGAGAGTAAATATCAGTGATTAAAGATAGATGAAAGCTATTACCCCGGAGAACAGGCAATAAGTCAACAAAAGTAACATTTATTTAGTGTAATATATAACATTTTATATTTATTTTTTCAAAACTGCCTGTTTTTGCAATTTGGGTGTGTACCTCCCTGATGACAACCTTTTTTGGGCCCTAAATCCTCTTTCCTCCCCTGATGTTCTTCCACCTTTATAGGAAAGTCAGTGAGCCAAGCAGGAATAATAGTCGGGGTCAGGATAAACCAGAGCTTTGGAGGCTGGTTTGGAGCCTTATATCTGGCTTGCTATGGATTATCAGGGAGGGAGGAGAGCAGGTTGGAGTTGAGCTGTCAGATGGAAGCGGAGAGGACGTTGCTTCACCCTACATCTGATATTACGGTTGACCCAAGTTGACCCAATTTGAATCCTCAATGGGAACTAAAGTGATGAGCTGAGCCTGATCTGACAAAGCTCCAGATGTGGTTTCAATGAGCTTCACCTATGACTGTGAGTGACCCAACACCAGACTGGGACATTTTGAGGCTGGTGGCCCTTGGGTGCAACTACTTGTATCCAGAACACAGACATAGAAGCGTGTATCGAGCAGGAGCACGTCCCGCATTATAATGAGCTGCATGAGCGGCAGTAATGGCGGGTGGCAGAGCTCATTGGCACCGACCCGTTTGAGATTCTCAGCATGGATCTGCTCCACGGGGCTTCTGGTTTAGAATGAAGACACTTTAGTTTTCCCGATGATCCCGTTGTACGGATGACTGTATTTACGATTGAATCCAACAGGCAGTTTCCCTGTGTTGAGTTTGGAGGAGGTTCAGGCAGCTGCTTTTGGGTTCAGTAATGTCAAACCACAAAAAATACGAGTTGTGCCTCCCCTTGGCTCTGGGGGAGCGGGCAGCTCCAGAGACAGCGTAGCAGTCTTTTTAACCTCTGAATTGCCAGTGGCACACTGCCGGCGGTAGGCAGACAAAGGCAAAAAGCAAGCTTTGTACTAGAAAGTTGTCTGAATACGCTAATATCGACCTTGTGTTTCCAGTAAACCCCTATCATACTCATCCAGCTTTATGTCGTTCCCAGCCTTTTAGTATATAGTCTGCAACATAACACCCTGGGGCGAGGAATCTCTAGTACGTGATGTGCCCTCATTTGCTCTGGCGTCAGGTACGGGGCTTTTGGTGACAGCTCAGGCTACTGCTATCCCTTTTTTGTCCAAAATCTGGCTAGGAAAGGTGACGCTTACCTGTAGTGAACACCGGATTGCAGGTAAATCACACGCGAAAACGGGACACCCTGCAAAACTTTATGGAAGATTCTTGGTTCTTCTGCTTCAAGTAACACAAACCTGCTTGGCGCACATTGCTAAGTGCCCACTGACCATATGAATATAACATGGGGGGATGGGAGACATCATTAAAGATACCCGGCTCTTCCGCTTCAAGTAACAAAAACTTGCTTGGCGCGCATTGCCTAGTGCCTACTGACACTAGGCAGATCGGGGAAAGGGAGGGTGTTGGAAAACTTTATGGATGATTCCCTGTTCTTCTGCTTGAAGTAACACAAACCTGCTTGGTGCACATTGCTGAGTGCCTACTGACCATATACTGTTAATATAACATAAGTATCATCCTTACTGAAAACTATGGGGGCACCGGGTCAAAAATATAAATAAGATTATCTTAGATTTCGGAGCCATATACCTATCCCGCGTATGTTTAAATTCACTGTATTCATTTTTACCACTTCTACTGGGAGGCCATTCTGCTTATCTACCACCCTCTTGGTGACGTAAAGTAAAAAAAAAAAGGTCCTGTTTTAGATGTATTTCTTTTTTTACTTTTTTATGATGTGGGACAGGGACAGACATTGTTCCAACTTGCATCATCAATGTGACCGTAAAGCATCCTCAGAGGGGTTAAAAGTAATTGAAGCTGCAGCTTCTTATAATTCAACAGAGACCGATCGTCAACTTAGATAAATATGAAGTTGAATATTAGGTAGAAAATCCCAATTTGCATATTAAGTACAATAATATACAACCAGGCATTTATTAGAACTCATTAATTATTCTTTTAGTGAATTAACCCTTAAACTTGCACATTAATTAAATTTGCATAAACATTGACTTGCCGTTTGTAGTTTTTCAGTGGTATTCACTTACATATACATATAAGACTGTATTTACAACTAGTATGATCACATTGGTTACATTTTCATTTCTGATGAAGAGACTTCTGAGGTTTTAAAAAGTTATGTGATTCTTTATCTTGCCCAATGATAATGTCTGCTTACAAAGATCTACAGACCTTCTGTTCTCTCTTCTCACATCGCAGTTTGTTCTGCACACCTAATGCCGCAGTAGAGTTACAGAGCTAAGGATTTGGAAAGTGGAGCACGTTCCTCACGTGGATTCAGTATTCGAGGAGCCTCCTAAAATGTTTTTAGAGCTCATCTCAAGTGGGCAGTAAATGCATTTTTCATTGATGTCATCAGACTTAAGACTACCGCCTAATTGGGGCCTTATTAAGTCTTAATGAATGCGCACGGGGGCAGGAGTGTTTCTAAAATCATTAACGGGGAAAGTCCAAGATGTTTAGAAAATAATAGTATTTTTAAAAAAAAATTATTAAATATTTATTTTTTAAAACGCTTAAAATGTTTTCAGGCAGCTGCATAGCAGCCATTTGTAGAAGTTCTCGTTCTGTTATCTGATCCCCGATCTACTAGACAAACACCCGACTCCTTATCATACTGCCTGCGGGGGACAATAGAATGGCTTAGCCTTAATTACCCAGTTGGACTCTCTGACTAATGAAAGTCTATGGAGAAAAGACTTCATTAGCATTGCCATAAAGCATCAGCTCAGTGCGGTGTTTGAGCCGGGAAAGGCACCCAAAATATCACTTGACTGACAGGAACGGCGGCTCCAGGTCTGCAGATAAAGGGAGTTTATTGGGACTTTCTTTAATGTTTTATATTACTATACACAGAGCCTTAGAAAAATATGTATTTGTCCATTGGGCTTTCCTTTTAAGATCCATATAAGCCTCAACTTCAACACGACTATTATACAACTATATCTATACCTTACATACAATATATGCAGAATCCCCACAAGCATTTTCAAAAGGGACACCGCATTCATTCAAAAGGACCCCATAGCTATCATATGCAATAAAGTCCATAGCATGGCTGGCAGCACAATCCCTGGTAAGGGCAGGATCACCAAAGTACCCCTGGGCAATAGTAAAAGGTAATTGTCATTCGGGGGTTAATACGCGTCACCCTTCTTTGTCACAGTATTTACAATTTATACTCCTCTTATGGGTCATCTGTAGTATTTGGACCTAGCAGTGTCTGGGATCAGCCTGATACCGGATGATGACGGAGATTCCTATTCTCAAAGGCAAGAAAAGAGCCAGAACCTGACTTCATTCCGAGCTTCATGAGGCTTCCAGGCCAGGAGCAGAAGAGTTCTAGATGTTCAGGGGTTGGAGAGTTTGTGTTAAACATAAAGGTAATAAATTAAATATTATCAATTAAAAAAAAACATTCAATAATATATATTACTTACATACTCAAAGCTTTATTAAATAATATTGGGTATAGCGGCGGGGGTTCCCCTTTAAACATTTAAAAGTTTGCGTGGGATGATCTCAATTCTGCTTTATTATTTAGCAGAAACTTTACCAATTTTGATCAAATTTCACCCAATAGGCAGATATGAAGTGAGTGTCTCGTAAGACATGGCAAAAAAAGTACCCTCTGTTTCTGGCTAAATAATTAAATTATGTTTGATAGAAACATCTTTAATTTTTATTTTATTTTAATTAAATAATGCATTTCAAGCTATTCCAATTTGGGGGGGGGGGGGGGTGTCACAGAATTATTAAACCAATCCCAATAAAACTCCAGGAACAAATAACAGAATTAAAATATTAGCACGGCTGAGAAGATCTTACAAGCTTTGAATATTGAATGTTTGTACAGCGCTGCGGAATATGATGGCGCTATATATAAAACAATAAATAATATTAACACCATTAAATGTTTTACATTTAAATGTCCTATTACACTCCAATAGAATTGCCCTCTCTAGTATATTAAGCAAACAGTCCTTTAATTCTTTCCTATGAAGGTCTTATCACATAAAGATTTTTTCCGGATTTTAAGGCAACGCCCTATCGGTACCTGGTTTTTTGCATCACATGACAATTTAAGCGTTCCCGGCAAAAAGTGTGAATGATCAAAATTTTATGCGATTAAAGAATTATTTCTGGGAAACAGTGAGAGAACTTAAACTCACGTGGGATCGGCATACGGCTCCTGAATCTAATACGAGACCAACGACTGATTAAGGTTTGAGTCGTTACAGCAGGAGAAACGGCGACTAGACGGGGGCCGGATGGGGCCGATCTGCTGGCAGATTCTATGTTTCCACCAGCTGATTTGCCCACTCTTTAAATCCACCCCCCCTTTCTCCTCTCTCCCCTCATCCTTGGGCACGTAGGGATAGAAGCCACAAATAATCCTCCTTCCTAAATTCCTATCCAGGTGATTTTGTCTTAAATCCACACTTTTTTGCCGAGTCTGCAAATATGGAGCAACCTGACCGTGAAACAACCCCATACTGGTTTTTATTTATTTTTTAAAATGCCAATTATTGGATTATTTTGGCATCAATTATTGGCAAGAATTATTTCTTTATTATGACTGATCTCATGGTAATTTTAGTACTTTGGGAATCATAGAAAAAATCATAGAATTTTTGTAGGAACCGGAACGCCCCGACCCTTCCGGACAGATTTGCGCGTTGTTTATGGTGCGGCTCACGCAGGTGTCTCGTATTCTGTTTCTTGGGGATTTGTTCAGCTAGCCGTGCCACGGCGCAGGTTCGGTTAGAGATAGAGCTGCGGATTATTATTCTCGGGCTGGGAGCTGTAAATATGAATAGAGGGAGAGGTCGCGGGAGAGGGCTGGATGTGCCAAGTGCCAAGCTCCTCCAGATAAGTCAAAGGTTTTTTCTGGGTTTTTTTTACAAGCAGCTGAACAGAACGTCAAGAAAAAAGTCGCTTGGTTTCTGGAAGAAGAGAAAAAAAAAAAGATTTTTTTATTTTTTATTCATTTCTGGGCGCTGCGATTTCCCAAAATTCTTTTACTCTGCAAATAAGGCATAAAATGTAATTTAAAAATATTCTGTCGTGGAGCCGGCCCTTTAAAATGCCCAACCTAGAAAAAGTAAAAGAGGGCGGAAGATTCACATTTTTTTTACATTTCGATATTTGATTGTTTTGCGGTGAAACGGGTGGCTGACTTTGGTAGCCAAAGGGGCCGAGCGCTGATCTAGAAGCTTCCACTTGTCAGATTATGTAATATACTAAAAGGGATCTCTCAACATCTTTTATTATTTCTGGTATCAGATTAAAAATATGTTTTTAAAAATATTAAGCTGTTTTTCCTTTTTTTTTTTTAATCGGTTGTAGTTTTTGCCCCATAATATAAGGTTTTCAGGCAGCTGCATATCAGCCGTTTGTATGATTCTCGCTCTGTTATCTGACCCCCAATCTACTAAACCCCCCCGACTCCTTATCATACTGCCTGTGGGGAACAAAAGAATGGCTCTGTCTTAATCACCCAGCCTGACTCTCTAACTAATGAAAGTCTATGGAGGAACGGACTTCATTAGCATTGTCATAAAGCATCAGCTCAGTGTGGTGTTTGAGCCGGGAAAGTCACCCAAAATATCACATGACCGACAGCAATGGCCGCCTCCAGGTCTGTAGATAAAAGGGGTTTTGGGGGAAAATGAGATAAAAGCAGGTTTTTGTCACATTACGTTCTACAGCACTGGGGGTAAATTACTATATAACAGAGTCGGGGGGTTGTTAGTGATGCCCGCTGGGACTGGGATGCTGAGTAGGGCCAGGCCTGACAGCATTTTTTGGCGTTTTGGGAGGTTATTTAAGGGCAGGTGTCATTAGGATAGGGGGTATTTTGTGTGTCACCCTACCACAGTCGGAGGGGGGGGAGTTTACCAGGCATCTAGGGGGTGAACAGTCGGGGGGGGGGGGGCATTTGGTGCAGAGATTCCTGGCTATTGGAGCTCGGAGCCTCGGGTCTGGGGTTGGGTATCCAGGTTTGCCCTGCGTTGGAGGTATCTGGTAAGCTTAGGGCTATTTTCGTTTTTTGTTATTTATTAATTTTAATTATGTTTATGGTTTATTATTTAGTTATTGTCTCCAGTTTGGTAGCCGTTGCCCTGGTAACGCGCCTGGTTTTGATTTAGGCCGCGTGGCAATGGCTCGGATGAATATATATATCGGCTGTGGTCTTTTCAACCCCACTCTTGGCGTTGTGTTAATTATTGGGTAGTTAAATTGGTTGGGTGGGCCCGGCCTGGACATCGAGGGTACATCATATATACACAACACTGGGGTTTATGCTCAAGGAGAAAAATATTTTTTTTTCCCTTCCAAATAGATCACCTGTACTCAAGCAGGAATATTAAAAACACCACTATGAATGGTGCTAAGGCACAATTATCAAATGAATTTTGTCGGTTCTGGTTTTGTCTTTGAATGTATTTACTGTAAGAAGCGCTGCGTAAATATAATAATATATACGGTATATATTAAGAGCATTGTCATGTAAATATACGGAATATTTTAATGTTTTTTAAAAATCTTTTTAATACGAACAATTTAATTGACCTACAATTATGAAAATTGAATTATTATTCATGTTTTTTTTAATAATATTTTTTATTCTAATTATTTATTATTTATTATAGTTTTTATAACCGCATTATGTTTATCTTGTACCGACCCATCTGCTGAGAATGGAAAAGAGTTGGTTTACCCTAAAACCGCACAATGGTCTGAATCACCGTGGCGATGATTCTAGGGGTCGGATCTTGGTATTTCGTTACAACAGGAAAATGGGCAGAGTCCTACAGCCCTAAAAGCCCCGATAATGTGTATATTAACAGCAGGAAATGGTTTAATAAAGTAAATTGTTCAAATAAAACACATTATTCTTTTTTATGGAAAGCCAGAAATTGGTCCCAATGGGATCTAAAAAGGCTTGTAAATATGATGTCATAAGCGATGTCATTAAACACAGATTATGCCAGCAGATTGACCTCGTTCGGCCCATCTAGTCTGCCCGTTTTACTGCTGTAAGGACTCAAACCCTAATCACTGTATTAGTCTCTACCACCTTTGCTGGGAAGCTGTTCCACTTAACTACCACTAAAAACGTCCTTATGTTACAAGGAATACAAAATCCTTTATAGTTTAAAAAACTAAGTAGCGCGCAGCCACCATTTCCATTTCCCTGCGTTTGGCTGAGTGTAATGAGAGCTGTGATCCAATCTCCGCCGTGAAACCAATTATCCCAGCCTCTGGCTCCCCACCCGATAAATACACGGCGGGTTTCCGGACGGCTCCCGCCGGCACCCGGCTCTGTGCTGTCTCTTTCCTCGTACAGGTGTGTTTTGAGTACAGAAGGGCCGTGTTGATTGTTTTGATGCGGTTCTGCTCACCACCGGAGGGAAGGGCCGCCGATAAATCACCCGCAGAACCTCACATGAACTCGGCAATCAGCAGCCGGTGATGAATACGCAGGACCTGCCTTATTGTTCACTTCGGAAGACGGTTAACAAACGAGACATTGTGGAGTCTGATTCCATCGTGAAATCTTAGAAGAGAGGCGGACCGGGAAAGGGTTCCGGGGCCGCGGCTATAATGTGCCACGCCGGGCGAATACGGATAGTCAGCTCCTGGATCTAAAGCTATCGTGCACTCCAACTCCCATCAAGCTTAGTCACAAAGGCTAATTCCATAAACTGAAATCCTGAAGTCTTACAGGAGAAGCGGATATCTCCAGCAAGCTTTACACTGCAATGCCCTCAAACGTCGGCCCCATTCGGCCCCCCATCTAGTCGCCTGCTTCTCCTGCTGTAAGGACTCAAACCTTAACCAGTGGTTGGTCTTGTTTACGTGTTAACGGCATACAGTAAAATAATGGCGAATACCCCCTAAACCTGCTTGTTTTGGCACAATCTACTGAACTGCAATTACTTTGCATTAAATACTCTACGGATTCCTCCCAAGTGTCCTGTTTTTCACGGGGCAGTCATGATTTTTGGGCCCTATCATACTGCCCCGGTTTAGCAGTCATTGGGGATCATGGGGTGGTTGGGGGGTCCTCTGCTGCCATTGCAGCCCCCACCTTCCTTGGGACGCTCTGTAGGTGAGCACCACTTGGCTCTTTGAGTAAGGTGGGCGGGTGATCTTGCCCTGACTCCCCCCTGCCTGGCTCTGGCCCCGCCCCTCATATAACATAAAATACAAATATTTTTGCCTAATTTATAGCACGTATTCATCATTGGATAGAATCAATACAATCCTGATGGTTTTTGGGATGCCTCGGGGTATCCATTAGGTTCTGCCGCCCATGAGCCGGAATCAGGGTTAATAAGACACGTCGCGCATGCCTTATCCGCAGGGGAGAGATAAACTATAACCATTCCTGCTTCACGACTTATCTCAAATCTTAAATAAAGTCTTATTATCACACCTTAGGGTGGACCTGCCATCCGTAAAAGGCGCTTTAACGATAACTTGACTTCTAATCCTAAAACTTCTAGCCCTCTTTCCATACCCTGAGTCCTGCACCAGTTTTAAAAGAACTCTTTTTTTTTAAAGAAAAATGCAACTGGGCAGCCAATCAGGGACGGGGAAATATATTATATACATATTAAATTATATATGAGAGAAAGAGAGGGAACAATAGAGATCCAGAGAGAGAGAGAGAGGAAAAAGAGAGATAGAGAAAGAGAGGAGAGACAAAAGAGAGATAATGAGAGAGGAGAAAAGAGAGAGAGGAGAAAAAAGAGAGATAGAGAGGAGAAAAAAGAGAGATAAAGAGAGAGAGGAGAAAAGAGAGATATAGAGAGAGAGAGAGGAGAAAAAAGACAGATAAAGAGAGAGGAGAGAAAAGAGAGATAGAGAGGAAAATAATTCACACAAATATCACAGTATGTTTTTTAAGTAATTATTTAAATCTTAAAACCTTTGGTTCGTTAAAATCCGCTGGTTACCTGTTAAACGATAATGTAAAGAGCGCTGATGTAAGTCTGAGTCTGCCGTGATGTAACTTGAGATCAGGTCAAACTTTTTGGAGTGACGTGAGATTGAGTTTGTGAACCAAGACCTAAAGAGACCGTAGCGGATATTCCCAACAATTCTTGTGGATCACACTTTTTGGGGGTGCAATAAAGTTTTATTCGATTATTATTGTTCATAGCCGTCCCTAAAGTGGAACATCTGGCGAGACCCAGGCGCGGTTACCTAGGCAGGTGCTGGGGATTAACGCAATTTGTGAAACGGGTTTAAATAAAATCCGTGTCTAGGATCGCGCGTCACTCCCCGGGCTCGGGATATGAAGCGGTGCCGTTCATTCTATCGGAGGCTTATCTGGCCGGGATTAGACACCCACCCTGGGCCGGCTCCTCGCAGCTGGGAGAGGCGACTTCGGCCAGGGAAATGAATCACGGCACAGCACACACAATCCTGCTACTTATCTGGCCCTTTTAACCCTTTGTGTTCCAGAGAGGAGACTAACGCAGATAAAAAAAAAAACCCAGCAAGACTCTGGATTCAGACTTTTGTTCCATTAAATGCCATAAAATACTTGAATTGAGTTGATATCGTTACCCTGATAACCCCTTTCAATTATATATCAGCGATACAGAATGCGATCAAAAACACGTTGCATTTATACATCAGACCGAAACGTATATTTAACTATAAAGACCTTATTAGCCCCAGATCGGCCCCATTCGGCCCCCATCTAGTCGCCTGTTTCTCCTGCTGTAAAGACTCAAACCTTAATCAGTCGTTGGTCTCGTCTTAGATTCAGGAGCCGTATGTCTACCCCAGGCATGTTTAATACCCTCACTGTATTACCCTCTATCGCTTCTGCTGGGAAGCTGTTCCACTTATCTACCACCCTCTCAGTAAGCAAAACTACTTTACATTACATCTAGTTTTAGATTACGATCTCTTGTTGTAACATTTATCCTCCTTTGCTGTAATTGGATGAATCCCCTTTATGTATTTAAATGTCTCTCTCCCATCCCCCTCTCCCCCAAGCCGGACATATTGAGATCCTTAAATCTTCCTTGACGATTTTTAGCCTTCGTATGGTGTCTTTTTACGTCTTTTCATTCTCCCACCCCGTGGTTTCATTCATGCACAAAATGTCACATCCATGCATTCTATATCTACAGAACATGTATCGGGGAAGGAGAGGTAAATAAATAATAATAATGATAATAAAAATAATAAATAATGAATAATAATGAAAGCCATCGGACTGGATTCAGCGCTACATAAAATACCTTAAGAATAACTGAAAGCCCATTTTTGGTATCAGCAGTGCAATCACTATAGCAACCGACAGAATGTTAATGCTAATTCCTCCATGAACATTCCGTTTGTTGCCGAGTCGCTCTCTGTACATAAAATCCAGTGTTTTGAGTTGTTTTTTGTGTCTATGTTGCTTTTAATGTATCTAGCATGTGAAAGGTTTTGGCTTATAATACAGTTTAACCCGTGAAATATTCACCTGGCAGCGTCATGCTTTATAACACCGAATTAAAGCGCGGGGGGGGGGGGGGGGGGTTGGTTTAGTTCTCTTTTCTTCCTCTTTAGAAACGCGGATTATTTTTTCGGCTTGGGTTATCTTGGCTGTCGCATCAAAGGTGGCGCCCGGGGGCTTGGCTAGCCTGGTACATTTCACGGTATGCCCACTTATCTTGGTCGCGATTCAACATGTTTTGCACCGAGACGTACGGATGCGTTTAACAAACGTCCACACGTAGCGTACGCATCCAACGGTGAAAATACATCTGATACATCTATACTTAATAAAATCATGTATGTATTTTTTCTCTTAAGTCAATATTAATAATCACATGTTTTTTCTTCCAATACATTTTAACCACTAAAGTGAGATCTATGTTTTGGATCATTTTTTATTATTATTATTATTATTATTTTTATTTTATTTATGAATAATAATGATAATGATAACAATAATAATAATAATAAATTATTATTATATAAGTAAATGCAGATGTAAAGTTCCAATGCTGGCTCATATCAGTCGTTGGTCTCGTCAGGAGTCATATGCCGATCCCTTGCATGTTTAAATCCCCTCACTGTATTACCCTCTACCACTTCTGCTGAGCGTCTGTTCCACTTATCCACCACCCACTGACCAGAAGCTTTGAATACTCACTCAAAGATATTGCCAAGGCACTTGACAAATGTATTTAGGCTTCCTGAGATGTTGCATGCCTCGCTATGTAAACGTTATTGCACTTGAAGTAAAGTGATATGATGAAAGTGATGCGAGTGGCTGCGGACACCTCGAGTGGAAAAGTTTCTGCGCGGAAAACAATAGAAATTTCCACCATTTAGAAAACATGGGCAAAGGTTTTCACCCCGCTCTACATTTTAATGACTAAACTGATCTGAGTGTTGATGTTGATGTTAAGTGGTACGTTGGGTCGGGGAGACCATCGCATGGTTCCTATTCCTACCACCCTGGGCAGACTACGCCTCGGGTTCCCTCTTCTGCGTGCATTTACTTAAATGTGGCCCCCTTTTGTTTTTCTATATGGGGAGGTCTTCTACTCTTATGATGTTTCCATCGTATACTACATTCTAGAAATACCTTGGCATGTTCCAACCAGAACAGAAGCCGACTCCTTCGTATTCTCCCCACTGTGATCGTATATAAGACTCCAGTTCTTGCTTTTGCTCCCAGAATATTATGGCTGATATCCCTGCTTGAATACAGGTGACTCAATTAAGTGTATCTTTAAAAAATGACAAGTCAAGGTTTCCCTGAGGACCGGTATTAGAGCCATTTGGGTAACATATTTGCCTCTTAAAGGTTACATTTTATTTTATTTCGGATGAGTCTCGTGATCAGCTCATTTAGAAAGTTCCCAGGTCTGAGCAGCGCCTTAAATTAGAAAAAAAAAAACCCACATTTTCTTATAGATTTTCAGGATGCCTGTTTGGAACAAACATGTTCTGCCTGACTCCATGCAGCATCTCATAGAGGTTTTTGGTTATGTTCGTTTCCCAAGCTCCTTGAGACGTCTACAGAGGGTTCCGCTCGGAACGTTGAGAAAACTCTATTCTTTAATTGTTCTTTACATTCACAGAACGCTGTTAATTCTAGCTTTCAAATCAAGTCCGCCGGCCAGCCCAGCTCTACCGTGTCTTTGGGAAGCTTGCCAACACAGATCTCCAGTGAACATACATCGTCCCCCGGACGCTTGCCAAGAGCGCCTAATCCGCACACCCATACCGAAAATCCTCCTCCCCGCTTTTGCGCTGGATACTAAGCCCAGCCTGTCTGTACCTGCTACGCGCTCACCCTGATCAAACATTATGACAGTTTGTGTTTGCTCTGTTGTGTACACCCTTCCCCCCCACACCCAACGCTAAGAATAAACCTATCTTTTGCCCGGCCGTCCGCACCCATTCTGCGAGTGACTCAGTAGCAGAGACTGCCTAGGATTTCCAAGAGCATCTGGTTCTCATTTTATTTGCAAAGTACCAGGCTCTTCTTTTTAACTCCTGGGTTCATGTTTTCGTTTGGCACGCATGACCCGTAGATTGGAAAAAAAATTTTTAGCACAGCTGCTGTTGTGGACAGCAACTCTCAAGACGCTCAGCCAATGTCAGGTTAGACGCGTCTCCTTGGCTGGCCAAGGATCGACCAGGCTCTTTGAAGCAGTTCTAGAAGTTCCCTATAATACTTTTTTTTAGGTATAAAATGTGTTTTAAATGTAACACGCTTGGCATTTATCTGTTTTCCTGTCCGGCTTTAGATCCCACAGATCTGTGGCAAATCAGCTGTTTGGCTGAGCAAAGTATCTCCACTTATTTCTGATTTCAGACAGGAAACGTTCCACCCAATGTAGGCTGAGCCCCGTAACTGTATCCATTCATTCTATTTTATTTTCCTCTGGTTTATTTTAAGGGGTAGGAGGGATGCTTCCTGGATCCACCTGAACAGAAAGTTCTAAAGGAATAAAAATATTGCATATTTTTTTTCCACTTATTTTTCCTGGAGAACGTTTTTCACGTTTGGTGCCCTATTTCATGGCAGAGACGTCACAACGATATCCTAAATTCTGGTTCAAAACCATCCCATCCACCAAAGCTTAAAGACGTTGCATCGGAGACGTTGGAGATCCTGTGGTTTGGGGGGGCATTTAAATGCAGGAGGAACCCAATGAGGTTCTGGTGGAAAGAGGTGAAAGTAGTGAGGGCAGTAGGGTCATTCCATCGTGGTCCACAAGGCGCCGGTGTTCGGTATGAACTTGCGCTTGGGGCTTGAGGAGCCTCTGCCTCCAGTGATCTTACCTTAAACATTTAAATTATGAGAGGAGCAAAGTGCGGTGGTGTTACCGCAAGAGTGATGGTAATCATAGGGACAGTGTTCCCGGTAGGAGATATTCGCCAAAAATGACTGCCAACTGATGGTTAAGCCCCAAGCTGGACTCGTGATGTATGGAAGTTCTACTTTACTAAGAGAGTGGTAGATAAGTGGAACAGCCTCCCAGCAGGAGTGGTAGAGGGTAATACAGTGAGTGAATTTAATTGTCTCAATCTAAGACAAGACCAAAGATTCATTAAGGTTTGAGTCTTTAGAGCAGGCGACTAGATGGGGCCGAATGGAGCCGATCTGCCAATAAATTCTATGTTACTACGATTGTATATATTACAGAGAAATCCAGAAACCCCTCTCTCTCTCCATTATGTTGTTAAAAGTAATAAATGAGTATTAATGTTTTGGTATTAGATAATTAAATTCAAATGTCTTTAAACTACAAATGATTTATTCTGCACGGCAGCTGTTCACCTGCAGATGGCGCCACGTGGTAACGTGCATTGCCCACCCATTTCTAGCAAACCAATTTTCCCTTTATTTTCCTTGGGGGGGGGGGAATGCTTAAAATAGACCTCCCAAAGTCTACATTTTACTTTATTAACGTATTTAATGGTAACATAAGACGGATACATGCATTAGAACCCCACCTTTTGAATATAGCACTGGCGGGATTTGTATATCACGGGTTAATTAAATTACTCCTAACTTTTTGCTAAATCCCCCTTCTTTTGGTGGTGATGATAATCAATTCTCTGCAGAATCCAATGATGGTAAAAGCTTTAAATAAAGTGCTTTTTCTCTTATATAAAACGTAATAAAAATGAATTGCACGCCCGTGTTAAGCAAATATACCATAAACACCTAACATTTTATTCTTTCCTCCGAAGCTTTATTCACATAAATATAACTCTTATATATATAACTTTTATGAAACAACCTACAAACTACTTTTGTGTCACATGGCGTTCCTCTCCAAAGCTGAGAATAAGACAGAATGTTTCAGGATTAAAGATTCATTTCTGAGAAGTTTTTAGGCTTTTAACACTACTCATAATGCTGTTTTTTTTTTTAAAAAATTCTGCATTTAGTTACAAAAGTGTTAAATTCTGCAAAGTAAGTGGAACTGCATCTAAAATCCAAGCACAGAATCCAGAAAAGTCCCAGAAAGCTTCTGGATTTATTAATACAGAATGTTACAATGACAGTTCATAATGAAAGGGCCCTTGAAGAAGAGCCCTTGTAAGCTAATGGCGATGTAATCATTAATTAAAGCCATTTGATAACATTAGTCAGGTCTGGCGGCATTTTCCGGAAACAATTTCAGAAGCTTTTTTGATGGTTTTTTTTTACATTTCTACAAATGTTACACAATAAGTGTTACAATGTGACCCTACACAATTTTTTTAAACAATGTCTTCCCATAGGATTCCACATTTCTGAAATTTTGTTTCTTTTCTATTATTTTATTTAGTTATTTAATTTTTTTTTTTTTTTAATTGTGATTCTCTTCTCTAGAATACATTTGATATTTTAAGTAAAAACACATAAAATATGTAAATGTTGGTCTAAATTGGTCCCGAAGAAGACAAATTTAAAGGGACTATCATGACGCATGTTCCGTCTATCTTTTTCTGTGTATTTCCATGGAAAACACTCTGCGGGGCACTTAAAGCCCCTCGTCTTTTCTGTACCGGCACATTAATCTGTCTAGCATGTCAATAACATGGAGAGGTCGTGACAAGATTCCATCCTACCTCTCAGCTTGGGGAGAATGCATTGATGCACACACAGCCGGCCTTAGGTGTTCTGGCGCCCTGTGCGGACTACTCCTCTGGCGCCCCCCCATCCCAAAAAAAGAAAGGAATACAAACTTGTAACAAAATCCCAATCACTATATACTACGCCAAACATTGATGTGGTCTAGGCCTACCACTTCATTGTCTGGCTTAGTAGTAGGGATGCACCGAAACGAATTCTGGACTGAAACCGAAAGTGCAGCATTTACCTGGCCAGAACCGAATATGACCCCCCCCACACCATAAAAAAATCTAACACTTTTATTTAAAGTAAGTAACACACCAAAATAGGACAAAACAATTAAATAACAATATTATATATATATATATATATATATATATATATATATATATGATTAACAGCAATCACATTCCTATCATGCCCAGGCATACCCAGATTCCAGGATGTACTCGCAGACTTGGCATGATAGGAGTATGATTGCCCTATCTACCCCTTCTCACTCTCTTCTGCCCTATTTACCCCTTCTCACTCCCTTCTCCCTATCTACCCCCCTTTCCCCTGTCTCACTCTCTTCTCCCTATCTACCCCCTCCTAACTATCTACGCTCTCCCTCTTTGAAGTTCACTTACCTTTCAGGAGTCCTGCGGTGGGGGTGCAAGGCCTCTGCCTCCCAGCTCTCCCACTGTATGGAACAGTATAGAATGATGGGAGTTATGATGTACTTTTAGAGCATAATTAGATCATGAAAAAGACATTGGAAATGGTACAGCATAACACCCATCACTCTCACACACTTACCAATCCGCACATATACCAATCCGCACATATACCAATCCACACACACACCAATCCACACACACACACCAATCCACACACACACCAATCCACACATATACCAATCCACACACACACCAATCCACACATATACCAATCCACACACACACCAATCCACATATATACCAACCCACTCTCACTGAATGCTTTCCTACCTTTCCTCTTTTCTCCTTACAGCTCCTTTTCCTTCTCTTCGCTCCTCTTCTTCAGTTCTTCTGTCTTCTTCCGGGTCAGAGGGCACGGACAGCGGTGGGCGCGGCTTCAGTGTTGTGCGCTGGGATCTAGCATCAAACCCCGGCGCACAGCAGCTGTTGCCGCGCGGATCACAAGGGAGCGGTATCGGAGGTCTTTAACAGACCTCCGGCTCCCTTGAGTGATTTTAAGCCGGGTTCGCCCCCTGGAGTGTGGCGCCTTATGCGGTCGCACAGGTCGCACACCCCAAAGGCCGGCCCTGGATGCACATACCCAACACTGCGCATGCATATGTACAATACCCAGTGGAACTGAAACACAACTTATTTAGCTGATAGACAGGGATCAACATACATCATCCCTGTCCCTTTACCATCTTTACCAAGATGTAAAATCTCATAAACCTCCCAAGACTCAGAGGTCAGGCTTGAGTCTACTTTCTGTTCTATGAACAAATGCTAAAACCTTGACTCTTATTTTCATAAGGAATGTTATATTTTAATGTGCCCAATTTTTTACATGCATGTGAGTATTTTTTAGTATAACGTTCTTTTAACTGTATGAGTACCAGAGTTACATTCTACACTATTGGCTTTTTTATAGTAAGACTTTATAGTATACTATAATGGAAGGGCTACGGTATGTGCTGGCGCTATACAGTATAAATAAACATAATGTAATATATAATGGCAGATAAGCATAAATTATTATTCTATTTTCATTGTCGGTGTCTGAATTTGTTATTTGTTGTTGAAATATTTCTGGTGCCTTTCTTAACGCTTTGTGGCACAGATGGTCTTAAGTTTTGTACAATGGATGAATGAAAGGATGAATGAATGAAAGGATGAATGATGGATGAATGCAAGGTCATGTGATTAGGCGCCCATGTAAAATGTTTTTCTCTAGGTCCTCTAACATGACTATAAACAGTTCTGGAGGAATTTATCAATGTTTGGGTTGGGTTTCCCTTACTGTCAGTGTTAGCGTGTGATGTCAGGGTATGCGGAGCTGGGACTGTGTTCACATTCACACCCACTCACACAAAACTCCCAAAATAAACGACACATCCTGGGCAGAGTGAGTTATCAAAGATACCAGCTGTCTCTGTTTTTAGAGAACAGTCCCCTGCCCTGATTTGAGACTTATGTCACCGGAGACGATCCCTAAAAACCCTCTAAAGGTAAATTAGATTTTTTTTTTTGTTACTGCCATAAAATATATTTGCCATATTTAATGTAGATAAAAAAAAAACCCAAATATTTTAATTATTGGGGATGATCCCTAAACAATATTTTAGGGTTTGATAAAATGGGGGCAAAACCTCTTTTTTGGGCTGCTGCATCATCTGCCACTTAAAGAGTTAAATTTGTTCTGACACGTAAATTAAAAATGTACTGAATAATACATTATGTGTCACATACTTTACATATATATTTTTTTCTCTTCAAAGCATTTCTTGAAAGGGCGAGAGGTTGCTGACCTTAAAGGAACCTTAACACCCAATAACTCATATACATTGGTATCGGTGCCGCTTATCTTCCAACTTTATCTTTGCCTGTGTATGCTCGGTATAGATAGGTCTTATAATATAATCATATAGTAATATAGTATATATATATATATAATATACTCAACTATACAAAGGGGGAGAAAAAAAATCAGGGAGTCCATAAAGCTCTGATGTGGATTTTTATTTATTTTTTACATTTATTTTATTTATTTTTTTAAAGTCTTTAGTAATTTAATATGCATTCTTCCTTGGGATGTCACGGACATCAGACTGTCCCTTTAAATTCGCCGGACCTCTTGTATTTTTCAGCTGCATGAACCATGTAGCGATATAGCGCTGTACAAATGATTACCCGTGTATCTGATGTCAGATGCCTGATTTGTATGTAATATGTTTCTGCTTGTCGTGCTCTGGGTGTATTTGAGGTTTGAAGCAGCTGATCTGCGTTATATTCTAATCTGTGCCTCCTCCTTTAACATCCTCTGTAATTTTCTCTGATAAAGAACACGTATGAGAAAAGCAACAACTGGGAAACCGCTGTTGGGTAGGGTGACCACATTCAGCCATTCTTCCGGGACACATGTACATTTCACATGGTTGCTGACCAGCACATGTAAAGGGCTGCCCCTTGCAGCATGTGGGATGGCTTAAATTAATGTTATTCAGTCCACATACTGCGGGGCAGCCCTATACATGTGTGGGTTTACAACATGTGAATTGCATACATGTCCTAAAAAAAATGGCTGATTATGGTCACCTGGTTTTGGGAGACACTGGCATACCCGAGATCCTCAAGGGTGGGCTATAAGGTGCTTTTCTGCTTCTGTGGGGGTGGGTACTTAATGCGGAGGGCTAGCTACATACAGCCATTATTGGGCTGGGAGGGAAGTGGGTGGAGAGCTGGTTACCTGACCAAGGAAAGAATAAACTGACCCGGAGACTGGAGGAATCAGGGCCTCACCCAGAGACCCCATGTCCAGCCCAGGGTGTTCCCACGTGTGGATACTGGCCTAACATATCGCAAGGTCTTCAGAGTAGCGTAGAATTAGATTGTAAGCTCTGTTTAATCATTTTAGTTTTCCTTAAGAAACCTGTTATAAGAGTGTAGACCCTGCAGGTAACATTCTGAGCTCCTAGAAAAGAGGGGCATCAGGGGAGGAAAGAGGGAAAGGGGGATTTGGTATCCAAAGGGCGCCTGTCCCTCTTAAAAATAGACGCTTGGGAGGTATGTTACTTGACTACAGTTCCCATAATGGATCATGGAGGAAAACAATATCAATTATAGAGCGTCAGCGTTAATATTTCTGTGGCCCTGTCCCTTGGATAAGATACATAGACAGATGCATAAGGGCCCTCAAACTATGATGTCATAACCCAGTGCCCAGGCTTCATTTGGGGGCTGGAGAAGACGGGAAGCTATAAGTTTCCCTGCTACTCAGTAGACCACCGGGATCGTGGTCCGTAGGGAATGCAGTGTCTGGTATACCTCTCAACTAAATCCCCCGATGCCCCCTGTGGTTACGCGAGTATCTAAGGATCAAAGGAGCTACCCAAAATAAAATTGATGTTAAATTATAGAGCACCTCTGTCTGTCCAACAGGTGCCTCCCCAAATATTATTAATCAATAACTCCCACAATGCTCAGCCTTCAAATAGCTAAGCAAGCACCAATGAAGAGGTTCTGTGTATGCCGGAGTGCTACCCATTGTCATTCCTTGTCTATCATTTCTTTTCTCTGCATATATATTGTATATGTATGTATGTATATTCGTGTTTTTATAGGCTTCCAAGACCTACATGGACCTGTCAATATTTGAAGACACAGGTGGCACGTTTTAAAAAAATATGCCCCAATTAGACATTTCAGAAACTTAATTTGTGCAGTTAATGTCAAATGTAACTAAACCACAACTATTGTTGTTTTGACGTTAGACAATTGGTTGGATTGACGATAGTGAATACGGCTAATCTTATGAAAGCTAAGACTTTAATTGCAAATCAACACCCAAGTGAACGGTTCAGTTTGGTTAGGCTCTAAAATCCGGACCTTCCCGTGATTAAGTAAAAAAAAAATGGGGCTTATTATTAGTAACATTATTACCATTTCAGTATATTTAGTATATTTAGGAAAAATTCTAAAAATAAATGTAATTATAAATACAATTATTTAATATAAAGAAGAATAAAAAAAAACTTTATTGCTAAAATAATAAAAAATACTATTTTTAAAAGAAAAAAAAATATTTTGATTCTTGATTTTCGATTATTATTATTATTTCTATTACTAGACCTACTACTATTATTATCATTATTTTTAATATTATTCCATTAATTCTATCCTTTGACAGGTGCTTGCGACATCCAATCCTAGTAGATACCATGACACTTTATTGAGCATATTGACGAAATGTTATATTTTTTCACCGTTTTGGAAGCATGCATTTGCGGTGTCTTTAATACTTTATATCATATGGGAATTTTCCCAAGAAAGCTTCTGATGTCTGCAGGACCAGACTGAGACATGAATAAAAAATGAACGCCAGCTTCGTACTGCATCAAACCGGCATAATGAGCAGGCCAAGTCTTTCTGTAAGAGTCCTCTGGCATCGTAAGGAATACATGGCCGCAGAGCCGGCCTTAGGCGTTGTGGCGCCCTGTGCGGACTACTCCTCTGGCGCCCCCCCTCACTACCCCCCCTCTCTGCCCCTTCAAACTACCCGCCCTCTCTGCCCCTTCAAACTACCCCCCCCATGCCCCTTCAAACTACACCCCCCCCTCTGCCCCTTCAAACTACACCCCCCCCACTTACCTTATTGCCGGAGTCCTGCGGTGAGAGCGGGAGGCATCCGTCTTCTCGCTCTGCCGCGGTGCTGAAATTTCATGTTGAGAGCCGGAATAGTCCGGCGCTCAACATAAGATGCCGGCACAGCGACGGAGTCACGGAGAGTAAGGGGCGCCGAGCGGTTGCCGAGAACTTCACGAGCAACCGCTCGGCGCCCCTGCCCGGGACTTAGATTTAAGCATCGTTTTTTTTTTAAAACTTTATTTAACATGAATGATGTTAAATAAAGTTTTAAAAAAAAACACAAAAAAAAAAAACGATGCTTTAATCTAAGTCCCGGTCAGGCGCCCCTGCAACCATGGCGCCCTGTGCGGTCGCACAGGTCGCACACCCCTAAGGCCGGCCCTGCATGGCCGGACATGTATGTTCTCTGCAAATATATAATACAGAGAGAACCTTACGTGCCCGCTGGCGGGTTCCGTGTTTCCCATCAATCTGTCAGCCGGCCTGGACTTGTATTGAGTCCCTCTAAAAAAAATATAATTTTTCTCCTAAAACCCAGAGCTGTATACAGGAGGCCGCCATTGTTGTCGGTCATGTGATACTTTGGGTGACTTCCCCTTCTCTAATACCACACTGAGCTGTTCTCTATAGACTTTCATTAGTCAGAGTGTCCGGCTGGGTAATTAAGACTGAGCCATTCTATTGTTCCCCACGGGCAGTATGATAAGGAGTCGCGGTATTTGTCTAGTAGATTCGGCTCAGATTACAGAACGAGGACCCTGAAAAACATCATATTATGGGACAAAAACTACACAATATTTTGAAAACATGTATTAAAAAAGTTTGGTGGGAGATCCCCTGTAAGGACAACGGAATGCTTACTGCACCGAGTAGCACCGGCACTCCACCATGAAGGGACGTCGTGTCTCCTATTTTGCGATACTTTTCCATAGTCTTAATCTGGGGGTCTCGGGTGGTGGGATCCCTTTGTGATATCCTGCCCCCCCCCCCAAGCGAGAGGGTCACGTATGTAACAATCACCAATACCAGAAGTATTTGCAGGAAAGGCTCTGTGGACGGATGTATATCACGCCTCGGCTGGGTGGCAGGTGCCGTACCACCTCCTGGCCTCGGGGGGAACTCCTGGTATTAGGGTGGGTGGTTTTAATAACAGATTATCCCTGAGACGCGACGTTCAGAATCCAGACCTGGGACGGCCGGCTTTCTGCATCTTCTAGAGAAATGTCACAAACATCTGCGTTTTTAAGGCGTTTAAAGGCGTTTCTGGCTATTCTGACTGTTGGTAAAAGATATAAGGAAGCTCCATCACCTTAAAGTGTGTCTCAGGCGCCCCTTATTTACAGGAGAACTGCATTTATCGCTAATTTACATCCAGTTTAAGAATATAATCTTCATTCTTTCTCAATTCATTCTGCCCCCCCCCCCATTGGCGTGTATCATGCATGTGGTTTATATCATGGCAACATGATCCGTTATACCGCAGGTAGAGGGGACACAAAAGATTCCCCCACATTCCAAAAATGTCGTTTTCCGCCCTGTGGAACATTTCACGTAAAAAATGTTTCCATGGCCATTATTATTATTTATTGTTTTATATAGCGCCATCATATTCTGTAGCGCTGTATCATAAAAAAAGTTTAAGTGAGTTAACAGGTATTAGTGTTCACGGGAAGCCACAAGCTATTCACTAATCTACCCTGTGTCTGGGCAGCTGGTCCACGGGGGCCAAATGGTTCTTATCTACCTTCTAATTGTACGTTTCTGCATCACGTCGGCCAGGCGACCAGCAACGACCATGGAAAGGGTGGCCGATCGGGCATTAGCCCGGAGAGTCCAATCCTTGCCCGTGTGTTACGTTTATTACTCATTCCCTACGCAATCAAATGTCAGACGGGGGCTTGCGAGGGGCTTATCCAATAAGACCAGTAAGCACTGTCTATGTTCCAGTAACCTGCAGCGAGGATCCTGTTGACATCCTCGGTGGTTTTAAGGGTTTTCTGGACATGGAATGTTGAGTAAATTTGGGTTCTTTCCAAGAACCTCTCTACAGTTTCTGTTTTAGAAGATCACGTATTTCCAGATATAAAGAGTCGGGGCTGCAGCGCCCATAGGCGAGGAGCCCTTATGGAGCCGAGCAGCCGCTCCTGCTGCAGAACCTCTTTCTTTTCTACAAGGCTCTGCTCCGGCCGTAGGAGAATCACATTGATTCATCGGTTTAAATTCATACCAGGCTGAGTTGGCATGATGCCCCTCACCATTAACCTGTTGAGTACCATGAGAACGTTTCCGATCCTCTCCTCGGGTCACCAGCGTTAACCCTAAAAGTGTCGGCTGATTGTTAAGTGTTTTGAAGGGTTAATAAGTTGAAGGGAAGAGGAATTTTTTGGAGGCGAGGGCCGGGGTTTGGCTGCGGCTCCGTGAATATCGTCTCGGGCGCGGTTATTAGGGCAGGTTTATAATGACAGTCTTGGCCCGTGTTCCGTGTGCTGAATGAAGACACAAGGGTTGGTCTTTACCTTGTGAACCGACGTGCCGATGTTGTATGCCGCGGGGCGAGGGGAGGGGGCGGCCGTGGTAAAATATTACAGTAGGTGGTGTGACGAGACTGCAAGCCAAAAACACTCGGCCGTCTCTGGAACACAAGCTAACCCTCGGGTGTCTTGGCAGCTGTGGTTTGGGTTAGACGTCTCACGCAGAAGACGCGAAAAGCAAGGAGCTCCACAATCCGCTCTGATGGGGCCAGCGACTTCCTAGGCATTTAACGTAAGTCTATTGGGCCTCTTGGCTCAGAGTAGTGTGAGTGGTGAGTAAAAAAAACAACAACCTTACAACAGGGTTAACCCTTAATCACTGCTGCCCTGTATGATGCATTTTCTATAAGCGTAGGCAGGCGACATCTGGTTGCCTTAGTGTATGGGGGCGTTAAATGCTCCTAAATTTTATTTTTATTAACTTATTATTTTAACTCCCCGAGTGCCAGAGGACTGCACATCATACTTGTCAGCAGCTTCTTCTGCGTAATTCTAACTGGTTTTATGTTATATTTTCTATTAGCTGTGGTGATAATGCAGCTACGAAAACACACGAGGCGAATATTTTTTGTGTTTTTTAGAGTGTAAGCTTGCGAGCCGAGCCCTCTTTACCAAATGTATCGGCTAGTCTCAGTCTGTCCTAGTTTTGTCAGACCCTTTGAATGTGGGGACTGTAAGAAGCGCTGCGCTATATAAAAAATAATAATTATAAAATATTATTATTAATAATATTAACATACAATACCATTTTAGTATTTTAACGTAAATATTAAGGGGATCTGTTGGCGAGAAGCCTCAGCTTATTAAATCTCATTAGAGAAGATTTCAGATGAAAATATATTTTTTTTAATATAAATATGACTTTGTGCATCTTTTTTAAGAGTAAGAGGCCGTACCATACAAGAATAATATTTTCAAACTTGATCTGTCCGTGATGCTTTATATGATATGAAATGTTAGAACGGGAGGCTATAATCTAAAACTAGAGGGTCAGAGGCTTAGATGGAAAGTAAAGTTTTACTTTACCGAGAGGGTGGTAGATAAGTGGAACAGCCTCCCAGCAGAAGTGGTAGAGGGTAATACGATGAGGGGATTTAAACATGCATGGGACAGACATACGGCTCCTGAGATGAGACCAACGACTGATTAAGGTTTGAGTCTTTACAGCAGGAAAAAACGGGCGACTAGACAGGGGCCGAACGGGGCCGATCTGCCGGCAGCTTCTATGTTTCTATGTTAGATTTTTCTCTACAATAATTTCCCTTTTATAATAAAGCCTTTGCTTTAATATCACACCGAGCACGATACAGTGACGTCCTTTTTTTTATGCGACAATATTTTTTTTTTATGTTTTTTGGTTAAAGAAGAATTAAGCATTTTTTTTAGCTGGTATGTCTGCTAATGTTATTGTCTCATCCTTTGTGTTCTGCTCAAACTAATTGGTGATGACATCGGGGGTTAAGAAAGGATGGCGTGAACAGTTCCATATTGTAAACAAAGAATACGTACAATATAATTAATAGTAATAAAAATGATTAATTTATGTGAACAAAAGGAGGTGGCAGATCCTCCTAACAGCTCCAAGCCCTTCTGGATGTATTGTATTATAAGGAGGTCATTGTTTTCTGTAGTCTAAACAGATTTGGGGAAATAATGGATGTTGTTGTCCTGTCTATCAGGTGAGGAGTAGCTGCAGCTCTGCCCCCTAGTGTACGGTACTGGGTACTGACAATGTGAAGCGATCTCCTGCCGATAGTTTGATTATTACTTTAGATTTATCAGATTCAGATACATTTTCCAAATATTGAGCTGTTTTTTTCTTTTTTAGAACAGCTGTAGTTTTTGCCCCATAATATAATGTTTTCAGGCAGTTGCATATCAACTATTTGTATGATTCTCGCTCTCACCCCCGATCTACAGAACAAACACCGCGACTCCTTATCATTATTACTGTATACAGCGCTGGGGGGTTCTTACTGTATACAGCGCTGGGGGTTATCACTTTATACAGCGTTGGGGGTTATTTCTGTATTTCTGTATACAGCGCTAGGGTTTATGGTCAAACTAATTGTATAAAGTTATTGGTTCTCCTTGCAGACTGCAGACACCGAATATCTGAAATGATGGAAAGGGAGTACATAGAAAAGGGTTATTCAGGGTGAAGTGATATTTTTTTCAGGTCTATGCCCTCTTATTTAAACATTATCTCATCACAGATAACATATTTTAAAATAGCAATATATGTTAATAAAAATAAATATGAATTTCTCTATTCTACATTCTATAGTATTCATACACAAAGTTTTCATAATAATTCTCTTTCAAGGGGCAGTCTAATCCTTCTGTTTTATTTATGCATATTGTTTCCATTTTCCCAGGACAGGAAGTATACGGACAGGAAGTGTACTCATGTACTCTTCCTGCTGTCATCAGAAGCAACTGGGGGAGGCCTCATTTTCTAACTCCAATAACTAAAGAATGCCTGCATTAAGAAATTATGTTTCTTATACTGCATTTAGTTTTTGGGTTAAGGATGTGGACCGTTATCTTTAAAAGGCCTGCGCATGATTAGAACTCAAAACAAGCAATGGAACTGAGATGAGGGAAGGTTGACGAGATAATGGGAGAAGCGCTTTAAAGTCCTTGTGATGTAGGTGGTCCCGTGGCAGCTGGAGCGCTGCGGTATTTACAGATGTCTCTTTTCCCATGGCCCTAGACCTTCTCCGCCAACACGCTGATCATTCTAGTATTGCCATTCTGCTGTGTGGGTGGAAGAGGCGGGCAGAGTTACCGGCTTGGTCTTCCATGGACTGATCTCTTCCTGGTCTAAAGGAAGCCATCCCAGCATGAATTTATTTTTTTACTTGAATGCTTAACCCCTAAACCGCCAGATTATCTGACGTCTTCTGTGAAAGCTCTCCCAGACTTGGAGTCGTAACCCTTCAAGTTCCACCAGATCTTCTTTCTGAGAATTGAATCATAAGTGCCAATTTTATGATTTTTATAAATAATGCTCTACCGTCATCACTATACAACGTGGGTGCCGGATTTTGCAGCATAGCAATGGTCCCCACTTCCCTTAAAAGCAGGAGAGTGCCCATAAAGTAAAGATTGTCCCTTAAAATCTGGGACCGTTGGGAGGTCTGCAGACCTTGTTTAGGAGGATGCCTTCTAAGTCTCAGCAGCTGAACTTTGCTCTCTGACTCCAGAGAATAAGCTCTCGTTCTAACCAAGGCAACGCTACCCCGTTGTGTCTTGTTAAACACATCGGACGTAAAAATACAAAATTCTGACATTTCTGCCACATTCCGAGTTATTAAAAAATAGACCTACTGCCATAACTTCCATAATTCATTAAAAAGAACCATACACAATCTTAATAGTTGTATTTATATTCTTCGATCTAGAAGTAGACAAAAAGCCATAGTTTCCTTTGCTTCATTAATTAATTTTCTTTCCATCGTCTTCGTTTCTAGGTCTATACATGAGAATATGGCCAGTGGAGATGACGATCTGATTGGCATTCCGTTCCCGAACCACAGCAGCGACGTTCTTTGCGGACTCAATGAACAAAGACACGATGGTCTGCTCTGCGATGTTATCCTTATTGTGCAGGACCAGGAATACAGGACTCACAAATCCGTACTGGCTGCCTGCAGCAAATATTTCAAAAAGCTTTTCACCACGGGCTCATTAGTAGAGCAGCCTTACATTTACGAGATTGACTTTGTCAAGCCCGACGCGTTCTCCGCCATACTGGAATTTGCCTACACGTCAACTCTCACCATAACGACGTCAAACGTGAAACACATCCTGGATGCAGCGGAGATGCTGGAGATCCAGTGTATTATTAATGTATGCCTCGAGATCCTGGAGACACCTCGAGACGGAGAAGAGGATGACAAAGAGGAGGAGGAGGACGATGATGATGACGGAGACGATGAAGCAAAAGATTTCATGACCCAGGAAAACCAAATGAACATTCAGGAAAGCAGCTGCCACCAAAGTCCTACTAATTCAGATCATGCAGAAGACTCCTACCACGAAACACGAAAGGACTTTTCAACTCATTGCTCAACCACCTCCCATTCTTCTGGCCACCAAAGTGCCATAAAGGATTTCTCAATAGAGTCATTACTAAGTGAAAACTTGTATCCCAAAAATAACGTCGTTGACCGGAGGCCGGCCATTTCACATTTTATACCTGGTTATTTTCCCCATCTTTGGAACGGAGACCTGGGGGCTTTCTCCCAACTCAAAGACCAGCAAGCAGACAATGTCCCCCTAGACCTTGTGATAAAGAACAGGAAAATTAAGGTGGAGGAACACGATGACTTACCAGCCATCCCCTTCCCCAACGACTTTTTCAAGGAAACATTTCTCAACCATTCATCCGATCACTTTGGACCCATTAAGGCAGAGATGGACTACAGCGCTTATCTCAGCTTTCTTAGCGCGGCTCACTTGGGTATGTTTCCTCCATGGCCTTTGGAAGAAGAACGAAAGATCAAACCAAAGGCTTCTCAACAATGTCCCATCTGCCATAAAGTGATCATGGGGGCCGGGAAACTTCCAAGACACATGAGGACTCATACGGGAGAAAAGCCATACATGTGTAACATCTGCGAGGTCCGATTCACCAGGTCAGTGTCTGGAAATAAATATACTTTGTTGAATCAGTTTATATATTTGCAATGTTTTCTATCAGAAAATATAATAAATAATAATATATATAATGCTATATAATAATAATAATGAATATCTTCTCTCCAAGTGACACCAGAAAATAAACTCTAATTTAACGACTAATGGGCGGTAATCTAATCCTACACTTAGAAGCACTTATCAAATGGAGCAATTATAACTCACATAAAACAATTGTTATAGAATGTTGAACCTCTCCATCGGGGATGCTTTAAGCACCAGGTACCCCAGGCACCAGACTGGGGCAACTGAATCAGCCCCCAGTGGCATACTCTCTTTAGGGAGAAAGGGCTAAAGTAGTGGCAGCTCCTCGGCCCCTATCGGACCCCAAATTCCTGCACCTCTGTTCCTGGCCCTACTTAGACTTCATCCCTACTTTGTAAGAGCTCAGAATGTTTTGTGTGCATGAATGTATCACAGCGTTCTACAGCCTTAAACAAATCGCAAAAATGTCAGCTAATCTAGCATCTAAAATGGGGGGAAAACCCTGTGGAGGGAAGAGCTTGAAACAATATTCTTGCCGCGGGTGCCATTTGGTCTAGGGCTGGCCCTGCTCCACAGAGTACTCGGAATGTCCTGTTTTAAGTGGGACAATCCCTCTTTTAGGGCACTGTCCTGCGGAACTGCCCCAACAGCTTCAAAATTCAGCAACACCGAACATTTTACATATATCTGTGAAATGAAACATGATGCATCGAGTATAGGGTCTTGTCATTGACATATTATATATATATACACACACATATATATATATATAATATAACACTCCATTTTCATATATATATATATAATATATATATATATTATATATATATATGAAAATGGAGTGTTATTGTGTATTCCTGGTAAACGCATGATTCACTATCAATTTAAAATGTGACAAAATACCATTGGATGAGTACTTAGACATCTCAGAACCAAGTAAAATATTTATATTTACAATCATTTATACTTACAAATATTATATTTACTAACACTGCAAGCAAGCGGAAAAAAAATAAACTTGCTGCCATCTGGTGGCTAAAATAGGCAGTGCTACTTAATAAAAAGTGCAAAAAAACAGAATGTTGCAGAATCTTGTAATACCTTTTTTATTGGACTAACAGTATTTAAAATAATAGACGAGCTTTCGGGAGTCCTCCCTTTATCAAGTCAAAAGCTTTTGACTTGATAAAGGGAGGACTCCCGAAAGCTCGTCTATTATTTTAAATACTGTTAGTCCAATAAAAAAGGTATTACAAGATTCTGCAACATTCTGTTTTTTTGCATTCTTATACACTGGACTAATACGGCTACCCCAAACTACAGTTAATAAAAAGTAAAAGATAATGCCTCATTTAGATGAGATTTGGTGAAGATGACACTATTACCAGTGAAGCAATCTATTATATTTCAGTTACCCAATAAAATTATTGTCTTTACCAAATTTGCTTGCTTACTTTCTTCTCAAGGCTACAATTTTATATTAATACTGTACGCTGCCTGTTGTTTTTTTTTTTTCAATAGAAATACTTCTTCGCAATAATGCAAATTCAGGTCATTTCTGTAAATCTCTTTAAAGGGGAGCCGCTACAAAAAAATAAACTATTTAGATTTTACCAAAACATTCTAACATCTCCGCTAATAACTCGTCCCCTTGTCATATCATACCCCATATGTTAAAGACATTAGATTATAATAATGGAGCTTAAGGAATAGTTTTCTTGAGTCAGGCAGCTGGTAATCGGGGGCGACATTGCTTGGGGACACCAAAGATTTAAGATATTAGAAAGACGAATGGACAGAAGAAAGGCCAACGTGACAACTGAGAAGGTGTTGGGGGGGGACTTATTACATCATTTTGTCACTCGGATCCGCCCAGCGAACAGCAGGCTGTAAAGTGAGACCTGCTATTAGAATTGTGAAAATGCAGCATCATGGGAAACAACCCCACGACACAATTAGAGGGAATAAATATATATATTAAATTATATTTAAATTTCAAACAACAGTAAATTAATTCAGTCTTTATTTAGCTTGTAGTAATTATCCCTTAAAAAAATCTGACTAGTGAATGGGATATGTTATGTTCTAAAAGACAAAAAAAAGTATTTTTTTCAAACACATTTAAGGCATAAATCTGAAATCAAAAAAAATACCCTATTTAAGAAAGTTTAAGAAATATGAAATATATACTACTTTAAAAAAATATCAAATACACATTTTATAAGTTGAAAAAGATATAGGGATTAAAAATGATGAAATAAATATACACTATTAAAAAAAGCTTAAAATTTCTGGAGCCTCAAAAAAAAAATCCATTGTACGTTCATATGAGATAAAAAAATAATAAACAAGCATAATTTTATGCAAAAAAACCACTTTTTTTATCTTTAAAAACAAAACCTAATTACGGTATTATAAAGAAACAGTAATACCAAATGCTACTATCTACTAGATTTGTTTAACTTTTGCTCCCCGTCCCTGCCCAATATTTAAAGTAATAAATAAATAAATAGTGCACACCACTGCTTAGTAGTCATGGCCCCAAAAATGTAAAGGGTAAAGAATAGACTCTTATATGATAAGCGACTTAGATAGATAGATAGTAAGCTTGTGAGCCGAGCCTCTCCACCTAATCTATCGGTTTGTCAATTCTCATCTTGTCAGACCCCTTTAAATATATGTATTTTAAGAAGCGCTGCATAAATTGTTGGCGCTATATAAATAAAAGATAATAATATTTATAATATGTATATATTTGATACAAATGTATCTAATCGAAGCTGTTGTGAGACAACCAATGAAGATTCCACCAAAGTGTAAACATGTAACCAACTCGCCATAATCACAAAGGATGTGCGGAGTCGAGTGATTATTGCGATAAACCAATATATGACATCATTCCCCCAAAAAATCAGAAACGCTTAAATTAACCATTTTTGTAAATTTGTTTTTAGGCAGGACAAGCTGAAGATTCACATGCGGAAGCACACCGGAGAGAGGCCCTATCTCTGCATCCACTGCAACGCCAAATTCGTGCACAACTACGATCTGAAGAACCACATGCGCATCCACACGGGGGTCCGGCCGTACCAGTGCGAGTTCTGTTACAAGAGCTTCACGCGGAGCGATCACCTCCACCGCCATATCAAGAGACAGAGCTGTCGGGTTTCTCGGCCCAGGAGAGGCAGAAAGCCGGCGGCTTGGAGGACGGCCAGCCTGCTCTTTGCCCACAACGGCCGCCAAGAAGAGGACAATTTCTCCATGATGGCGGACAGAGCCGGCCATCGTTCCGGCGGAGCCGTGTACCTCCCGGGTCCCGCTCGTAACCATTTTATCGACGAGCCCCGAAACATCATTAACCTACAAGACTTGGAAAAGCGTTTTGAGGGGTCCCAGATCAAGCTGCTGGCCGGGGCGGACCTGGAGCCAGCGAGGAGCAGGGGCCACTTTAATTTTGGCTTGGCCCAGACCGACGCCGTCGCCCCAAGTCCGTTCTACACTGGATCAGACTCGTGGAGCGTTGCTTTAAATCAGACGTCGATTGCAGAGGCGGCCGATTAAACTATTCGTTTCATGAGAATAATTTTTTTTTTTCTTTTGTGGATTTGCTTTTTTTATGTAAAATCTAAAAAAACCCGATATATATATATTGTAACTTCCGGTTGCAGATTCATTCCAAAGAAATAATTGTCACGTCTGTAGTTAAACTCAAATAAGCATGTATGATTTCGGTGATAATTTATGCTCTAATTGGGGAGGACCTGGGGTTCTAGTTTAGACGCTCCGGAACACGGCTTTTTTTTTGGACAATAGGCTTTTGTTAAGCTTCTGCGCATGTATGTTACGAACCACACGCTGTACCACATGGCTCCCCTTCCGTGTTCTGCGCAGGCAACACACGGATACACAGGCAAACAATGCACATTTTAGGGGGGGGGGGCGGCAAAAAACGCTGCCCCCAAACGCCCATCGAATGCAAGTGTTCCAGCCAATGGCGCCATTTCTTGTGGGCGGGGGCCGCAGGATCCGATTGAAAGTCACTGCGTTTGCCGACGGATTGTCCCCCGCATGCAGGTGGAGTTTACAGAGGAAGCGGCGGGTCTTAATCAGGAAGGGGTGTGGTCTTGAAAGGAAGGGGTGGGCCCGTTTTTTATTAGGGGGGTGCATGAGTTTAGTCTTGCCTAGGGCAGCACAAAACCAAAATACACCCCGAAATCCCAGAGGAAGGTCCTTCTTTAGGGTCCCGCGTGACGCATTGGAGTGGGGATATAATAATGACCCCTCCCCCGTTCACAATGCCCCCTTCTTCTGCATATTGGGGGTTATTTGTTTCCAAACTTTACATCAGAATAAGTTAATGGTGAGGTCCTTATCTTTCTGTACGGGGTGAAGGGCAATTAGGGGTTTATTCACTAAGCCGCGAGCCGCCTATGCATAGAAGACGTTACGTTATCCTATCCTGCCGTTTTAGGAGTTTATCCACTAAACTATTATAAACATTGTAACTCATCAACGTCTCTTTGATGGACCAACTCCAAAGAGCTCCTCCTGCATAACATACAACTAAACCAGAGACGTGGCTTTAAAGAGTGTGCCCCGCTTAAAGTATACATGATACAGGGCTGGCTCAGCCCTGCTTACAGGAGAGAGCGCGAGAGCTCAGAGGTCTGTTCTTTGAATGTAATCTGAATGTATTTCATTCCTAATCAACTAACCCAGTGGGAATTATTAACTGGATCAATGTGGAGTCGCCCGTTTGCTCATTTTATGATTCATTTTTTACTGTTATTGTCAGAATTTTGGGGTGCAGCTGGGGGGGGGGGGGTTAGTGAGGGTAGAATGAATTATCCAGCTCCTTCATTGGGGTATATAATTGGAAATTGGAATAACGGGTAAGAGTTCCCCGTTTTTCCTGATGTAAGGGACTCAAACCCCTTGGTCAGGTCCCATAGAGATATGATAGCTTTACGTCTATTCCGTGCATGTTGAAATGCCCTCATTGTATTAGCCTCTGCCGCTTCTGCTGGGAAGCTGTTCCATTTATCAACCACTTTCACAATAACATTACATCATGGCGTGGTTTCAAGTTCAGAAATAATAATAAGTACCTGGAGTAGAACTTGAATAAGAGGCAGACAAAAATGGTGTTTTATACACTTTACGTGAGATTTAAGAGGGTTCTCTCCAGTGGCAGATCGGCCCCATCTAGAAACCTTAATCAGTCGTTGGTCTCGTCTTAGATTCAGGAGCCGGATGTCTATCCCATGCATGTTTAATTCCCTCACTGTATTACCCTCTACCACTTCTGCTGGGAGGCTGCTCAACTCATCTACTACCACTTGAAGACATTCCATAATAATATATTTTCACCTAATGGGCAGTTTGGGGGCGTGGTTGGAGGCAGGGTTGGGTGTGGTTAGAGGTGTGGCCAGGGCAGGTCCATTAAAAAACATGCATTCTATAGCCAGAGCATTGAATCACGTGACTTTACCAATCTTAACAACGCATTTTCCTTTTTTACGCGTCAAAACTACACGGACAGCTTTCTATAAGATGACTGGATCCTTTATGTGATGACTGGATCCTTCTATGAGCTTTATCGTCACTCCTGTTTTAGACGGGACTGGAAGGGCCGCTTTCAGCAAGTCAGCAGCCAAAAAAGCTTTCTGATTTTTTTTTTTTTGTATGTTATTGGGCCACTAAGATGGACTTGCCCCCCTTAAAAAAAGGGTCTTCAATGACCCAGAATCCCCCAGCTCGTGAAACGGGAGAAATAAGCGGGACCGCCGGGCCCCCCGGACAGTTATTTTTATGCGCTTTAGGATATTTGTTGTACTTGTTTGTGGTTTTTCTGTGTTTTCTGAGTACTTTTAATAGATCCAAAGATGGAAAGTACTGTATGATGTCATAGAACTTGAACCGATGTTGGAATCGCTGACATGACGGAAACCGTTCCAAATTATTTTTCTATTTATGATCGTTTTTACATGTTTTCGCTCTGTAAATAAAAATATATATAAATAAAGAAGTTTGCCTTAAAGGTTGAAAGGGTTAATTACGGTAATTTCATGAACTCCAGTTGGAGACAGCTTTGGGGTAACATTTACCATGTCATTATGTGGCAATATGACATCATAGGCATACCTGGGAAAATGTGGGCCATCCCTGCGGGACGCAGCCAGGACTGCCCTGGCTGATTTGGGATTGTCAGCTACTATGGTAGAGCTATACAGCCCAGTAATACACAAGGAAGGTATTTTTTGGCCTGGGGTCACACATAGTTGAGATGACATCACTGATTTGCATGCCTCCCAACTGTCCTGTTTTGCTAGGGTTGCCAACTTTCTTACCAAAAAATACCAGCCATGCTAATTTGCATAATTAATTATATATGCATGACATCACAGAAACATAATGTGCACCTACCCCCCCAATATTTCCTGTCACAGAAACATTTTTTGGGGGGTAGGTGCACATTATGTTTCTGTGACAGGAAATATTTTTTTTTGGGGGGGGGGTAGGTGCACATTATATTTCCAGAAACATAATGTGCCCCTACCCCCCCAATATTTCCTGTCACAGAAACATAATGTGCACCTACCTTCCCCCCAATATTTCCTGTCACAGAAACATAATGTGCACTTACCCCCCCAATATTTCCTGTCACAGAAACATAATGTGCACCCCCCCAATATTTCCTGTCACAGAAACATAATGTGCACCCCCCCAATATTTCCTGTCACAGAAACATAATGTGCACCTACCCCCCCAATATTTCCTGTCACAGAAACATAATGTGCACCCCCCAATATTTCCTGTCACAGAAACATAATGTGCACCCCCCCAATATTTCCTGTCACAGAAACATAATGTGCACCCCCCCAATATTTCCTGTCACAGAAACATAATGTGCACCCCCCCAATATTTCCTGTCACAGAAACATAATGTCCACCCCCCCAATATTTCCTGTCACAGAAACATAATGTGCACCCCCCCAATATTTCCTGTCACAGAAACATAATGTGCACCTACCTCCCCCCCCAATATTTCCTGTCACAGAAACATAATGTGCACCCCCCCAATATTTCCTGTCACAGAAACATAATGTGCACCCCCCCAATATTTCCTGTCACAGAAACATAATGTGCACCTACCACAGTTCAGTTTTATCAGTGCAGGCAGGAGTAGGGACATAAGGCTTGCCACAGACTCCAGAGCGCTGGGGGAAGTGACGTCATGAAATGAAACATCACTTCCCCCCAGCGCTCAGCCTCCGCCAATCACGCCGTCGCGGCGCTAAAGACACAGCGGCGGGAGGGGGAGCGCTCTAATGGGTGCTCCCCCTCCTGCCAATCACCCTGCCGGTCTGCCCATTGCATTGCCGGTATTTTTAATGTACCGATACCGGCAGGGTGCTCTAAATTGCCCTTCTACCGCCTTTCAGGACAGAGGTATTTGGGGGGGGTAGAAGTTGGGTGATCAGGAACCCCACGGGGGGCGGCTGCTCCTTTTCATGAAGGATTCACTGGGCAGTGAGCAGTACAACCCAACACACCCGACATCCACTGGCGGCTACAAAGCGTTTCTGAGAGTATTTTTCCTCCTCTGGTCACAAAATGGAATTTATTTGAAATCATTTTCCGAAACTTCCCCTGACGGTACCCCCTCCCCCCCCCCAACCTGTGTCCTAAAGGTGTATAGATTAATATCAGCTTTAACCCCTCCATACGTATACACCGCGAGAACAGCCATTTTCACTTCCCGTTCTCGGCGTCTACGTGATTATTCCTCCCCATTACGTTATCGCCATACCTTTCTAAATGAGCGGACCATGAGACTCTTTAACTATTAACCCTTTAATAGCCTGTCATACAGATCCTACGCTGAATGCAGTAACCGAATGGCTCTAATGCCGGCCCTCGAGAACCTTGACTTATCATTATTCAGAGATACACGAAATTGAGTCACCTGAATTCAAGCAGGGAAATCAGCCATAACATACTGGGGGCAAAAGCACCAATCAGGAATCTTATATATGATTACAGCAGGGGGAGCATAGGAAGAAGTCAACTGGAGACTGTGTGACCCTGGAGAATCTGCCCCTTCACCTTGAGACTGGGGCAACAAGCCTGAGACTGGGGCAAAACATCCCCTGAGAGTTCTCTGGTATGGGGTTCCCGCCACCTGTGGTTAAGGTGGTGAGTGGAACCGGCAGCATTTATAAGTTAATGAGACGAACGGTTCCCCTTTAAATATCTTCGCCGTCTTCAGGTAAAAGAGTAACTTTTGTTTATAAAAACGAGAGGATTCATCATTTTCTCTGTTTTCTCCCGAAATGCGATGCACGTTTTCTGTAACTCGGATTACGGTGTTTCCAGAAGCCGCCATCGATCTTCCTTTCCTTCCTGCAGATCGAAAGCCTTTAATCCCTCATCACATCCTCAGCAGACGGCGAGGGCGTAATACACATTTCTGCAGGTCGTGTCATTCGCAGCTTTTCTCTCCTTGCTGCGCCATGTACCCTTTCAGTGCCCACCAGGCCAAATGAGAGAGTGGCAGATCAATGGAACAGCCACCCAGCAGAAGTGGTAGAGGGTAATACATTGAGGGGATTTAAACATGCATGGGATAGGCATATGGCTCCTGAAGCTAAGATGAGACCAACGACTAATTAAGGTTTGAGTCTTTACTGCAGGAGAAGCTGGCAGACTAGACGGGGGCCAAACGGGGTCGATCTGCTGGAGAATTCTATTTTTCTAGGGTAAGGGCATTTTAGGGGAATGCAAACTGGGAAGCCCGGAATTTTCCAGAACTTTATTGACTAAAGAAGCATTAACTCCATTCATCTATTTCCCTCTTATTCCTCCCCAGGGCTTAATGTTGTCTAACCCGAGTACAGCCAACATATTCCTCAGCGTCGTACAATGGAGTTAATGCAGTCATTAGTTCATGTCAGCTGGGGAGCTAGGAAAAGGGAGCCTCAATTATTATAAAAATAATGAAAATAAATAATAATAAAAAAATGTTGAGTTGACTTTCCCTTTAAATGACCATACCAGTAGAACCCCCACTACAAAGCTCTACGCTTGCGCACAGAACTTTTTTTTTTCCCTCCGTCTTCCTTAACTGTCAATCAAGCGCATCCCATTCCAAGAACGCGCGAGCCACGAACGTCTTTTGCGTCAGAAGGGGGCGAGGCCTGGGAAAATGATTGACATCTTCGTTGTAAAACCAGGGTCGAGACGCCCTGCTCATTGTCTCTCTGAGACCAGGCCACGCCTCCATCAGCAGCCACTGATGTGGGAGGAGCGTCCGCCAAACCCTCTCCTCCTTCCAAACCGACAAAAAAATGGCTTGACGTAAAAGGCGAAGACATGGGCGGTGCCTAAAGATTTGACTGACAAGCATATAGACCTATCCGCTCCCGTCCTGGTTTCACCTCTGCCAATGGAGCCAAAAGCTTCCCTCAGAGGGGCGGGGCCAGGAGCTCTGGCGAGGCTGAGGTTGGCCGCTTGCGTGCGCGGCGGGGGTCTGCGAGGAGCTTTCGGCGACAGGAAAATAAAAACAACACAAATAATAATTGAAATATTTTCCGTAATAAGAGCGTTATAGCGGCAGCGTCTCCGCCTGGCTTTCCTGTATGAGCGGGGTCTTCCCCCATCCTCCATTTTGAATCGGGGTCGTTGTTGCATCCCCAGCCGTAGGCCTCACCGGACCGACTATCCCGCCTGCAACGCGGCCTAGACAGGGGGGTTAAAGCAGTAGGTCCCTCCATCGGCCGCAGTCCCCGGGCCGGCTCCTCACCATCGGCCTCTCACCCCGGGGTGGACAGGAGAGGCCCCCCAGCTAGCGGACCTTCTCACCTCAGCCCCCCCATCCAGGTAACGACTACCCCGGCCTGGGGCCTAGCACTCTCCACTCACCCTGCAATACTTATAACACCCCACTAACTTCTCCGTGCATGGCTGCAGACGCCCTCTTCCTAATCATCTCATCACTCTCATCCCAACCACTACATACAGAGACACTTCTATTAGAGTGCAAGCTCTGTTGCCCAGCACTCACGTTTAGCAAAAAACACTTTACACCCAAAATAATTTTCTTGCTGAAGAATAGCTTCTGTGAAGCAACAGTATGATTCCCCCATATACTCCTTCCCAGCATAATCCCAACAATCCAAAAAGGCAAAAAGTTATGAAACTTTACTAAAGCCTTATGTCATCTTCACAGCTCATACATGCATACATATACACACTATATGTATATATAAACGTATATTCACACTATATATGTAACATATGTACACACACTATATATATATATATATCTCCATATATACTCATGATTTTCTATGGGATAAACAATAATTTGAAATATAATTTTTTATATAAATTTTAATATAAAGTGTGTATGTGTATATATATATATATATATATATATATATATATATATATATGTATACATATATTCAGTCATAATATATATACATACACACACACGCAAATAAATATACATTTGTATATACACACATTATATATATATATATATATATATATATATATATGTATATATTTGTGTGTATGTATGTATATTTGTGTGTGTATGTATATATATTATGACTGAATATGTGTGTGTATATATATATATATGTATTTATATATACTGCTGTGTAAGGTGTTGATGGCTGACCATATAGTGAAAGCTATATGAGCACGGTTTTAAGCCCCCATCCTTCCTGATTATAACTTGTATCTCCCCTCCCCCAGCAGTGTTTACATTCTTAGTCCCCCCCTCCCCCCCTGGTTTGTGGCCCTTACTGCCAGTAAATGTAAAGACGCCGAGCTTTTGTTTTCCTCGTTGAGATGTTTTTACGAACTCCGATCATCAGTCTGTAAAGCTCTTTATTTATTTTGTTGCTTGTCTTTGTGCAGCTGGCTAGTTTCTGTAGCTGGCGTGGGAAGGGTTAAATCAATGCTGGTGCTCCATGCTGAAAGTTTGGTGTGATAAGCTTGTTGCCCGTTAACCCATTGCTCCCCGCCTTGACTCTATATGGGGTTTTGTGTCATGTATTTGGCGATGCTGACGTTACATATTTAACAATATATTGTCTTAGTTTTTAGTACAAAAGAAAAGGGACTGGAGATGTTACCAGACGGAGTGTTTTCTGGGGAGCGCTGAGGTCTTTTCATGCGTTATTTCCCCCGAGTAATACGGTCAAAGATTTTTTTTTAATATTGTATCCAAAGTTTGGGGTCACTCAGCTGGTTTCATGGAAAACAAGGAAGTCTCTGGCTGTAACATAATTACAAAAGGGTTTTCTAACCATCAATTAGCCTTTTAAGCTTAAACTTGGATCAGCGAACACAACGTGCCATTGGAGCACAGGAGTGATGGGAGTGATAAAGGGCCATTGGAGCACAGGGGTGATGGGAGTGATAAAGGGCCATTGGAGCACAGGAGTGATGGGAGTGATAAAGGGCCATTGGAACGCAGGAGTGATGGGAGTGATAAAGGGCCATTGGGACACAGGAGTGATGGGAGTGATAAAGGGCCATTGGCGCACAGGAGTGATGGGAGTGATAAAGGGCCATTGGGACACAGGAGTGATGGGAGTGATAAAGGGCCACTGGAACACAGGAGTGATGGGAGTGATAAAGGGCCACTGGAACACAGGAGTGATGGGAGTGATAAAGGGCCATTGGAACGCAGGAGTGATGGGAGTGATAAAGGGTCTCTGTACGCCTATGAAGAGATTCCATTAAAAATCAGACGTTTCCAGCTACAATAGTTATTTACAACATTAACCCCGTCTGCGCTGGATTTCTGATCCATTTCATGTTGTAATGGGCAAAAATCACTGATCAAAAACAAGGAAATTTCTAAGTGACCCCAAACTTTTGGGCAGTATGGTGTGTTACAGAATATGACTGGGTATTTATTCTGTTCGTGTGCGCGCCGTGTAAAAACATATATATTGTATGCGAGTCGGACCCTCTGTACCGTAATGTATGAGTTGGTGTCAGTGTGTTGGTTCTGGTTGTCAGAGCTGAGTGTAGGGACTGTAAGAAGAATTACAGGAATTATTAAAGAGGTCGCTCTCTGAGACTGGAAGAGCGCAGGTTTCATAGACGACAAAGGAAGGGATTCTTCACAGTGAGGACAATTAAGGTATGGAATCCACTTCCAAAGGAGGTAGTGTTATCCAATACATTAGATGCCTTCAAAAGGGGCCTCGATATTTTCTTAGAAAGGCACGATATACAGGGGTATAAATAGAATTAATATTTTAGAGCTTCTGGATCCAAGGAGAAATCCGATTGCCTCTTGGAGTCAAGAAGGAATTTTTTCCCCTGATGGCAGAATTGGATGGAGCTTAATTAGGGGTTTTTTTTTTTTTTTTGCCTTCTTTTGGATCAAGAATAGGAAGGTTTGGTAGAAGGGTTGAACTTGATGGACTTAGGTCTTTCTTCAACCTTATGAACTATGTAACTATTAGCACTATATAAATATACGATAATTCTGATAAAATGCTTTTCAATGGCTTTTCCTAGAAGCACTGGAGTTAGAGATGCCGTTACACGTAGAAAATAAACCCTTGGTTACGCTCGCTGGTTATTGTTAAAGAAACCTTAGCAGATCTGTCATTCTCTCCCTTTATCTGTTAAAAACTTAAAGGAATTTTGGGACAATTAAGTTTTTTTCCAAGCAAAATAAACAGAACCAAAGGAAAGTTTTTTTAGTGGGCTAAAGAATGACTCCTGGGGAAGGGTTTGGCCGTTTGCTGCGTTCTGAAGAGTAGGTGGAACGGCAGCTTGAAGAGCTGCTTGCGTGTACCTTTTTAGCGCGTGTTTCCGCCGTGTGTTTATCTCTTCAGATGTTTCTGGAGCCGCCAGGAGTTTTTGGAGCTGTGTTGTTCGCTGTTGATTGATCGCAGCGTTGGAGGGTGCGTTCGGCCCGTCCAGGCTGCCTATTTACCTCAACCTATATTTGGTCCTCATCTATGGTGTGTTGCCTGCTCGTTACCGGGTCCCCCCTGACTAAGGGATGTGTGTGTGTGTGTGTGTGTGTGTATATGTGTGTGTATAATATATATGTATATGTGTGTGTTGCCTGCTCGTTACCCGGGTCCCCCCTGACTAAGGGATGTGTGTGTGTGTGTATATATATATATATATATATATATATATATATATATATGTGTGTGTGTATGTATATGGTGTGTTGCCCGCTCGTTCCCGGGTTCCCCTGACTGTATACACGTGGAAGCCGTGGTGTCTCCTCCGCGTAGCTTTGGTACCGGGAGAAACTCTTCCTAAAACTGCACCTCTGGCCACCCGCTGATGTCCAAGATAAAAGATCTCAAAAATGCTTGCTAAATATCACTAAGATCACTAAAAAGGCCGTCATCTTGTTCATCGATGGGGAAGTTTTTTTACTCCTTTTGGGCGCCCGTCCGGGATAGCGTTCTGTGTTTGCCGCAGTCTGATTTCTGCGCAGGCTCAGAGCGGCTGGCGGTGTTTTACATCAAAGCGCGGAACGGGGCAGTCATTTCTTCCATTAATACCTAGGAGAGAAAATGTGAAAATAAAGGATTTCACCATAACCTGTAACCAGTGTGCCAGAATTTTTTTTTGTTTTTTTTAAACTCTCTTCATTATGAAGGGCCAACGCTGGCGGGTCTCTCCGGTTAGGCTCAGCCGGCCTCTCAACAGGTGAGAAGACTATACTATACATTATACAGGGCCTGCCGCTCGACCTTCATAATGTATAGCGAAGACTAGGAGCTAGCACTCCAACTCAGTCTTTAGTGGCTAAATCCCGGTGTTTGAGGCAACCCCCCCCCCGTATTCATATAAAACGCACAGATATGTCAGGATTCAGGTTGTAGCTTTTCTAGGAGCCCTTCTTCTCTGACTTATGACATAAACCATACGACCAACACAAATCTAAACGGCACAATCCCGCGCTCTGATCTATAACGCCGTTCAGTATTCCCAGCCCTAATGCCTTCATTCTCTAACCCCAATCCTATTACAGCAGCCATCATCTACTGGGCCCTTTCTTCCCTCCCTGAGCCTGGAAGCTGCTGCTGTGTGTTGTGTGCCGTATAATGTTGTGTGATGGCAATATGGCGGCCGTAGGTAGCTGTGGCATCCAACAACTATATAGGTAGCTGCCAGCCAGAAAAAAAAATAATACGTCTCCCGAGATCATTTCTATTGTGTTGGATGTTCTCACCAAACCGCGCGAGCAATAAAGTGAGTAACACCAGGATTTTGTCACCTAAAGACTGAGTTGGAGTGCTAGCTCCTAGGCTTCGCTATACATTATGAAGGTCGAGCGCCAGGGAGAGCTTGGCTGGCCCTGTATAATGTATCGTAGAGTCCACTCACCTGTTGAATGGCCTTACTGGATGTTTCAGTTAACTTACTTTTTCTAAAGCTCTTATGCAAATGCCCCCTTTAATTCCGCAGTGATGCACAATGATCTGTACCTTACCGTTCGCAAGTTTGGGCTCGCTTACAAATTTCCTTACAAATTTCCTTGTTTTGTCCATGTGAAATGGATCAGAAACCCAGCGCAGTTGTAAATGACTATTGTAGCTGAACATTTTTTAATGGAATCTCTAGACTTATAGAGGCCCTTTATCACTCCCATCACTCCTGTGTTCCAATCCTCCTTTCACTCCCATCACTCCTGTGTTCCAATCCTCCTTTCACTCCCATCACTCCTGTGTTCCAATCCTCCTTTCACTCCCATCACTCCTGTGTTCCAATGGTCCTTTATCACTCCCATCACTCCTGTGTTCCAATGGCCCTTTATCACTCCCGTCACTCCTGTGTTCCAATGGCCCTTTATCACTCCCATCACTCCTGCATTCCAATGGCCCTTTATCACTCCCATCACTCCTGCGTTCCAATGGCCCTTTATCACTCCCATCACTCCTGCGTTCCAATGGCCCTTTATCACTCCCATCACTCCTGCGTTCCTATGGCCCTTTATCACTCCCATCACTCCTGGGTTCCAGTGGCTCATTGATGGTTAGAAAACCCATGTGCAATTATGTTACAGAGAGAAATTTCCTTGTTTTCCATAAAAACAGCTCATTGACCCCAAACTTTTTTTCTTCTTGGGCTTAACGTTACCCAAAAGTCCTGACGTAGAGGGAAGTTAATGAAGTTGATGGCCCGGTCGCACAGACGTTGTTAATGATATTGGAGCCGTTTTATACCCGGGCCCTCTTTACATTATTATTGGAATTACAATGGAATGGTAGTGTGTGTGTGTGTATGTATGTGTATGTATATGTTTGTGTGTGTATATATATATATATATATATATAATTTTTTTTTTTTTTACCAAAGTACGTGTTAATTGACTATTTACTACACCCTGCGTTACTTTATGGAACCTGGGAAATAAATGCAATGACAATAATTCATTATTCTCGCCACTTTTGTCTTTAAAATTCAGATAAGACGTGGACCGGATTCTTTCAGCGAGCGCTGCCAGCATGTCCTCCATCCTACCCTTCACCCCGCCTGTCGTAAAGCGCCTTTTGGGGTGGAAGAAATCGGCCAGCGGTACCGGCGGAGCGGGCGGCGGCGAACAGAACGGTCAGGAAGAAAAATGGTGCGAGAAAGCCGTAAAAAGCTTGGTGAAAAAGCTGAAGAAAACAGGCCAGTTAGACGAGCTCGAGAAAGCCATCACTACGCAGAACTGCAACACGAAATGCGTGACCATCCCGAGGTACGTGTCTGGGCTTTAATAGTGGCTGATGGTGTCGCCCAAAACATAATTAAAGCCTTTTTTTTTTTTTCTTTAATCACTCAACAAAATTAACCCCAGTGTTCCAAGTGACGCCTGGCATCTGTGAAGCACGTAGACGACTCTGACATCATAGCCGCAAAATGCGTTCTGCTTTGTTCCGCACCCATAATGTGTGTGAAGTGTATTCTTTAAATGTTGACTTTTTTTTTTTTTTTTTGGTTCAGGGGTCCTAATTAACAATCATTTTACTTTATAATTTCCTTGGTCAACACGTCAGTGTTAACTGTGAACTCGTGGTCTGGTTGCCGTGTGGGTATCCGGCTGTTGTTCATCGGTGTGTTTGGACCAGGTTATCGCTCGCGGGTATTTCCGAGGGCTTTGCGTTTTATTTGGCGTGATCCCGTGTAGCTTACGCGTGTTCCGAAGACCAGCGATTGTGTCTCGCGCATACGAGAGGAGCGCGTGTAGGCGACACGGCTCGATTTCTCCTTCCTCGTGTAACTGGCGTTAATAGTGAGTACTAATACTTTAAAATGACCGTTACTTTCGCACAGAGATAAACACCGAATTGTAATATTTATGCTTAGTAAGAGAACATACTAAGGACAGGATAATGTCTGGTTCTGGCCCTTTTAATGACCCGCTGTCCCTGACGTTGCGTCTGGACGATGTAGTTTCAGAGGATGAACCCCTTTGCTGTGCAGGAAACTCCCATCCCTGAGGTATGTGTTACTCGCCTCGATGCCAAACGCTCTGAATCACGCGTGTGTATGCAGGTATACACCTTATTATTATTATTATTATTATCTTATTTATATAGCGCCAACAATTTACGCAGCGCTTCATACAATCCTCACCTCCCTGTTTTAAGGGACTTGTTGTTAGGGGGTTAGATGCATAGAACACAAAGAAATAGAAGAATTGACTCAATGGCTTAACGTTACCCAAAAGTCCTGACGTAGAGGGAAGTTAATGAAGTTGATGGCCCGGTCGCACAGACGTTGTTAATGATATCGGAGACGTTTTATATTACATTATTATTATGTATGCATCGGTTCATCGCTTGTAGTTTTGTCAGAGCCTTTAAATGTAGGGACTGGAAGGAGCGCCGTGGGAATGGCCAGCACTTTATAAATAAGAGAGTTATACTTATGTTCCACATCCGAGGTTAGGACTGCACCCCGTCAGTGATTAATACCCCGTGGTGGGGTTTTTTGTCAGAGGGAGAACATCTCTACACTTACTAACCAAACTATAAACCTTAATCAGTCGTTGGTCTCGTCTTAGATTCAGGAGCCGTATGTCCGTCCCATGCATGTTTAAATCCCCTCGCTGTATTACCCTCTACCACTTCTGCTGGGAGGCTGATCCACTTATCTGCCCCCCCACAGTGAAACGTCCTTGCTTCCTGACCCTCTAGTTTTAGATGATGTCCTCATTCTCTACAAGTACAACTTCTGAAAGGCAGAGCAAACACATTATTATAAGCAGCAGCAGCACACCATCATACTAAAGTCAGAGAAGAAAGAACATAATAATAATAAAAAAATATATATATATATATATACTACTAGTGTCTGGTATGGCAACTTTCTATATGAAATATATATATATTTAAAATCCCCCTTTTAAATAGAAATACACTAAGTTGATGGTTTTGGTGTTTTCGGGCGTCTGTTGGTTTTCCCCGCCCGTGACGTACGCCGGTCCTTTCGTTCTCGGTTTCCTGATTTATAGGTAATCCCGAATAATGGCGGTTAATCCGTTAAATGAATATAACGGGCAAAAAAATACAACTAAGGCAGCGCGAGTGCGGCAATCGCTTTCATTCGGCATCTGGCCTGTAAATGAAGTCTTATTTACCGTCTCCGCTTGTATTGCGGGTCGGGTAATCACGTCTATTAAACGATCTTTTGTGGCTGCGCAAATATTTGAAAATAAATAACAAGCAATTTAAAATATAAAACCAGATGATTTTCACAAAATTTCAGTGCTTTATGCGCCGTTTTGTGTCGTGATGTCAGAGGCATAAAAATAAACCAGCAATAGTTTTTTTGCTAACAGCGGCTAGAAATCAAAGGGAAGCGTGCGTGCGCGTGTGTAACCATACCGGTTTAATGGGCCAACGTTCCGTTTTTAGGACTAGTGTTTCCGGTTTTTGACCCATACACTGCAACAAATCCAGCTTTTGGCATTCGTTCTGTTTATTGCTTTCGACTTAATGAAGGGAGACGGATTCTCCAGAAAGCTTATCGTAAAATTAAATGTCATAAAGAAAAGATTAGAGTGGAATCGTACGTTGTTTATCCACTGGTACAGATGCTAAAAATGATGTGTGTCTGTGTGTGTATATATATATGTGTATGTATGTGTGCTGTAAAATGCAGCAGTGCGGTAAATTCATTATACAGATTTTGCCATGATTTTCCACTGAACTTTTTAAACACACATAGCTCAAGCTATTCATTTTATTGGAAGAATGTAATGGTTAAAATGTAGTGGATCTTCTTAAAATACTGGAACATTGGAACACAGGAGTGATAAAGGGCCATTGGAACACAGGAGTGATGGGAGTGATAAAGGGCCATTGGAACATGGGAGTGATAAAGGGCCATTGGAACACAGGAGTGATGGGAGTGATAAAGGGCCATTGGAACGCAGGAGTGATGGGAGTGATAAAGGGCCATTGGAACGCAGGAGTGATGGGAGTGATAAAGGGCGATTGGAGGGCAGGAGTGATGGGAGTGATAAAGGGCCATTGGAACGCAGGAGTGATAGGAGTAATAAAGGGCCATTGGAACGCAGGAGTGATGGGAGTGATAAAAGGCCATTGTGGCACAGGAGTGATGGGAGTGATAAAGGGCCTCTGTACGCCTATGAAGAGATTCCATGAAAAATCAGCCGTTTCCAGCTACAATAGTCATTTACAACATTAACCCCGTCTGCGCTGGATTTCTGATCCATTTCATGTTATTTTAATGGACAACTCCCCCCACCCCCCAACAAGGACCTTTCTGAACAGTAGTGTGTGTGAAATACGGAATCTGTATTATAGAATAAGGGGCATCACTGGGGCTGAAACCAGAATTGAATCGATACTGAAAGCCGCCATCCAGAAGCGACGTCACATCTGCCCCTGCTAATGTCATGCGGTGCTGATTTCCCATGATCCCTCAGTGCTTACCGTGATGGAGTCCCGCCGTCCGTCCGCTTTCCGTGCGTTACATTGTTTAAGCAAACTGCGCCTAGACGTCGGGATCGTGGCTCGTCGGTTGTAGCCCAGACTGCTTGTTTTTTTTTCTGTCTAGATTTTTTAAAGAGCTAAACTTTATTGGTTTTTATAGCGCCATCATACTGTGCAGCGCTGCACAGCGGATCATACATATCTAGGGTTATTTTAAAATACATGGGTGCAATGTAATAAAAAACCCCTAGTTTCGCAGTTTGTCACAGTGTATCGCCGAAGCTGCCAGGATTTGTCCCGGTGGCTACAGTGTTACAGACGGCTCCTCCGCTATAAACACCTGAGCCGGGATCTCATCGTACGACGGGCCCCGTTGTGCTCTGACGTACCGGTTGCTTTCCGGTAGCCCCTGTGAAGTAATTTACCCGCCGTCCCTCTACCGCCACGCCCTGTAGGAGATGTCGCCGACCCGCGTGGATGTTTAGGACGGGGCTGCGTTGGGCAGGGTTGCTGTTGGGCAGTTTTTCGGATCCTAAAGCCCCCGGGGTAGACCTTGCGGTGGAGATTGGCGCGGGGTACTGGAATTTTGCTGTCGTCGTGTTCGTTGGGATCCTCCATGAGCACGCAACCTTCTAAAGCGACGTCTGTGTGTTAGGGGGGATCTGATGATCGGGTATAATCGGCGTTGGATTCTCCTTGCGCGTCACGCTTTATTTAAAGTTTATAAGGAACCGGCCGCTGCGGTTCATCGTCGTGTTTTTGTGATATGTATAACCCCCCCCCCCCGCTTTAAACACACGTGTAGCGAAGCCTGCCTTTTGCCAGCGTGTTCTTCACATGCCTTTTTGTAACCCCATGTTGTGTGTACGCCGGCCCCTCTCTGCGGCCGGCCGGCTCCATGCGATCACGGTTCTGTTCCAGCATTACCATAGCTTATCCAGGTCACATGTTCCATTATAAACTGCTTCCTTTACACCGACGATGCCGCTCTTTGAGTCCTACCTGTGAAGGAAGTCACCTGTCCGTTTTATTTTTTTACCCCCCCCTCCCCCCCGTGTTTTACATCATGGTGTATCAAATAACCATGCTTCCATATTCACATCAATTTTTTGTTTTTTTTTTTCGATTTATGCACAGCACTTGCTCTGAAATATGGGGACTGAGTACATCAAATACCATAGATCAGTGGGATACCACAGGCCTTTACAGCTACTCTGAACAAACCAGGTGAATATTCTGCACTCTGTCGCATTATAGAGCTCTGGGGGTGCGGGGGGAGACGTTTTATTTCAGGGGGGGGGTTTGGCGGATGCTTCAGCGAGACAACCTTTCATTCTCAGGATGCCTCTTCTAAAACTAATTGGCTCGATGTTCAAATCGTCTGCCAGCGTTTATAAATAAAGCTGATTGATAACTTTTTTTATTTCTAGCTGATGTTTTGACCAAAGAAATTTCTTTTTCTTTCTTTTCTCTCTTTCTCTCGTTAACGTAATACGTAAAAAATATACTCGTTATCAGCACGAAAACGCCCATTCGCTATATCTTTTATTAATCGAGGGGTAACAGCGTTACATTTCCCCCGACACGCTCCATTCCTGGAAAACTTTCCCGGTTTGTGTTAAGTCTTTGTCCTCATCTCACAACCATTTACATCTGCATTTGTGTTATTATACATCTGCAGCTGGGCTCCGTGATAGAACAGTTAGTTAATGCGGGGGTTTTAACCTTTTTTTTTTTAAATATTTTTTTTTTCCCCTCATGCTTTCTTAATCACGCCTCGTGGCTGATAGCGCGCTAAAAAAAAAAAACACTTTTAGTTTAAATTAAAAAAAAAAAAAAATAACAAACAAACAAAGCATCCAGGTGAGATTAGTTAAAAAGGGGGGGGCTGAGATTTTTTTTAAATTCATTTTTTTTTTCTTCCTGTTGGTGACGAGGGCCGCTGCTGCGATATACTCCAGGCTTTGCGATTTAATGTTTGTGTTCTTGCTTCCCTCGCTTGCTTCTGTATTCTGTTTCTTGAATGTCGCTGCAGTCTTTGTGTTTGCATGACAGCCTTATAGCGGCTATTGCTGCCGTCTCTCCGTACGCTCCGTACGACCTGATCTGCCGCAGAACATCTTCTTTGAATTTTTCCTCATTATGCTTCCTTTCTCAACTAATTTTCTTCTAGCAGGTGCTGTGTGGCGGGATTGCTTGTGTGCTTTGGGTTGGGGGAAAAGCTTTGCTTTTTTGTTTTGTTTTTATTTCTATTTTTTTTTTTCCGTGACTTGTAATTTTCTCTTTCTCCTTCTCGCTTCAATGTCTGTGTCCTGTTTACCTGGCGGGTAATATTTCAGCAAGCCACCTTTTTTTTTATTTATTTTTTTTTTTTATTTTATTTATTTTAAATCCGAATTCTTCTGCTGTCCAGGTCTCTTGACGGCCGCCTCCAAGTGTCCCACCGCAAAGGCTTGCCTCACGTTATTTACTGCCGGCTGTGGCGCTGGCCCGACCTTCACAGTCACCACGAGCTGAAAGCCATCGAAAATTGTGAATATGCTTTTAACCTTAAAAAGGATGAGGTCTGTGTGAACCCGTATCACTACCAGAGAGTGGAGACCCCAGGTAAGCCGGCTTCCACGGGCAAGGACATGGGGGGGGGATATGTTTAAAAAGTGGTCTTGGTGTGGAAACTGGTCTTGTTACCATAGCGACCACAGGAATAGGATTGGTATACTCTGTTGATTGCTATTGTAGCATTCCATACACTGCAGCGCTATGTTTCGAGTAAATCTACCATTATTGGCATTTTTTTTGAAGCATCGTGTGTCTGTCATGTTACAGCTTTCTTAACTAGAAAATACGTGTTTTTTCCACTTTCTGGGAGCCGAGAGCTCTGTCGGAGTGCCTCATCCACTAAAGTCCGAGTGGGCAGGAGCGATTTCCACTTACTGGAGTCCATGCATCACCAGGGGGGCTGTCAGTGGCAAATTTCTACGCAAGAAGGGCTCGCCCTGCCTCATGTTAAATCAGTGAGATTTCTTTAGTCTCCCTGCGCATTGAAATATGCATAATACAGGGAAGCTGCAACCACAATTCTCCTGCAAACTCCGCTGACACCCCCACACCCCTTAGTGAATAAGCCCCATAGTGGCAGTGAACTTCTCTCTCTTCTCCCTCCGTTCTCACAACGGCTGCCTGAGCCGATCAAAAATAATTAGCAGCTTACGGTAAGAGATCATTGGGTGGTGGGATAATCGTGCGTATCTTTAACACCACGAGGGTATTAAACATGCACGGGGTAGACACATGGCTCCTGAATCTAAGACGAGACCAACGACTGATTAAGGTTTGAGTCTTTACAGCAGGAGAAACGGCGACTAGAAGGGGGCCGAATGGGACAGACACACGCCTGCGCGGTGCGCACGTACCGCGGCATCACAGACTATCAATAAGGATTTTTTATTAAGGAGCCTTTTAAATTATACTCGCTTTTTGCAGAAACGTTAACCCCTTAATGACCTTTGCCGGTTCAAAAAATTAAATAAGCTTAGAAAGTGATCAACAATCACTTTCTTCGCTTAAACGGCGTTACTGTAATGCCTCGATGTCGAGGCATTCAGCAAGGCCGAGATCGGCATCGGGGGCCATGTCTGGCCCCTCCCCGGGGCGTCAACAGCCGCCATACATTGTATGGCGGCGGACGCCCGATTTAAAAGCGTTTAGGAGGCGATCAACGATCACCTCCTAAACTAAAATGGTGTCGCTGGAATGCCTCGATCAGGAGGCATCCAGCGACACCAAACACTTACCTGGGGATGGACTGTGACCGCTCCGGAGAGCGGTCACAGCCGCAGCTGCCCTGTAAAAAAAACCAATCAAGTTTTAGAAGTTCGCTAGACGGTCTCCAGACCCTCTAGAGAACTCTGGCTCCACTTGCAGGTTGAATACAGGTACTGCATTCAACCATGCAAGTCAATGGAGCCCAGCTTTCTAATCACAATGTGATTAGTAAAATATTCAAAAAATAAAAAAATGTGCTAACATTTAAAAATAATTATGCAGTGATGTCACTTGATGAACCATCCAGTACCAGCAAAATGTGTAAAAAAAATAAATAAATATATATATAAAAAAAATTAAAAAAATAAAGTATTATTTTGAGCAAGTGCTAAAATTTCTCAAAAATCTCAACAAAGAGTCAAAATAAAAGCACTTCAAATACCCAACGGGTGTCTAACATAAAAAAAAAAAATGGCTGATGGGGTAAATTGGAGTGGCCTAGCTCAGTACAGACTGACCAAAATGGAGAAAAAAAAGCGCACTTTCCAAATGTGACATTTTAAATCTCAAACAACACGACAAACCCATGCATGTCGGGTATCACTGCACTCAGGAGATGTTCCTGAACACACATTGGGGTGTTGTTTGACAGTGGCATATACCAGGACCTGTATATCTATAACTAAAGTACAATTTGTGTGAAAAAAAATAAAAAAAATTACTATTACAAAGTTTGACAAAGTGTAGTTGTATAATTGGTGCATGAAGGGTTAAAATAACAGCACTTGGAATACCCTGGGGTGTCTAGTTTTCAAAAATATATGGTTTGAATGGGTTAAATTGAGTTAACCGGCTTTAAAGATTTTCCAAAGAGGAGATGGAGGCAGAATGACCGGATTTGTTAAAAAAGGTTTGGAAATCATAAAACGCTGCTTGTACTTATTGCCCTATAACTTACAAAAAACAGCAAAAAAACATAAAAACATTGGGTATTTCTAAACTCAGGACAAGTAGTAGAATCTATTTAGCTAGTTTTTTTACTTGCTTTTTTAGGTGAGTAAAATATTTTTCCAATAAGTCATAAAATGTTTTTTTTCAATTTTTCACCGTGTTTTTTTGTTTTTTAATAGTAAATAAGATATGATCAAAATAATGGTATCTGAAGAAAGCCCATCTTGTCTTGAAAAAGGCAATATATAACTTGTGTGGGTACACTGAATGGGTGAGGAGAAAATTACAGCTGAACACAAGCACCACAAAAGTGTTAAAGCAGCCTCGGTCCCACAGGGTACAAAAAGAAAAAATGAGCCCGGTCCTTAAGGGGTTAAAGGCAAATAATCTTAAAATACTTTTTAATTCTTTTTAAACATTTAAACAGTCTTTGGATGGACTCTCTGAATTAGACATTCGTTCATTAAATAGTCTGTTGATTCTCTTCAGGGTGAAATAGATGTCTGTGTTTAACCCCTAGAGTGCTGGATACATTAGGATATAGGCAGTGGGCTCTGTCAGCTAGCTACTTGTCCCTTATGTAGCTGCAGGCCGAGAGGCAATCGCCTACAAGTCCCCGGCAGTGTAGCGGAGCCCACCGAGGTTTCCCCGGGGTGAAGTACAAGCGTGGAACGTAAATGTAATCCATAAAAAAAAAAAAAAGTACTTGGATGTGCGTCAGAACGTCAGGTGGAGTATCCCTGATCTGAAGTGCTTGGGAGCGGAAGTATTTTGGGTACCGGCTCGGTCTCCTCGCCTCTGTCCGCTCCGTTGTTCGGGCTTCCCTGTCCATGAAAGGGAGCGGAGGTGCTTTGGGAATCGCTTTCGGACAGCGAGGAGAATCCTGAACAGCAGAGCGGACGGCAGTGGCTGGGAATTGTGGATAAGGGATACTCGGCCTGCGGTTTGTGAAAAGTAAACGCAAGTGAAGAGAGTGAAGCACCGCCTGCGAATATTACTCGGCTGCACCCGTCATTTCGTTGCGTTTAGTGTAAGTCTGTAATGGTTTTCATTCATTCACCATTGCTGTTCTTTAAATCGGGTTTGTTTCAGACCGTATATTGCGAGTTGCGCACGTAATGTTTTGAAGCGTATTTCTGATTCTTTTCGTCTCTCCCGCTTTTTAGTTCTACCCCCCGTACTGGTGCCGCGACATACAGAGATCTTGACGGAGTTGCCCCCTCTTGATGACTACACGCATTCCATTCCGGAGAACACTAACTTCCCCGCAGGGATCGAGCCCCGAAGCAGCTATATACCTGGTAACGATACAGCTTAACGCTACGGGGGCCGACGCATTCATCCGCCATACCGCGCGCCTATGTTATTGACTATATTTAAATCTGATTTTGGTCTGGGTGCCAAATTTGGATCATTTGGGATCTGGAGGTTTGAAAAAAAATGGCCACGAATTACTCGGTGATTAGTAATTTCTGCAGTAATTTTCCCCCTTTAGTGATTAAACTTAATTTAGTTATATTTCAACTCCTTGACTTCATTATACATTATGAAGGGCCAGCCCTAGCAAGCTTCTGCTGCAAGAGGAGCTTGGCTGCCCCGAGTAAAGTACGGTTTGTCATTCTCACCCATTGAAATATACATTATACAGGGCCAGCTCAGCCCTTCCTAGTGATGTCCCTTAACGATGAATAGTAAAGTAGGCTTAATAAAACATCACAAATGTATTGTAGAAGCAAAATATCCAACCTCATGTATTTTGCAGCCACCGGTCTCTACCGATACGAACGGTGAATTTCACTTCTGTTCTCAGAATCTGCATCACTTTGTCCCCATAAGGAATGCTGGTTCTGATACTAAATATCCGCAAAACAATAAAAAGATACTGTATATTGGTATATATATAATATTATATTATATTTTTCCATAGAAACGCCACCTCCTGGATACATAAGTGAAGATGGAGAAACAAGCGACCAGCAAATTAACCAAAGCATGGATACAGGTAACCGCTTTCCTTTTATGTTCCCTAATTATTCACTCGCAAATTACTGATCGACCGCTGCAATTTACTCTACAGTTTAACCCCTTAACGACAATTGCCGGTCCTGGCACGACACGGAAAAGCATGTGCTTTACGACAATTGACGTGCCAGGACCGGCACGTCTTTAAACGGGTGCAGAAAGCGATCTGTTTTCGCTTTCTGCACCCCAAAAACGTTGCTGAATGCCTCGACCTCGAGGCATTCAGCAACGCCGCGATCTTTGTATGGCGGCGGACGCCCGTTTTAAAAGCGTTTAGGAGGCGATCAACGATCGCCTCCTAAACTTAAATGGTGTCGCTGGAATGCCTCAATCAGGAGGCATCCAGCGACACCAAACACTTACCTTTCGATGGGCTGTGACCGCTCCGGAGAGTGGTCACAGCCGCAGCTCCCGATGATCTTCGCCGTCAAGCAAGATGGCCGCTGCCCTGTAACAGGAACCAACAAATTTTAAAAGTTCGCTAGATGGTCCAGACCATCTAGAGAACTTTGGCTCCACTTGCAGGTTGAATACAGGTACTGCATTCACCATGCAAGTCAATGGAACCCAGCTTTCTAATCACAGTGTGATTAGTAAAAATAAATTAAAAAATAAAATAAAATTAATAATAATTAGAAAAAAAATAGTAAAAAACTAGTAAAATGTAAAAATCATTTCCCACTGATGTCACTATCAGGGGAACCTCCAAGTTGAAAAAAAATGTTAAATTTTTTTTTTTTAAAAAGACAAAAAAAAAATATATATAAAAAATATATTTTTGTGAGCAAGTCCTAAAATTAGCATATTAGCTTAAAACAATTCTCGCATGGAAAGAGTTAAAATACTGGCATATTAAATGCCCGTGGGGTGTCTACTTTTAAAAAAGGTATGATTTGATGGGGTAAATTGAATTGGCCGGGTTCAACAACGTCCCAATTAACACCGGGGGAAGGATGGCCACACATCTAATTTCCAATTAGAAAAATGCACACGTACCAAATGTGGCCTTTTAGTTCCCACAAAAATGACAAACCCATGCATGTGGGGTATCACTGCACTCAGGAGATGTTGCTGAACACATATTGGGGTGTCGTGTGACAGCGGCATATACCAGGCGCTGTAAATTCATACATAAAGTAGGTGTGTGTGGGAAAAATACACACACAAAAATACTACTGCAAACTTTGAAAACATGCTGGTGGTAAAATGTGTGCATGCAAAGAGTTAAAATACCAGCATTTAAAATACCCTGGGGTATCTAGTTTTGAAAAATATATGGTTTTGTTGGGCACACTGAAATGGCCCGGCTCAAAGATGTACCAAATAGGGCATGGGCAGTGGATCCCAAATGCCAAAGTTCAACATTGAGAAATGCGCATGTCCCAAATGTGGCCCTTTTGCCCCCAAACGGCCAGGCAAAATCATTCATGTGAGGTATCGCTGTACTCAGGAGATGTTGCTGAACACATATTGGGGTGTTTTGTGATAGTGACATAAACGAGAACCTTTTAATTCATACCTGAAGTAAAATGTGTGACAAAACAAATGCAAAAAAATGACTACCACAAAGTTTGACAAAGACTGGTGGTAGATATGGTGCATGGAAAGAGTTAAAATACTAGCATTTGAAATACCCAGGGCTGTCTAGTTTTCAAAAATATATGACTTGATGGGGTAAATTGCATTGGCCGGCTTCAAAGATACCCGAAATGGCACATGGGGGGAAGAATTACCAGATTTGGAAAAAATGGCTTTGAAATAGCAAAACGCTACCTGTACTTATTGCCCCATAATGGGTAGAAAAAAGCAAAAAAACATAAAAACATTGGGTATTTCTAAACTCAGGACAAATAGTAGAATCCATTTAGCAGGTTTTTTCATTACCTTTTATAGATGAGTAAAAGATTTTTCAACTAAAAGTTAGAAACAGTCATTTTTTTCTAAATTTTTCACCATATTTTATACTTTTTTTAATAGTAAATAATATGATACAATCAAAACAATGTCATCTAAAGAAAGCCCTTCTTGTCCTGAAAAAAACAATATCTAATGTGTGTGGGTTCAGTAAACGGGAAAGAAGAAAATTACAGCTAAACACAAGCCGCGCAGAAATGTTAAAAAGGCCATTGTCACGAAGGGTACAAAAAGTAAAATCAGCCTTTGTCACGAAGGGGTTAAACGTTTGGGGTCACTTGGGAATGTCCTTGTTTTTGAAAGATTAGCGAATTTTGGCAATTAAAATAACATGAAATGGATCCAGCGCAGACGGGGTTAATGCTGTGAATGATTATTGTAGCTGGAAACGGCGGATTTTTAATGGAATCTCTTCATAGGCGTACAGAGGCCCTTTATCACTCCCATCACTCCTGTGTGCCAATGGCCCTTTATCACTCCCATCACTCCTGTGTGCCAATGGCCCTTTATCACTCCCATCACTCTTGTGTGCCAATGGCCCTTTATCACCCCTGTGTACCAAGGGCCCTTTATCACTCCCATCACTCCTGCGTTCCAAGGGCCCTTTATCACTCCCATCACTCCTGCGTTCCAATGGCCCTTTATCACTCCTGTGTACCAAGGGTCCTTTATCACTCCCATCACTCCTGTGTACCAAGGGCCCTTTATCACTCCCATCACTCCTGTGTACCAAGGGCCCTTTATCACTCCCATCACTCCTGGGTTCCTATGGCCCTTTATCACTCCCATCACTCCTGCGTTCCTATGGCCCTTTATCACTCCCATCACTCCTGCGTTCCTATGGCCCTTTATCACTCCCATCACTCCTGTGTCCCAATGGCATGTTGTGTTTGCTGATTCAAGTTTAAGTTTAAAAGAATAATTGATGGTTAGAAACCCCTTTTTTGGAATTGTTACAGCTAGAAAACAGCTGAGTGACCGCTAACTTGCTACCACCCCTGGAAGGGCTCCTGGGTAGGCATATGCAAAAAAATTCACATTTTTGCCTCTATATTCACTTTATATATGGGTCCTTTAGGGCAAATGCCCAGCTGTACTAGATAGCCTTTAGACAAAACCTAAACGGGACTCGTCGGCATGCGCTTGGATACTGGCTAATTGCTTTAGACTTGGGCCGGTACTCGGCTGACCCTAAAGCTACCGAAGTGTGGTTGACGGAGCGCACATGGCAATCATTGACTAGTTAGCCTGTTGGGGGTTTAACTAGTCAATGTTGGACGACTGCTTGAATCTCATTGCCATCTGATGGCAAGAAAGTTTCCAAACGTAACATTTCACTTTTACCTTTTGGTAGTAAAATGGCTCGTGCCGCCGTTCCATGTGTGACAACAAGTCACCTCCGCATAATCTGATGCAACGAGGCTTTAACCGCCAATACTTCGTGTACATCTTACCGCAGGCCACGGCTTGTCTATTTAACCCCTTCTTTTCATGATACGCAGGGTCTCCAGCGGAGCTTTCTCCCAGCACGCTATCTCCAGTCAACCACGGACTCGGTAAGAACATCGTCCTCCTGCGTTACTTCTAGGCGTACATAACAAGCGTGTTCGTAATCATCATAATCTCCAGGAGAGTCGGTGCTTTAATTTGAATTTGTGTTCATACGTATGAAACGATACTTGAAAACAAATATGTAAATTAAAAAAAAAAAAAAAAGGGGGGCAATAATTGGAAAAAACGTAATTTTTCTTAGGGTTTATTCCCAAATCTTTTTAATGTCATTGCTTTCAATGCTGCCCCCACGGTCACAAAGCAACATTGTTTTGAGGACAGGGCCAGGAAAAGTCAGGTTTCTTTAAACGTTACTGCTGGCCCCCCGGCCTTTTGATTTAGTTTATAAAGAAATACGTTTTTCTAAATATGTCTATTGCACAAAAAAACGAATCTCTGCGAGTCCCAATAATAGACGTTAAATGAAAACACAGGCTTTATATTAAAATGCGTGACGGAACGTTTTTCTCTTGTAGATCTGCAGCCTGTTACGTATTCCGAGCCTGCGTTTTGGTGCTCGATAGCATATTATGAACTGAACCAGCGAGTGGGAGAAACCTTCCACGCCTCGCAGCCTTCCCTCACCGTGGACGGATTTACAGACCCATCCAATTCAGAGAGATTCTGCCTAGGTTTACTTTCCAACGTCAACCGCAACGCCACGGTGGAAATGACCCGACGTCATATAGGTATACCGTTGGGTTGTGGAGTGATGAGATTTAATGTACCCAAGCATTTTGTCCGAGTTAATTGTTTTCCCGATTGTTTGTTTTTGTTGTTGTTGCGTGTGTAGGAAGAGGAGTCCGGTTGTATTACATCGGAGGAGAGGTTTTCGCAGAGTGCCTGAGCGATAGCGCTATTTTTGTTCAGAGTCCAAATTGTAACCAGCGGTATGGTTGGCATCCGGCGACTGTCTGCAAGATCCCACCAGGTCAGTGCACCGCCACGTACCGAGAGCGCCGTCTCGCTTGCACCATAACCAGATGTGTAGCTGGTCCCCGGGCATTTACACGTTTCCTCAATGTACTTCTGGAACAGTTTTTGCTGCAGATATGCTGTATGACAAGCTCTCTCACCACTAATTGCATGTTTTCCTACTTCAGGGACGGTCTAATGTCCCTGAAACCCCTAATATAGCAGACTGCGTAGTATCGTGCGAGTACCCTCCGTGAGTACTTTAATATATTAAATGGAAATGAAATGAAAGCACTCACCCGAAGCAGAATTTGCAGGCTTCCTCCACGATCTGACATTTCTTGCCACTGATGGTTGTTTAAAGTTGTGGCAGGAAAGTGCCCCCATTTAAATCAATGGGGAGAGTTTACACCTGCACATTGGGGTCTGAAAAGACCCCCCCACACGCAGCGTTTAGGTCTGGATCTGACTGCAGGTGAGTACATCATGCGCGTTCTGCATGTACTGCATGGCGTTTAGAGAGAGGGGGCAAATTCTTTTGGAGGGATTCTGCAGAATTCCCCCTGAGCATTTGCCAAATGGGCCACACAAAAATGTAAAGGGGCCGCGCTGCTAAAGTGCATATGATGGCTGGAGTGTTACTTTAATCTGTATTTCAGGTCCTTCTTTACTTCCCATCATTTTCCGGGTTCTCTCTACCGTTTCTGATATCGTCAGGTTCACAACCCCAGGACTTTGCAGTAATGTGTGATACGCGTCTTAATCTTATCCTAAGGCCTATGGTTGTGCCTCTAACTCTTGCTTCGCTATTAATTGCAAGCTACTGACGCTGGTCGGCTCCTCCAGCGAGAAGGGCTGAACTGGCCCTGTATAATGCATAATTCAATGTGTATTGAGACTGAAAGAAATCCCACTAATTTAGCTATACACTATACAGGGCAAGCCGTGTGTGTGTGTGTGTACACACACACACACACACACACACACCTCTCAACTGTCAACTCAACTACTCTCTTTAGTGAATAAACTCCATTATTCTCACCTAGGCATGCAATTTCTAAAAGCTAAGGTACTTTTATTCCTTGAAATATATCCTAGAACCAACACAATAATTGTGTGCTTTTCCACGTGTTTGCCGTAGGCTGCAACCTGAAGATTTTTAACAACCAGGAGTTTGCCGGCCTCCTCGCTCAGTCTGTGAACCAAGGCTTCGAAGCGGTTTACCAGTTAACCAGAATGTGCACCATCAGAATGAGCTTCGTCAAAGGCTGGGGCGCCGAATATAGGTAACGACAACCTTCACGCTGACGCACGCCAAGTGCGGCAGATCTGAGCCAGTCGGCAGCTACCGTTCCCCTGGCTCTGTGTGTTGTTTGAGATTGAAGTCCTGTTGGCGTTTGCAAAGGCGCAAAAAGCCTGCACTCACGATCTTATTTCCAAAAGCTCTTTGGCTTTAGTAACAAATGCGCTCTGCCTCCTGCGCCCTGCCTCCTGCGCCCTGCCTCCTGCGCCCTGCCTCCTGCGCCCTGCCTCCTGCGCCCTGCCTCCTGCGCCCTGCGCCCTGCCTCCTGCGCCCTGCCTCCTGCGCCCTGCCTCCTGCGCCCTGCCTCCTGCGCCCTGCCTCCTGCGCCCTGCCTCCTGCGCCCTGCCTCCTGCGCCCTGCCTCCTGCCTCCTGCGCCCTGCCTCCTGCGCTCTGCCTCCTGCGCCCTGCCTCCTGCGCCCTGCCTCCTGCGCCCTGCCTCCTGCGCCCTGCCTCCTGCGCCCTGCCTCCTGCGCTCTCACTGGCTGCTCGGTTAATGACGTTTTTTTTTTTGTTTGTTTGTTTTTTATTCTATTCCCCCAGGCGGCAGACGGTTACAAGCACTCCTTGCTGGATCGAGCTTCACCTGAACGGACCTCTGCAATGGTTGGACAAAGTGTTGACTCAGATGGGTTCTCCCTCAGTCCGCTGCTCGAGCATGTCCTAATGACACCCCCCTTCCCTTTAATGTATAGCCTACGGGTTAAATCCGAAATCCGAGCTACAGACTTGTACAGCTTGTCTGTCGTAGTATTTCGTGTGTGGTCCCCATGAACTGTTTACAATCCAAATGAAAGCGAAAACGGCACTTGAGGTCCCATCAACTAAAGCACCTTGTTGGATGACGTTTCTGATACAAAAGTAGATGAAATCGTAGTGTAAAAAAAATAAATAAAAAATGACTCCTTGCTGGGGAAGCGACGTTTTAATGGTGTATTACCGGGCGTGCGATCGAGTGTCCAAACGGTTTAACAATAACATGGGTGCTTCGTATGTACGTGTCCCGTAACGTCGTCCCGTTATTCCACAGCAGCCTTCCAGCCGGAGACTCCCATGATGCTCTAGTAGCCATCGGCATCCCCGGAGTCGTAGTCGGTGGCCGCATTTTGCACGCGGACATTTTTTATTTTCCTAAACAGGTTCTGCCTGCTTCCTTATTTTAGTTAAACCTGCCCCAAAAATCAAACCTGGCTTACGTTATTTGCCATTATTGCTACTTTCTGTATGTTTTTGGCCCTCTCCCCCGCTCCTTTGAGTACTTTTTTTTTTTAAATAACTTTTTGTCCTAGCTATTCCTATATACCGATCCCCGAGCCTAGAAACGCCTCCCGGACGGTGTTTTCCGGAACCTCTGCCATTCGAGAGCCATTTTTACTTTTTGTTTTTAAGATGGTCGTCGCCCTAAACCCGAAATGCCCCGCTGATTTTTAGAAAAAAGAAAATCGCTTTTTTTCCCCCGATGGATCCATAAGAGAAGGTTTTAATTTTTAAAACGTGTTATTTTTGAACCCTTGGACACTACATCCGCACCCTATGGAAATATTTAGAATTATATTCTACAGACGTCTGGGTTTGGGGTGGGGGAGGGGAGGGCGGACGAGGTCGTGTAGTAAAAAGGGTACTCTGACTTTAAAGAAAAACGTGCATCTTACTAACCGTTCTGTTCATTCATTGTCTGTCGTTCTTTTATGACCCCAAGGTTTTTGCCTTCCTCTATCCCTGCGATGGTCTCGATTACACTAGTCGTGTGCTTTGTAAGTACAGCTGGTGAAAAACCCTGTTGGCTCCGAGAACAAACAAAAAAAAACCATGGCCAGTGTTATGGCATTTCATTATTTGGCAAAACCGAGGATTTTTTTCTGTATGCTGTATAGTTTTAGCGCATAGAAGGCAAATCCAAAACGGGGGGGGGGGGGGGAAGAGTGTTGGGGGGGGGGAGGGGAACCCAAAACCATGGAAATAAAACATAATTTGGCAAAGCATTTAACATTTGTGAGCTAGTTTTACCAGTAGGTTGGTGTATTGGTAGAACTCGTGAACTTAAAGACATAAGCTTTGTGTGTGTTGCATTTGCCGAATATGTGAATACACTAATAAAAAGAATTAATTCTCACTGCGTGCTGTCTTAATTCTCCAGGAAAATGCCCCAAACCCGTGTCCCGCCGTACAGAAATGCACATTAAATGACCAAGTACCGTTGGGAGAATTTTCTAAGCCGCTAGCTTTTATTGCCCCCGATTTGTAAAAGGTGTTTGTTGTAAAGTTCTCTATATTCACTGATTTTCAATAAAATCCACATTTATACAAATTATTGTATTTTTACCGCATTTCACGCGCTTCCGGCTGTATATGGGAATTAGAAGAGTCCGTAAACGAATTTATCGCATGTCGCATGCCATATTCATCTGTTTGATGTTCCACTTTGTTCAGGGCTCTATTTAAAGGTGGGTAAAAGGGGCATATTCCCCAGGCCCAAAGGGGCATATTCCCCAGGCCCCCTCAGTAGCAAGCAAGTAGTCTGGTGGAGCTTTGTATGCAGATCTCCAACCCTTTCTCCCATGCATCCTGCTGAGCTGGGGTATGATGTCATGGAGGGGCTTGTCCTGGGACCCTTCTAAGTTTGAGTGGCCCAGCCTTTGTTTCCAGTTGAAATCTAAAGAAGCGGCTTTTCCGCCTTCGCTTGGGTGACATCATCACAATTTGCTGATGTGGCAAAGTGTCTGCCTCCTAATGGAAGACAGGAAGCCGGGCTTTGACAGGAAGTCAAAGCAATGATGATGTCACCCAAATTAACAATAACGTTGGAAAGCTGCAGCAGGCAAATTGCAGCTTCTTCGCCAGGAATGAAGGCAAGTGTGAGTTTTATCTATCCTTACACCCTTAATGCTTTATGTACGTCACGCAGACACCAAACGCCATCGTGACTGGCCTGATGTGCCCCCTAGTCCAGAATCGATCTTCATGTAGCCTTTGTTCACATCTTCTTACAACAGACAAGAGGTTTCTTCGCTCTAAGATGGGGTAAGTATTACTCGTTGAATAGTAGCGTAAGGGGGTTTAGGGAACATGTAAAGGATCCAGTACAGTACCAAGTAGTTATGACACCAAATCTTGAGCAGAGATGTATTTTTCACAGTAAGGGCTGCTGAGATGCGGAATTCAGATCATCTGTTTGTTCCAAGTTGCAAACCGAGCTGCAGGAAGAATCTTGTGGCGCTCGGCTCGATGATCTGTCCATACACCCCACCTAATGATTTTAGGTGTTTCTGCTGCACCCTTTTCTACCCGTTTCCATAGACGCACACCGGGTCGTACTGAAGAGCTCACAAACTTGAAACGTGGCGCTGCCATAGGATGCCGCCTTTGCCGCAAGTCACTTTGTGAGACTTCTGCCCTGCTGCGCTGTAAGCTCTATTAATGTAGCAGGTCAATGTCTAGGTGTGAGGGTCAGATGGCCACATACATTTGGTTATATGGTATATGAAAGTGGTATGTAAGTTGTGTGTGTATGTGTATATATTATATATATATATATATATATATATATATATATATTCACATACACACACACTGGCCACTTTGTTGCTAGTACCGGGTTGGACCCCCTTTGGCCTTGGCTGGCCCTATGTGCCCCATTGTCTTACCCCTAGTCCAGAATCTGCCCCGCTCGCTGGATATTTTCTCTTTTTCGGACCGTTCTCTGTAAACCCTAGAGACGGTTTGGGTGAAAATCCCAGTAGATCAGCAGTTTCTGAAATACCCAGACCCGCTCTCCCTTTAGTGAATAGACCCCTGTGTATCTATGGATAGATGGCAGACTAGGACAGGGTGTTTCATCTGCTTATTTACCACAAGGTTTTTTCTTTACCGAGAGGGTGGTTTAAATACGCATGGGATAGACCAGGGGTCCTCAAACTACGGCCCGCGGGCCACATGCGGCCCGCGGAGCGCATTTACCTGGCCCGCCGGGTGTTTTTGCCTCAGGACATCCATGTGTTCCGAAAGATGCTTTCGGAACACAAGGATGCCTCTGTGAAGTCCCTGCGGCACGCGTTTACTTTAAAAACGCGGGGACCGCCGGGAGCAGGCGCACGCAGCGACATCACTGACGTCCCATCCGTGCACCCATGGCAACCGAGCGCCGCAATATGCCGGCATATTGCGGCGCTCAGCAGTGAAACAGCCGGCACCAGCAAGCGGCTTTTAAACACTGATGCGGAGGAGAGAGAGGGGCGCCTAGCAACCGCTTGGCACCCCTCGTTCTCCCCCGCATCAAAAAAAAGAAGACAGCCTTTAAAAGCCGCTCGCTGGTGCCCGGTGCTTCACTGCTGGGCGCAGAAATATGATGTCATATTACGGCGCTCAGCAGTGAAGCAGCGGGCACCAGCGAGCGGTGCAGGAAGAAAGAAGCATCGTGCTCCCGTTGCTGGACTTCAAGGTGAGGGGGATATATAGTGGGTAAGGGGGGAGAGGGTATATAGTGGGTAGGGGGGGAGGGTATATTTGTTGATTTAACTTTACTTGTTCTTCATTTTAAATATTGTATTTATTCCCGTTTTGTTTCTTCACTTCAAAATAAGATATATGCAGTGTGCATAGGTATTTGTTCATAGTTTTTTTTTTTTTTTAACTATAGTCCGGCCCTCCAACGGTCTGAGGGACCGTGAACTGGCCCCCTGTTTAAAAAGTTTGAAGGATAGACATACGGCTCCTGAATCTAAGACGAGACCAACGACTGATTAAGGTTTGAGTCTCTACAGCAGGAGAAACGGGCGACTAGTCGGGGGCCGAATGGGGCCGATCTCTTTGTGTGTGTGTATACCAAAGTTTTATGTTTTAAACAGTTGGACCTGTTAGATTGTTATAGTCCTCTGATATTGAGTATTGTTTTCTGATGCGTGTATATGTGTGTCGGCCACTAGGGGGTGCCAAAGTCTTTCGAATCCTTGGTGTGTGTTATTGCTGAATAAGAACACGTATCACTCTGGATTATTATTATTGTTTTATATAGCGCCGTCATATTCCGCAGCGCTGTACAATGGGTAGACGGGACATAACAAGGATATATGAAGCATAACAAGTAGTATATATATCACATACAACAGGTGTGGAGGGCCCTGCTCAAAGAGCTTACAATCTAGAGGATATCATTGCTGAATAAACAATGAGTTATTCTAGTATAGGACATTGCGCCCTGATATCAATGGGAGGTTTGGAGCACGTTTTAAATTTTTTTTTTTTTTAAATAACCTTTTATTTACAGCCTTTACATTTAAGTTTAATAGGATTGGCTACCGGGAGCTCTCCCTTTGGGGACTGGTTTTCTAATGGGGCAGAGATAGCCTTTGAGGAGGCAGGGGCTGGGGGGGGGGAGAGGGCAGATAATGGTCACACGTCGCTCTCCTTGTCAAGTCCCTTGTGCTTGGCATGAATGGACTTGGGGGCGAATTAGGCGAAATGATGTTCTCGGTCCATATATCAATAGCTCTCTTCTGTTCTTAATGAATCCCAATAGCAGGGGCTGGACAGGTCTGGGGATGCAGTTCAGAAGATGCAAGTTGATATCGGATTAGATGTTGATTGATATCGGATTAGATAAAAGGTAGGGTGTAAATGTTTGCTCGGGGACGTATATATATATTGCAGTCAGATTCCCGCAGCTGGAACTCCTTCATTACGATAATAGTATCATCGGATATTACCAGGAACGCATTAGATGTGGCAAAATACAATCAGGATTACACGTAAACTTGGCTACTTTCAAAAAAACAATATATATATATATATTTTTTTTTAATCACCATGGCAACCAAGAATATATTCTGTACAAGGCCTGAACCTGGGCCTAAGGTGGCCCCCTTGTCCCCCAAACAGCCCCTTTACATTATTTAAGACACAAGGCACCAGAGTATAAAGTCACATCCCGGAGCTCCACAATGAGGATGGTGGCCGTGGAGGGATGGCCGAGGCCCATTTGCCATCCAACCACAATCCATAATACAACTTTTTTTCTGGTAATTCCCCTTTTTTCACAATTTCCTGTCAAAATACCATCAACGTTTAAAATTTAACCAGTTCCAAAGCAACCCCTGAAAACACAAGAATGACCCCGTACGCGCGTTGAGAAATGGCGGCCAAGGCTACGTTCATAGGTAGACCTCGAGAACAAATGGTCCTCCAAGTTCCGATTAAACAGAAATGGGATTTGGCCAACAAAAGAATAACAAATTATTTTGAATAAGACACAATATGGGGTTTTTTTTTTGTTCATTCAAAGCATAGATTCTAATAATAAATAAAGTCCAACAAAGGAGACCGTTGTCGGCTATCAATTGTTAATTAGAACATTGTTATAATCTACTGACCTTTCACTCAAGACAATGGTTGGCCCTTAGTTCATTGTTGAGGGTTTCTTCTTTTCTCCAGTGTCAAGTGTTGGATATCTATACGGCCGGCTTTTACCGGCGCCATTGGTAACCTGAGGATATTCACCAATGTCAGACTAATTAGTTCAAAATTAATTTTCCACTCTTCCAGATCAAGAATTACGAGGCCATCTTAAAATCCCCGAGACCTTTGAGAAAAGAAAGTGGCTTTCTTTGAGAAACCCATGACTAGAACTAATCAAGACGGCAAAAGGCAGTCAACCCAAAGATCTCATTCAATGGTGGTGGTGGGGGGGGGACAAGACACCTAATGAGGTTTCGGAGAGCTTACGTTAGAGTTCTGCTTTGTTGTATGGAAGAAAGCTCAGTTACCAACGTTCCATGAATGGTTAGAATTGAGAATGGAGGCAAGGTTATTCTCTTGTGGGTGAGATTTATTAAAGGGGGCGAATTTTAATACTTTCCGCGGCGTGGAGACGAATGGTGCGTTGACCAACGTTGGGATGGAGAACCTTCTTAGATGACAAGCAGGTGTCCTAACGTGAGCCCGAAGATCTTTTACCTTCCGGATCTTTCTGGATCCAAAGAGCAGCAACACGTTCTTAAGTTCTTAAAGTTCCTGTCCCCCGGGCACACAAAGGGGTAAACGCACGCACGGATACCCCCGGGGGGGGGGGGCAGACACTCGGTTTATAAGCAGTGATGGAACAGGATTTCTAAGTGAAAAGCTGGTCATTTTAAGCAATTACACACACGCTTTCTCTTCCCTGTTATGTACATGGATTGGTTTTTCTGTAAACCCACAAGGTTATTTTCGGTTTATAGCACTGACAAATGTAAGAATTGGTAAAGTGACAGATTGTGCTGCCATTTATTATTATTATTTAGCCACATCATTCTATGACCTCATAACCCAGCGCTGATGCAGTGACCGCAAGAGCAAGGGAAAGCTGGAGCCCCTCTTGCCCAAGGAATAAGGGCCCCATAAACCCTCCTTGTCCAACATGTGGGGGCCGCCCTGCCTTCACTGTCTATTGTGAAAATCATGATGTAACAAGATGCCAGGTAAGATATGACATCATGTTGTCAATTATCACTTGGGTTCCACCCAGCGAACAGCAGGCCGTAAAGTGAGACTGCTATTAAGATGGCGAAAATGCAGCATCATGGGAAATCACTAAAAGTGTAGTCATATCTATTTTAATGCGTATTCATGTTAATCGTAATTCGCTGTAAATTACCCCGGCCACATTTTGTCGTCATTAACTCTTTAATGTACAAAAAGCCCTTTTATTTTAATACTTTTCCTATAAGAGCCTCCAACCAGTCTATACCTGCGGTAATACCAAGTTGTTTCGAGCCCTTACGGTGGCCAAAGCCAATGTAAGTCGCCACGACGACTGAGTGAATCGTTTTCGGTCCATAATCTAAATATATCTTTTTTATTTTTTTTATTTAATCCGAACATACTTCCTTCCGCTCCGTCTTCCTCGTATTCCCCGGTGTGCCGGTCTTAAGACGAGATGTTTAGCACATAATGAGAAGTACTAAGTGGCCTTGTGGTTTGCAACAAACAGCATCTGCTACGTTGTGTCGGTCGGGGATTTCCACCTCGCTGTCTTTGTATATTTCTCCTGCCTCTCTTGGTTCTTTGTGTTATTAAGAGCCATATGTTGGATACGGAACAAAAAACAACCGACCGGTACCTGGGTAACCGAGAATAATGTACTAATCGGGCCCGGACTGGCCATCTGGCAAACCGGGCAAATGCCTGGTGGGCTGCTGGCCGACAGAGCCGTGCTCCGGATGCACGGCCGCGCATACCCAGCCGACGGTCGCACTTATGCCCGCACTTTTTGAAGTTACAGGCAACTTATAAGATATCTGGTTTTTTTTAGGGAATGTAGATCAACATAGCTCCCAGCTGTCTTTTTTTATATGAAACAGTCCCTATGTTCATGCAGATCAAGAGACGCAGGAAAATGTTCTTTCTGTGCTTGTCACCCCTCTAACCAGGCTCCGTAATGTGCCCCACTTTAGGCACCAAATGTTGGGGGATATGGGTCAATATCATGTGAAATAACATCTAATTGCAGAGCGGTCTCTGTTTTTCATACCAGAGATTAGACCCTTCGCACCTACATCTCTGTTATTAAAAATATTAAGCATCTTCATGTTACAATTACCATGTGCTGCTTTTTTTTTTACCATAATTTACCCATTTTTTTGAGCGGAGGTTGCAGAGACAGTAGTCTCGGTGGAAGGGACTCCTTGGATCTGTGATGCTCTTGGTGGAAATAGCATATTACGATCCTGCCATCACGTCTTTTGTTTGGGTGGTAGATAAGAGAAACAACCACAGCCTCCCAGCAGAAGTGGTAGAGGTGAATCCAATGACGGAATTTAAACATGCATGGGATCGGCATATCGCTCCTGAGTCTAAGACAAAACCAACGACTGATTAAGGTTTGAGCCTTTACAGAAGGAAAATGAGCAGACTAGACGGGGGCCGAATGGGCTGTCAAAGTATATGTTCCTATGAAAATACATGAGAGAAATCAGTCCAATTGGTTTATGAGCCATTTTTGATTTGTACATTTAGTTGCGGTTGCTGATGTGACCTGAACTTGTAAATCTTAATCTCACTTTTTTTTCTTATGTTAAATGGATTTTTCTGGACACCGGGGGGTGCTAGGAAACAGCTGCGGAATTCTAAAATGCATCATTTTTGTCAGGCTGTCATTACACCAATCTACCGCTAGATGGCACCCGAGAGGAATGGTCTCTTCCCATGGAGCAGCTGTGTGTTCTGCATATAAGTACACTTCTCTGCTAGGAGGGTAATTTAGAACAATTACACCAATTATTATTGCTTTTCTAATTAGTGTTTTTCCTACAGAATTAGCTAAGTGTTTATTAGAAGTCGCTTGCTGCCGACAGCTTAACTCATTCACTTCTAGATTTGGTTAAACATTATTTATATATTTTATAAAAAAAACAAAAAAAAAAACAACAACAACGTTTTGTTATAAAGCCTTAGCATAAGAGCATTGATTAAATATTAATTTTGCTTTGTTACATTTGCCATTAATTTTTAACCAGCTTTATGTCTTCCTTAAAAGATAGTGTGTTAAACCTACTCCTTTCCGAAAGTGCTTCTTCTTGGTACAACAGAGGAGGGGAAAAAATTCAGTTTGTTACTAAAAAGTATGGAGATTATAGCGAGCGAATATTTAAATACGTTTATATTTACTTGCCAACTTGTGACTTAAAACAAAAATGTTGCCAGTATAAAATAAGCAATATATAAGCATTAAAAAAACCTACAGACATTTTCCTTTATTGTGAAGGTAGATCAGCCTTCCAGCAAAGGTGGGATAGGTATATATATTAAGGGCTTAGTCTTGGACACTGGTTGGGCCGAATGGGTCTTATGAACCAGCACATTTCTTTTTTTTTTGCTTCTACAACTAAAAAGGTTTGAAATATATATTTTCTTGATATGGAACCGATTGAGACACCCTTCTTCGTGGTGTACATTTAAACTAATTAGCTCTAAAACAATTGCTATATATATATTATATATATATGTATATGTAGAGCAAGACTCAACGATGATAAGATCAGGGCTGTGTGGGGGCCACACCATCACTTCTTCTTTATGGCTAAATATAGTTCTTTATGGCTTTGGCTGTATGTTTGGGGTCATTATCATGCCGCAGAATATATTTGGGGCCAATCAGATGCCTCCCTGATGGTGTTGTATGGTGGATAAGTATCTGCCTGTACTTCTCAGCATTGATGAGACCATTGATTCTAACCAAACCCCCAACTCCATCTGCAGAAATGTAGCCTCCCCCATGCTTCCCTGTTGCCTGCGCACACTCATTCTTGTACCGCTCTCCAGCCGTTCGGTGAACAAACTGCCTTCTGCTAAAGCCAAATATTTCAAATTTTTGTCCCGGTGCCACTTTTCTGCAGCCCAGTTCCTGTGTTTCCGTGTATAGTTGAGTCGCTTGGCTTCCACGTTGAAGGCACTTCTGACCAGACTTCTCATGGCGGTAGATGGGTGTACCAGAGTCTCACTGTTTTCTGCCAATGCTGAGCTCGTGGCGCTGCGGGACATCTTATGATTGCGAAGGGAAGTAAGCGTGATGTGTCTTTCATCTGCTGCACTAAACTTCATTGGCCGACCACTGCGCCCACGGTCCTCAACATCGCCCGTCTTTTTGTGCTTCTTCAAAAGAGCTTGGGCAGAACATCTGGAAACTCGTCTGCCTGGGAGGGACGTTCCTGACACGGTATAACTACCCTGTGGGTTGTTGCTGTGCTCAGTCTTACCACGGCGTATGACTTTTGCCATTAAACTGTCTCCAGCAAGCTTGCTAGCCGGTTTGTCTGTTCCTCACCCGGTTTTATTCCCCCTACACAGCTGTTTCCTTTTCAACTAATGATTGTGTTTCACCCTACATCTTAAATTGGCGATCGTTAGCACCTGCTTGGTATATAATAAACACCAAACTATCTGCCTACAAAGCCCCAGACTTTGTGCAGGGGTACCTAGAAGAACTCATGCTGCAAAAAGGAGGGGGGGGGGGGTCACACCAAAATTCGGATTTGATTTCATTTTTCACCTTTTCTCTTTGTATTTTGTTAAATGATGAAAAAAAAAACAATTAACATATCTATTTTTAGAAGCATTGTTACTTTAAAACATTTTTTCACACCTGCCTAAAATGTTTGCACAGTACTGTATATGCATATATAATAAATAAATAAATAAATATATATATATATATATATATATATATATATATATATATATATATATTACTGTATCTGTACATAATATCTATGCCTTGGCGAAAAAGGGCAGCAGGTCCTCTAGTAAAGGAAGCCCAGCTGAGTGCTGGGGGTCAGGTAACAGAATTCTCACCTGTATTCAAGCAGAAATTTCAGCTGTGATATATCAGTGAGAAAAGCACCAGTTGGGATGATCATTAAATCAAAGTAGAACATGTAGTCAGGGTTAAAACTCTGAGACTCAGGGGCAAACCCTAACATTTCTGGTTACGTGCTTGCAAACGTACTTACATGCTCTTCTGATTTCACCCAGAGCTTTTAAATCTACCGGCGGTGGAGTGGTATTTGACCCCACCTGCCAGGTCCTGCCTATTCCTGACCTTAATCTTATCTATTTCTGACCTCATTGGGGACTAGCCCCACCCCTGCTTATGGTTAACCCTCCCAGGAAGAGCTCACATATATATATATATATATTTGGGGTTCCATTAGCAAAGATTTGCCCACGATGTTTCACCAAAAGGACGAGGATGTATGAGTTAATAATTGATGAGATAAAGACCAATCAACGTTAACACTGATTAAGCCTAATTAAAGGTTTTCCGAACAATCCCTGTAGTAATTTAGTCGAACGCGAAGAGTTCAATTGTTGCGGCTCTATTTTTCTTTTTTTTAGTTCTACACAATTCCATTTTTAGGCTCCATCAGTCTCTAAGCACCGCTCTTCGCCGGCCTCGGGGGGAAATTTTGCTATAGAAATATGCAATTAATAATTCAGCAATCATAATTGCTAATTATTCAAACAACATTACCCCTATTTCATGGCCTAGTTTCACGAATTCCTCCTTTTAAATAACACAGTAGAGGTTACTTGCCGAAACTAGTTCACATTGCGTGCTTCTAAATTAAATACGATCATAACGCTGTCATGATATTAATAAGGTTGTGACAAATACCATCCCGCTCCCCTCTGGAAGCGAGAAAAAGGAAATATTCGTTTAAAGAATCTGGAGAATTTGTGAAATAATTTCTGAAATTATATATATATATATTTTTTTTATATTTTAATTCATTTATTAAGACAGACTAGCATTAGCCAATCAGATTCCTGTCCTGGAGTTCTCTGAGTTCTCTTCTTCCCACCTCAACCAATCAACCACAATCAGCAACATAACAACAGGGCAGAGATAACTTAATGGGGAGGAATAATCATGCAGATTCTGCGAACTGGGCGTTAAGATGGCTGCTTCCATGGAATACACAAAAAAAAGCTTTTTAACACGTTTATTGTTCATTTTATTCTATAAACATCATTATATTGGCTAGTGTTTTAATTGCCAATCAATAGGCAGTGTAATAGAGATCCTGAGAGAGATACATGTCCATTGCAATCCATAATCATATAAGCACAACTGTATTAACCCCTGCCAACCCTACAGGAAGTCAACTGCATGTATCTACTACATCTTCCAGCAAAGAGGTAAATACGTTTCTGATTTGAGGAATCGCGAAGTCATCTCTTGGGCGTTCTGGAATCTTGAATGAAATTCAATTTTTTAAATACAATTTTTAATACCTGGCAAAAAAGAAACAATTTGTAAAAAGTTATTCTCTGTATTTCGTTGTTATTGCTACAAATGTTGCTGTAGTACAGAAATTATTGTGCCGGTAATTCAGAATTTTGGGAAGAAAAAAAAGGAGGCCTTTTATTGGGCCAAAATGGACTAAAATATAAAATGAATTAAGATTTTTGGATCCGGGAGATCTTCTCTTCACATGGAATGAATTTATTACTAATATCCTTTAGTTATTAAGCTCCGCTGTAGAATGTAAATGGGGTGGCTAAAATATACATTTACATATGAAAAATACAAAAAAAAATGGCAATTTCAAGTAAAAAAATATTACTTTTGGAATGCAAAACCGACAACTGATTTCCATAACTCGCTTTTTTCAATTGCAAAAGGCAAATACATGTGATTTATACCAAAAATAATTATATTTTTTCCTCCGTTATATCCGACTCTCCGCTCTGCAATTGAAATTCAGATCTTAAGAACGGAACGTTTTCAATTCATAGCGATACAACAACATTTAACCCCGCCGGCGTCTCGAAAAAAGGCTTGAAACGGCAATAAAAAATAAAATAATAATAATAATAATGTAAAAAAAAAAAAAAAAAAAAAAAGGGATCAATCACAAATCCTTTTGTAGGCGTCGAGAGCCGGCAATAAACAAACATTCTTTTTTGAGGAGCGCTCTTGTTAGGAAGGTACTGGCTTTTGTCTTCAGACGGGAGACGATGCCTTTCAACTTAGAAATGGAAACGGAGTCCGCCGCGGAATAATGAAACATGAAAGGCTTTCTGTCGGCGAGGCGGTGAATGTGACCGGTGATTCCTTGGCGTAAGGGGCTTGGTCGCAGGTGTTTAGATGTATGTATTATGTCTTAAACACCATGCAGTTCGGAACCTGCTCTTCTATTATGAAGAACGCCATGTTCCGCGACGAGTGGCTAAGCGCTTATTGTTTTGCAGGCAAAAGCGAAGAAGAGGAATATTTTCATGGAATACTCGAAGCGCCGCGGTGGACTAACCGTTACTTGTTGGTAACATTTTGAGGTCGACCAGTTGAGCCCACCAAGCCGCGTTCTCCGTATCGCTCATTCTATACGCCCTGCTGTTGACCTGCCCTTCCCAACGCGTATGGCGTCTTAATGGTTGGATATAGCCTTATTAGCCCAAGAGAAAGTTGAGTCTTTAGTCAGAGTTGATACCTTTTATTGGGCCAACGTAGAAAAAAGATATAACGTTAAATAAGGTTTTGGGACCTCCTAGGTGTCTTCAGTTGGTTTCCAGTTGTCTACGTAAATGTTCCAGCTGGGGTGGAAGAGGCCTTTAACCAGCCATGATACCCAGAGCTTCACGAGAAGATAGAGTTCCTAGTTTTGTAATACAGAGAGTGCATGCGCAATCCTGGTTAGCTCAATAAGCACATACAGCTTGCCATACCCCTCACATACGATGAATCTTGGAAATTGAGAGAAATCTTGGGGAAAAAAACCAAGCTATATAAGTCATCTGTTGAGATTTAGATGCAAATTCCTACACTTTTGGCCCCCCAAAAAAAGGAGAGAGAAAAACAAATGTCTGTGGCTATAGACAGGGGCATATTTTGAGTCAGGGGGTACTCTAGACCCCTTCTTACCGCTGGGATATGATGTCATATCTCGGTGCTCTGCCTCTTAAGGATGCGCGGCGCGGTTACAACAGGCTGTGTTGCAAGACACATATAGCCTACAGGCCAGCTTGTCGTTCTGTCCACCTCCCGCATTTTTTTATTTAATTTAGAAGCACTTTTGTTATTGTAATTTTTTTCTTATATTTTTCCTCTTTTCCTCATATTCTTATATTCTTCACTTTACTTACATGCTTATTTTCAATAATCCCCGACAAGAAGAGCGTCCGAGGAGACGATCCTCTCTGTAAGCACTTACCTGGGGTTTCATTGCCGGCAGCGTGATGTCATCAGTTCGGATCCGAGCCGTCTCAGGTGTTGAGCTGCACAACAGTTACGAACCTAGCAATTAAGAAGAGCCGAGCCGGTTAATTACATGTTGTTGTTAATTGTTGTTGCATTGTCGGTAACGCAGATGCTAAACCCGCACCATCAATAGCTTCTCCTGAATAGATTCCTGAGCTAGTCCTGAAACAAGGCTTTGTTAAGCCGAACTCAACAAGTGAATTCATCGGCCGCGATGATGTCTATTCGCTTCCGCACCACGAAGTACTTATAGATATTTATATATTATGGGAATAATATGTTCTTTAAGTCAGGTAAACAACACTAAACAATATTTATTATTCTTTTTATTCTTTTTATTACTAGACTTTATTTTTAGAATGCCAGAAGATTCCGTAGAAAACGAGAGAATACAAAAAAAAACAAAAAAAAAACCTTCAGGTGTATGTCTAAACAACCCACCAAAGGCAAAGCTAAGCAGGCCAGGTACATAGAGGGGAAAGACCAAGAGATCTCAATATGTCCGGCTTGGAGAGAGGTGATGGGAGAGAGACATTTATATATTTAATGGGATTTAACAAAGTACAGAAGAGACCGTAATCTAAAACTAGAGGGTCAGGGGCTTATCGGGAATTGGAGTAGGTTTTACTTTACGGAGAAGGTGGTAGATAAGTGGAACAGCCTCCCAGCAGAGGTGATAGAGGTTTAAACATGCATGGGGATAGGCAGATGCAGGCCCGGACTGGGACAAAAAATAGGCCCGGGCATTTAAGCCCGAGCAGCCCATATTTATTTATTGTTAAAGCCCACCCTTCATGTACCATCTTTGCATTTACTCATTCACACAAATCATTAACACATTCATTAATGCAGTCTCACAAATCATTCAAGCAATTCATCCCCACATGAATTCATTAATTGTCATACGCATTCACACAATTCATCCACACATTTATTCATTCATTCATTCATTCTCATATGCATTCACACTACCCCCTCTCCCCATCTTATCTGCCCCTTCTCACTGTTCCCCCTTTTCACTATGTACCCCTTTTCACTATGTACCCCCTCTCACTATCTATCCCCTCTCCCCATTTCTCACTATCTAACCCCCCTCTGATCCTTCTCACTGCACCCCTCTCCCTCACCCTACTTACCTTGTTGCCGGAGCAAGCAGCAACTGGAGGATGTTAAATAAAGTAAAAAAAAAAAAACCCCGATGTTTTAATTTAAACCCTGTGCGGCCGCACACCCGTAAGGCCGGCCCTGGTGGGGGCTTCCCGACCCCTTAGAGTGGCGGACCCGGTCGCAGTTGCGGCGGGCTTAAGGTGCAGGTGCTGACTGGGCCTATTTTAAGGTAGGGGCCTGGAGCTGCAGCTCAATTAGCCCCTAAGTCAATCCGGCCCGGCCCACCGGGCAAACGCCCGGTTTGCCGATGGCCAGTCCGGGCCTGGGCAGATGGCTCCTGAATCTAAGACGAGACCGGGGGTTTTTGGTGGAAAAATGCAAGCGAAAGAAAAAAAGGAGCTAAAAATCCCCGATTTCAAGAAGTAAGAAAAGCAAACAAGACAAGGAAGCAATACCCATCCGGAGAAACAAAGACTCCATCAATACTTGAGTTATAGGAATCCTCTCTCCGAGTTTCCGTCGGGGAGCATATGGCTTGGCAAGATTCAGTCTATTAATCTTCAAATTATAGCAACAGATGTTTTTCAATGTTTACATCTACAATCAAACAACGAGGCCATTTGTTTCCTAGATGGACCACGATGGAAGCGAGACGAGCGTGGCTCTCTCATTAATTAAGGGTAATAAGTATGGAGACGAATAGCTGGGAGTGATAGTTAAAGAGTGTTTAAGACTAGTGGGGAACGTTCGAGACGGAGACGAGGACCCAGGAGCCTCAGAAAAGTGGACAGCAGGTGCTGACGGAATAAAGGACTCCGGTGGAAAGGCTTTCGAGCTCCGTCGGAGGGCAATTTAAAGGTCACGAAATAGCGGAGAGCGGTCCTCTTACCAGAAGCTATGGCCATGTTTAGGATTCTAAAAAAGAATGTAGGCCGTAATGAGGTTCACTTGTAAACGTGAAATGGCCAACAGCTAGCTGCGGCGTCCTCTCTCTCTCTCTCCACGTAGGGGTGGAACGGCAGAAGCGCAGAACGAGGGACTGTTATTGATGCGTTTGCCTCAGGGGTGGAAGCAAATAATGGATGTGAAATGGAAGCCGTACTTTGTCATCAAACGAGGGGCCTGAAAGATGGTTTACGGTAATATTATCAGTCACGACTTGATCAAGATGTAACGCTAGCGAGGGTTTTTCTGGCATTCTCTTTTTCTATGTTAACAACACGGAAATGTAACTATTCCGGAACGCGGGAAGGGGGGGCGACTGGTGCTCGTGAGTGAGGCTGTTTTGTCTGGGATTTTGTGTTTTATATATATATATATATATATATAATATCGATTTCAGAGATCATGGAGTGACTCAATTAGTTGTTTTATGTAAGTGAACTTGATTACTGTAGCTAATGTTTACTGCGTTCGTCGAAATTATTAGATAAGACGGCAAGGCGGAACGGCGAATGAGGAAAAGCTCATCGTGGAACAGAAAATATATTGAGCGTTATAGACATTGTACGCTAAACAATTAAAATGGAACATGGAAACATAGAAGCTGCTGGCAGATCGGCCCCATTCGGCCCCCGTCCAGTCGCCTGTTTGTCCTGCTGTAAAGACTCAAACTTTAATCAGTCGTCGGTCTCATCTTAGATTCAGGGGCCGTATGTCTAAAATTAAATATTTATGTGTATGTATTACTGATATTATTAAAATGGGAAGAAATGTACTTAAATTGTGCTTTTTGGACATATTACCGTCTGCTTTGGAATTCTAAGGTTTAGAGCGGCACTTTGCTTATTCTGTATTTTTTCCCCCCTTTTCTATTGTGGAATATTTATTTATTCCAGGTTATAGCGGATCTGTTCCTGTCCCTTATCCTCACCTCATTAGCACTTAAAGATAACCCACGTCAATCCTCTTGCATGACCCATGTGCGAAGACACCTCCAATCAAGGCTATCATTTGCTGGTAGAATGCTCATGTTAGCATACCTATCAAGTGTCTCTGTTTTCTCTGGGTAGTCCTGATTTTCAGGCATTCTGTTGTGTAACTACCCCACTGCCCCAGTTTTTTTTTTGCGGGCGATGGAGACCATGAGCCGGCTTAGATCAGGGAGCTGTGCCACACTGGCACACAAAAGCCTCATGTCTCCTGGAAATGACCTCTCTCTCAATGTCCCCCTATCAGTGTCTCCATTCTTGCAGCTCCGCCTCTTCTCTTGTCTCTTTTTGTTCTTCTGTCTTCTTTCTTCTGTCTTCTTCCACTTCTCCTGGTGACTTCTTTCTTCACTCGACTTCTCCGTGAATCAGGCCTCCCGGGGCACTTTCGCAAAATAGCGAAGGTGCTCAGAGAGGCCAGAATAATGCCGACGGATTCACGGAGAAAGAACGGTACCGAGACAACTCTCTTATCCTGCGAATCCCTACGGTTTTGGAACGGCCAACACCGGAACACAACTTGACTTTCTACTGGATCCCATTATTTAGACCACAAATAACTAGATTATGGAGGTCCATCTGCAGCTAATTTGTGTGTCATTCTTTTAATAAAGTAATAAATTAATATAATTTGCCCATTTTAAAATTATTTTTAACGTTTTTAAAGCGCCCATACCCTTGTAAACGATGTGAAAATCAGAAACCAGAAATATGTCAAAAGGCAAAAGATGGCGGTTTGTATATCGAACTGTATAATGTTACTATCCATTAGACCAGAAACATTTCATCCCTGCCCAGATGACCCACAGTAAATAAAGAATCATATTTAGCTCGTATAAATATCTCGGCTCTCATGAATCTTTTAGCTTGGGGTAAATATCACATTCTCTTCACTTATTTACATCCGTACAACCCTCACAAAAGACTTGTCGGTATTAAATATTAATGTTTGCTTCAATGAACGTATGCTTTTATCGATAGTGTAGTTTCCACACATTTATTCTGTCTCACACGTACAAAAATTCTCCAGCAGAAAGGAATGGAGAAATAACAGGGAGGTTTCGTTCTCCTTTTCCTCCAATCGTTGTGCGAATGCGGTTGCAGGTTTATCGATATTGTAATGCTAGCTCGTTGTGGCTTGGGAAGATTTTATAAACAGACTTTCCCCAGTGACCAGAAAAAACACAAAAAACAGCTTCCGTGTTGGATTGTAAGCCGTTTTAGGTAGGATCTGGTTTAGTAAAATTGTAATATCTTCTGAAGCAGTCGATATTTATGCATTTGTTTTTTTTATTATTTAACGTGGAAAGTTGTATTCTGTATTAAATGTATTTCACGTCCTTAAAAAAATATTATGCAGAGGCTGGAAAAAGCAGAATTTAGAATTAGATACATGCAGGCAGACTGGACATCTGGCAAACCAAGCATGTGGTCGGTGCTTGAGTGGTAGATTGGGTCCTTAACTGTGCCTGCACTGTCATGTGTATCTAGCAGATAGCCAATTAATCTGTATGATCCTTTAAAGCCTCCCTGGTGCTTGTGATTCCAGAGCTTAACGGCCCTTACTGTGAAAAAATGTCCATCTTTGTTTGTACGTCATGAGGAACTGTCCCTAGAGGACCAGTGACCTGCCTGGTACGTCATGTGTAAAAAAATGCCACCAAGTCAGCCCAATTGTGGCGATCAAGAGGGCACTGGTGTTGCTGTTTGCTACAATTCCTACAGGAGCGATAATGGAGGCTCATTTTTTTGGCCGCTGTGCTGCCCCAAACCCTCCCTTGCTGTCCGACTGCATGTCTCCTTTCTTCATCCACTTCTCCGTGAACCTGAACTCCCGGTGCACTTCTGCAAATTGGCGGAGCTTACAGACACGTCCTCTTCTCTGATTGGAGGAACGGGAGAGAGGCCAGAATAATGCAGATAGATTTGTGAAAAAAAGAGAGGTGCAGGAAAACACTTCTCTTTCTCCATGATATTGCCGCCCCCGTCAAAGTGCTGCCTGGGTCCCGTGGACCCACCATGGCCCCATGTAAGGGCCATCTCTGCTTAGCTTTAACAGCTGCTACCTGACATCACCACTAGTACTGCCTCCTTTTCTGCATTCCTGATGCTTATAACCTGGGAAAAACCAAAAGGTCCTCAAGCATAAAATCATATGGGTTTTGCACAAGGAATTTACATTGAACACGTTGTTAAGTTGGGACTTTGATAATTGGTGGTAGGACTTTTGGATCATGGATCATGGCTTCCAATATCAGATCCATTTCTGGTTTTCGTTCCCTGCGGCCGGTATATTGTCACCCCTACTTCATTTGGAATGATTCTCTCTCTAGATTTAATGAAACGAACTTTCCCTAATCCCTACTATTTGCTCTGAGACCTGGTTTGGTAAATCGAGGAATAAATGAATCTCTCGTTCCATGAGAATGATGTTAAGTCATCGAAACGACAAGCTCCGAACTCAAGTTTATAGTGATTGATGGCGCTACCATAAAAACAGATCAAGCCGCTGTTGAGACCCCTACTGGTCCAGATAATTTTCAGTAATCTCTTTGGTAAAAATTTTACATGGTCGGGAAAATGATAAAAATGACGCAACGATCGAAAAAGGTGAAGCTATGTCAGCCCTACGTCCAACGCTATAGGCTATCACAATAGAAACCAACGAATCGTTCCCTGGATTTCTGAACCAGAATTTTTATTCAGAAAAAAGCCAACAATGTTACATTTTTTACATTTTGCTTGTGTTCTCACGATGGTCACAAGTTAAGGATAACCTCAAAAATAGAATTGATAGAAATGTATTTATTTATTGAATATTTTGTGGCTTTACTACGTACGTTTTAGGCTATACCTGGAATAAATGCATCGGTATGAATGTCTGAATATTTTAATGTGTTAATGAGCGCGTCAAACCTCCATTAGCTCAGGAGACCAGCCAATGTGTATTTGAAAACAAATCTTAGGGAATCCATTATACAATAAACAGTACGTTACTTAGGCCAAGTGCAAAAAAAAAAATAAATGCATTAGGAAACACTTAAGCCCTTTAGAATATCCTAACCCCCGAAAATCTCCCCTGTTATGGCTTCAATGTTTCTACAATAATCTCTCCATTAAAGATGTTTTACCTATTTCATAGCCGAATGTATGCCGTCAGACACAAAACGACAGATTTCAGAACCATTAAAGGCTCAATCCAAGAGAAAATGAATTTTCTTATTGCTAAGGATTTTGGACAGACAGCCTTTTCCCAAAGTCTTGATCTGCCTGACCCTTGTTTATATTTTTATGGCTGCTATTATGTCTTATTTAAACAACGTGCTATCGCCATACTGTACAGAATGTTTTGGAGGAATTAGAACAATTCCGAAAGTTCTTTTTAAAAAAAATAAAAATAGTATATTAGTTTTTTGTTTTTTGCACGTCAAATAATTTTTTTTCGAAGCCTAAAAATGGAGAGGCCGGAGTTGGATAATTCTGATTGATTTGCATGATTTGTTCTAAATTTCCAATAAATATTTATGTATTTATTATGTTAAATAGAAAAAAAATGTGTGGTTTTTTTTTTTTTTTTTTAATTCTCAACTGTTTTACTTGGAAGAATACATGGATATTTCCAGGGCTGGACTGGTGATGACAAGGCGGTCCTGGCACTTTAAGGCCAGCGGATGGCTGATGATGTAATTGCTGGCCGACAGCTGGAAATGCACGCTATGGTACGGTTTTTATTAGACTTGCGCATTCATTTTCGTACAAATTAGTTTTTGTGTCAAATTTTATCGTTTCGGCCGTTCGTCCGAATAACGAACGAGCAAAGGCAACATTGGACAAAAGAAATGAAAAACGGATGGGCGCAATACGAAAATCTTCATTCATTCGTTTGTCGCCGTTAACTACGCTAAGAGGAGAAGAACCTTGCAATTTAATTCAACCTCTTCCACGTGTTTATGTCCTGTTTCCATGGCAACCAGATGGACTTTTGGGATTTCCGAAGATGAAAAAGTTGGACGAATTTCTACAAAACAGAAGACGGAGACGGACGGATTTTGGTGAATACAAAGAAATTTTTCCCCCCGAAAATAAACATGAAAACGAGCAAGAACTTTCAGTTTGTGCCCAAGTCTAGTTTTTAGGCCCAGGTTAGTTCGTTGTTAAGCAGTCGCTGATATATTATTGCAACACATCTGCTAGCCGAGGAATGTATTTTAAATGGAGTTTTTGGTAAATGCTCTCTTGTTAAAAGATATAAAGAGAGTGAGTGTTTCTGGGTGTAAAAACAAAGTTTTCTGCTGTTATTTATTTAATGCAATCATTCTGATAAATGTATCACGGCCGCCATTAAGAAGAACAAGGGGAGGAGTAAACATTTTATTTTTCTTTGGAAATTTTAATGGAGATTTAAAGTGTCTGTTGTAGAAAATACAGAAATACAATTTTATGTAAAAAAAAAAAAAAATGACAAAAAAACACGGTGAAGCAAAATGGTATGTAGGGCGCGGAAGCATTTTATAGAAGGGCTCGCATGAGTAACTGGCGGCTTTAATCAAGTAATGCCTTGATTGGAAGATTTTGGGCCACTTTTTGTTTTATTTGTAATTCCACGTATAGCCGCCGGGGTATCCACGGTAACGAGTAACTGCTATTCAGTTCTTTTTGGTGAATGGTTTGTATAAATCTGCATAGATGCATTGATCATGTAGTCCGCCATATTGGCCCATTCAGCTCACCTTGTCCAATCCCGCTTTCTCTCTCTCTCTCTTTATTAATAACTCTGCAATATATTATCAGTGCACATAGTATGTTTGGTGTGAATTATACATGCTCCAGGCAGATTCATTAATTTATTATTATTTATTATTTAAGAAGAAAAACCTATCGTTATATATAAACCTTTTATAAAAATACCCTTTTTTTAAATAGAAAACCCCAAAAAATGAAAACTTGTCTGTGGTTTTGATGCATTTGTTTCAAAATGTTGCTCTCACTGAAGGGGTTAATAGAATTATGAGTTTGAATTTTGGAATTGTTTTGTAGCTTCCCGAGCCGTAACATTTTGCGACAATGGCCGACATTATCTCGTCCATAAGACGCGCAGGCACTCCTTTTAAATCAATCAGTAGATTGGCAGGAGGTCACTGGATGCTCTCTGCTCCCTCTTTTCCAGGCTATTAGTCGCTTTTTTGAAATGATCCGTCATCTCAAGGATGACATTCATGTTGTTTTGATGTATCCAGTAAAAGGGTCTAGAGTTGCCTCTCCCAAGAGCATTAGTTGCACGCTGCACTCGTAGCCATATTTGCGAGTTATTAACCCTTTTTGGTTTACGAAGGACTTTGTGTCAGGGCAGAAGGTAAAATGTAAAAGTCTAAGTAAATCGCGGTGATGAGCTTAACGGGACTGGCTGAAGCCGACCAAGAGTAAAGAAGACCTGGAGCAGAGTTGATCGAAACCACTAGTTTTAGGGTATGGACCCTCACAAGGACTTTCCCCATGGTGAGTGTAGTCCCTTTTTTTAGGGTATGGAGTGGACCCTCACAAGAACTTTTCTGATCGTGAGTGATGTCCTTTTTTTAGGGTATGGACCCTCACAAGAACTTTCCTGATGGTGAGTGAAGTCCCTTTTTTTTAGGGTATGGACCCTCACAAGAACTTTTCTGATCGTGAGTGATGTCCTTTTTTTTAGGGTATGGACCCTCACAAGAACTTTCCTGATGGTGAGTGAAGTCCCTTTTTTTTAGGGTATGGACCCTCACAAGAGCTTTCCTGATGGTGAGTAATGATGCCCACGGGGGGCCAGCATGGGCTATAGTGGGCCCTGACTGTTGTGCGGAGGAGGGGTAGGGTTTTTGGCGGGAATTTCGGGGGTGGAGTTGGGGGGAAGATTATATAAGTGGCTGCTTTCCCGGGCTCAGGAGCCATTCTTGTGGTTAGCTTACCTGGTTGCGTGTCCCTCCCTCCCTCCCTTTTTCTTTTGTTTGTTGGTTTGTGTCGTTTGTCACAGTCTGTGGGGCGGCAGCTTGCCAGGTATCCAGGGGGTTAATGTGGTGGTAAGTGAATGGTTGGTAACATCTGGTGGGAGTTTCCTGGCTGTCAGTGCTGGGAACCTCAGGTCAGGGTGGGGGCATCTCGGTATGTCCCTTCCTTAAGTGGCATTTGGTTATGGTACCTGGATTACTTGACAAGCTTGGGTGTTTATTGTATATATTTACATGTTGGTGTTTTGAGTCATTGTCCTTGTTAACGCACCGATGTTTATTGTTTCAGGTTTTGGCGTGACAATGACTCACCTTTTCTTATCCATATTCTACGGTGTGGTGTCATTATTGGGGTTTTTAAGGGGGAGTTAAGCCTAGCCCGGAAGATCGAAGCTACAACGGTCAAGCCCTCTTTTTTAGGGTATGGACCCTCACAAGGACTTTCCTGATGGTGAGTGAAGCCCCCTTTTTTTAGGGTATGGACCCTCACAAGGACTTTCCTAGTGGTGAATGTAAGTCCGGGTTTGCTTTTGGGTGACATCTTTATATAATACATGTGATGTCACTGACGGGCAGACAATGATGTGATTCAAAGGACAATCCTTAAACTGTCCCTTTAAGGAGCCATCAGTCTTACACAGGACATCAGAGCTCCACAGAACAGCGACTGTTCATTGAAAACAAAACGTAGCATTAATATTATCTATAATTAATAGAACTGGAGCCGCCTAAAAACATTTTTTACAATTTAAAATGTAAAGCTTTTATTAAAACTTTTATTAATTTCATTTAAAATAAGTAGGAACAAAAGATAAAATTAATAAAAATTAAGTTTTAAATTAAGCTGCGTTGGCCGCTGATGTTCTGCATCCGCACAAATTAAATTTGATCCAATACCCATGCCGTAATTGGGTCCACATCCCTGATGTTGGGTAAGCCGTGCGTTTCTGGCATTCTTGCCATTTATCGCATCCCCCAGAAGGGGGGAAGACAAAGGGATAGAAGGGCATTTGGTCCTGGGGGCTCATATCTAAAGATTTTGGGACACTGCCCAAAACTTGCTTGCTTTTCTCTTTATTTTATTTAAAATTATTTATTTTTTTACTTTATTTATTTGTTCAACATCAGAGTTTCTAGAGTTAGTAGCTCCTCTAACTTGTCTGACCCTTCGAATGTAGGGAGTGTAAGAAGCGCTGTGGAAATAGTTGGCGCTATATAAAAAAATAACATAATAATAATAATAATAATAATAATAATAATATACGCCTTGACTGGGTCCTTTCTGTGCTGCTTTTTTTTTTTGTGAGTGTATATTGGGCAAGAGTAGAATGTTCATGGAGTGCATTGTTTTAGGGCCACTATGTTATTTAGGTCGGCTGGCCCCCCGAATAATTATTATTGCCTAATAAAGGTGAATTCCACTAGAAAAAAAAATTGGGCTGGTATGCGATGGAACTAAATTTGCAGGATTTTGGTACAATGATGTTATATAAAGTTCCAACGAACAAGTACGTGGCCATCAAAGTCACACGTATCACCGGCGCCTCTCCCGGATACATTTTATTGTAACTCTGAAATTCATAAAGAATGTTTTTATTAATAATCTGTTTTTTGTTGGCTGTTGATTTCCAATCCGCAAATGCTTTTAGTTTAATTTGGGGGTATTTTGACGCCCGGCATAGTGACTCCCATACATTTGCTTTAATCTGATTCTCCGAACTTTATTTTAAGGGGTATTTTTTTCGAGTATTTTTTTTTCCCTCTCTCTCTCTATGGAGATGTAAGAACCGCGGCATCGAAGTGAAATGACGGCTTGGAAGTACTTAAAAGCTTAAGGATAGGAAACTTAAAACTGGTCGGATTCAAACCAAATCCTATCAGATTTTCTTGACTCACATAAACCTTTAATCAGCTCCCAAGGGTCATTTCAGCTAACCATAAAACATGCGATTAGATACATGAAGCACGAGAATTATTGACGGGACGATGCGATACGATTGTATCAATGGGGGGGAATAATATCCTCGTAATACCTCCAGTTACTAGAAGACTTTTACTTTACTGCGATAAATGTCAGAGCTCAAAGCTTGTTAAATATGTGTATTCATTTGAACTAGAATCATTTTTCTTTGTAGGTTTTTTTTTTTTTGCCATATTTTGATTTCTTGCATAAATCTTCATCAGTCCAAGGTTTCCAATGGTCCCATAGCTGCCAAGTGTCCGGTGTTGCCTAGAACAGTCCTGATGTGGCGATAAAAATGGATGTCGTTCCCTGCGGTTGATTGTAGACAGGCATTGGCCGCTTTCTGAGCTTTTCTAAGTGCATGGATAGGAGTAGATAATGAATTATTATTTGATTATCATTATAATTGTTTTATATAGCGCCATCATATTCTGCAGCGCTGCACAATGGGTAAACGGCACATAACAAGTAGTATAACTTATAATGATTTTAATCGGGTACGTCGTTAAGTAACAAGTACAACAGCATTTGAAATCGGTGACGTTTTCCTTGTATAGAGTGTCTTATGAATAAGTTTGTCCCTCACAGGCCCCCTTAGTTTATCCCAATCTTATATAAGAGGACTTGGCTTATTTAAGTACATCCTTTAAACAGTTTATTTATAATGATAAATTTACAATTTTACACATTAATCATGGTTTTTTTTTTATTAATTTAACTATAATTGAAACAAATAATACCTGTTATTTTTTACCTGTAATAATAATAATAATAATAATAATAATAATAATATACGCCTTGACTGGGTCCTTTCTGTGCTGCTTTTTTTTGTTGTTGAATGTGTATTGGGCAAGAGTAGAATGTGCATGGCGTGTATTGTTTTAGGGCCACTATATTTCTATGTTATTTAGTTCGGCTGGCCCCCCGAATAATTATTATTGCCTAATATAAGGTGAAATGTCCAAGAAGTATGCAAACAAGTTTGTCCCTCACAGACCTCCTTAGTTTATCCCACTCTTATATAAGAGGGCTTGGCTAATTTAAGTACATCCTTCAAACAGTTAATTTTAAATGATGAAATAGGTCATTTTCCCCCAAAAAATTTACAATTTTACGCATTAATCATGTTTAAAAAAAAAAATAAAAAATCATTTAACTATAATTGAAACATACCTGTTATTTTTGTGTATTTTTTTGTATACTTGTGGTAACAGCGGCTGCTTGGGGCGCGTGAACAATCGTATAAAGCCACACAGGAAGTGCCCGTGAAGCAGGTTACAACTTCCTGTTTGGGCCGACGATGGGTCTCCAATGCAATCTGTACTGAAGGATCATGGGGAATGGAGAAAAAAAATTGCATAAAAATGGAACAGTAAGCAAAAATAATAATAACAACAGGGGTGATAGATGTTTTATTTCCAATGTGACAGATCCCCTTCGAAATAACCAATTAATAGCTGACATTAGTCGCCAAGAGTTATATTTATTTGCAGGCTAGTGATATCACCAAATCCGGGAACTTTCTAGATGCCCCAAACCCTGAGACTCTTGAAATATTAACCCTTTAATAGCCCCTAGTCATGATTCTATGCAGTGACTAAACAAATGGCTCTGAGACCGGTCCTCATGGAAACCTTGACTTATCATTATTGAAAGATGCACTTAATAAAGTCACCTGGATTCAAGCAGGGATATCAACCATAACATACAGCGGGGGGGGGTAGGAAGGGGTCAGCTGCAGACTTTGTGACCCTGAGACCCCAAGATTTGGGCAAAAACCCTGAGACTCCGAAGCCCAAACCCTAGGCCCAAACCTATTTTCCAGTGGAAGATTTATTCCACATTTTACCCGATACACGCCATTGGCTAGAACCAAAGATACGTACATATTCACCGATATAAAAGGCGTTATCGTTTCCCCTGCATATCTAAGCTCAAGCGGACTTCATTATCTATTGATTTATATAGCGCCGTCATGTGCCCCAGCTCTGTACAATGGGACACAACAATTAGAAGGAAAAGCCGAGGAGGGCCTCGCTCAAAGAGCTTACAATCATCATGGAGCAGACAAACGGATGAGCGGATATATGATATTAGCAGGAAGATCATTTCATTAAAAAAAATCCCATAATGTTCAAATAGAAAACAGTGCAAAATGAAGCATGCCGAACGCGCATGTATATCGTCTCATGCAAGAGTGGAGAATTCATTTTCTGTGTATATTTAGGTAAACCAGGACCGCCGAGCTCTCAAAATAACCTGTATCCTAACAAAATCTCATCGCTCCGACGCACCCACGTCGGGAAAAAGGTTTAATCTGATTGCTGCCTACGAGGGGGCGCGTCGCGGCTTTAATGGTAAATCTAATTTACGGCTTTTACAATCACGCGTGTGAATGAGAAACGCTTTCATTTCAGATGTTTGCGAAAAGCCATCCAAATCTACGAAATGTCCCCATTCTGCGGGGTGGAATAAACAGCGCATAAGAGCAGATTTGGTCTGTTGTAAAAGTCAAAACAAAACAAATTTATGGTTATGTTAATTCTTAGATGCATTCGCAGCTCAACCGGCGCCGTCTGAAACCGCCAACCAGATCTCTCGTAAAAAAAAAAAAAAAAAAAGAAACTGCAAACGCCCGAGTCAGCACTTTTTGGGTAAGGAATCGAGAATAAAAAAAAAAAAAAAAAAAGTTTCATTCAGGAGACTTTAGTCCGATAGCAGCAGTTAATTCCAAAATCTTTTATTTTACGGTTTAATTACTGATGCTCCAGAAATAAAGACAACATACGCTACTGTTTAAACGTTTGGGGTCACTTTGAAATGTCATTGTTTTGGAAAAAAAAGTAAGTTTTGTCCATTAAAAAAACATGAAATGGATCAGAAAGCCAGCGCAGACGGGGTTAATGTTGTAAATGACTGGTTTTTAATAGAATCTCTCCATAGGCATACAGAGGCCCTTTATCACTCCCATCACTCCTGTGTTCCAATGGCCCTTTTTCACTCCCGTCACTCCTGTGCTCCAATGGCCCTTTATCGCTCCCATCACTCCTGTGTTCCAATGGCCCTTTATCACTCCCATCACTCCTGTGTTCCAACAGCCCTTTATCGCTCCCATCACTCCTGTGTTCCAACGGCCCTTTATCACTCCCATCACTCCTGTGCTCCAATGGCCCTTTATCACTCCCATCACTCCTGTGTTCCAACGGCCCTTTATCACTCCCATCACTCCTGTGTCCCAATGGCCCTTTATCACTCCCATCACTCCTGTGTCCCAATGGCCCTTTATCACTCCCATCACTCCTGTCCCAATGGCCCTTTATCACTCCCATCACTCCTGTCCCAATGGCACGTTGTGTTTGCTGATCCAAGTTTAAAAGGCTAATCGTTGGAAAACCCTTTTGCAAATTATGTTACAGCCAAAAATGTTGAGTGACCCCAAACTTATGAATGGTTGAATTCTTGCTTTAGGGGTGACTGGATAAAGAAGATGTGTTAAGAACACAAATACACTGTATATGTACAAAAATATTATCATCTTAGCAACAGTTTGTTACGAGTATAAAGATCGTTTTGGGAAACAATGTATTAAACTAAAAAATATAAACTGAAATCTGTAGAAAATGATTACATTTACCCATTTTGTGCTGACACACGGGGCAATAATTTATTTATGCAGTCATTGCCCCTTCAACAGAAAATTACATGCTTGGATTTATGAAATATAGAAATGAACACAACAGATCCCTATTATATTATAATAGAGATAATAATTAGATATAACATAGATAAAATTGGCAAAGTTAAAAAAGTTTTTAAAAATAAATAAATAAATATATATATATATTGATGTGTTTCTCCTCAATCTTGCCTGTTTGCTCAAATAGAAATATAGAATTTGACAGTAGGGGCTCATGGAGAAGAAACAGACTCCATAAACAAGACAGAAAACAAGAAAGGGAAACTTGTTACCCAGAAATAAAGAGACGGATAGACTTAAAGGTGCTGTTCCACTACAACATTGTGTCAGTTTCAATGGCACCAGCCAATCAGTGCCTCCTGTTTTGTCACCTGACAGTTAAGTGTTCCCGGCAAAATTCCAAACGAGGCAAAACTTTACATCCAGCAGTACTTCGTATCATGTTTCTAATTCTGCATTAAGCGTTAAATCGGAAGAGCAACCTTAAGACCAAGTTAAACCTCGAGGAACCCGTCAAGCAGAAAGCTACTGAACTTCTATTTATGCAGAACGAAAGCTCAGTAGGGTGGATAACAGCGGAAAATTACACTTCGGCATAAAGGGCACGGGGATAATAGCTACATAATAACGAGGTGAAATCATTAATGTAGCCGTGGGCTATTACCTACTCTTTGGAATAAGTAGGTTTGCATTACAATGCGCCCAGTCGCCGCCATTGTTGGTTTTCTGAAGTTAAAGGAATTTTGCTTGCGTCCAGAGGACGCGATAATTGTTGGCAGGCAACATCTGACATGATCAAAAGCCCATGGAAGCTCCGGGTAAAATTATGATAACAAGAGGGAAAGAAAGCTATTACTGCCAGTCTGCTTTCATTATGCAAATGATATTAAGATAGGCGGCGTAACATAGCCCTTGGCTACGCCGTAATCTCCATGCAGTGATTATAATGTGTCAAACTTAGTCATTTTGATTATGACATGTTAATTACATGCCATTCTCACGTAGACATGAATATTACTTGCTTGCAAGCGGAAGCTCCAATTGGGGCCAACGTTTATCGACGCAAGCATCGTGGCACCGCTTAATGGATTGTAAGATAAAAATGATTTGCGCGCGCGGGGAGATGGGTGAATGGGGGTATAGAGCACTTTTAATGGCGTGAAAAGTCTGGTGGTTTGGCGCAACTTCTAGAAGAGGGAAGAGATTTAAATAATTGGAAGATCTTTATTGTGAAGAAATAAATAACTTGAGTCGTCGGGAAGGGAAAATATCTAAATGCGCACACATTTTTATATGACATAACCCCCCCCCCAAATTGCACATTTTTACATAATTTACCGATGATTTTGTGAAATTTGGATGGAAAGAGGGAGCATGACTGATACTGTTGTGTTTGCATGAGTAAAATGACTGTTTATGAATAAACCCTTATATTTGCCTTATAAATTAAACGGAATGGCATTAAATGGAATTCTTCGCCTACCAAAAAGCAATGGAGGACAATTGTCTTGGTGAAAGTAACAAGGGGTCTGGTTACAACACACCTCAACGAATGCTGGGGCGAGAGGAAGCAGGTCTTCTTAGGTACATATCATCTTTTGGACATCTTTGATGAAAGCTTGTATGGTCGAAAGAGGCTGCCATCATAACTACGATTTCTCTGACAGCTAACTTCCAAGAGGTCTTGTTGAATCACCATTAACTATCCTCAACTCAGCTCTCTACGGGAAAGTGTAGTTCTTCTTCCGGTTTCAGGAGGTGAAGGTCTTCTCCATTCAGTAGACGTCACTTGTCAACACCGGGAAGAGCTGAGTGACCAGGATTCTGGTCATTCATTTTTGGAATGGTGCTGTTCCTATCACTGGGTGAGATAAACCATAGACCTGAAGGACTCTTTGGGCTACTGAATTAAAGAAAAGTAGTAGGAGATACCAAGAGGAAACATCTCGGCCGGATTAGTGAGGCCTATTTGTCTTCTTATATTGACAAGATGGTTAGAGGTGCTTTAGCCTTTATAAAGGGCTATCTTTTTTATAAAATGTGTTTGAAGCATATCCTCCAGAATCCCAAACTGGTCCAACTTCATCAAATTGTGAACTGACGAGATTAAGAACTTTTTTTTATTTTTATGGAAGGATTGTTAGCTTTGTCCATTTCTTCTAGGTCTACCATCCTCCTGCAGAATAACACTATTTTCCCTAAATTTATGCTTGTTCAACACCTGAAAACATGACGCTCAACAAGGTTCAGAAGCGGTGGAGGCTAATACAATGAGGGGATTTAAACATGCATGGGATGGGGTTACGGCTCCTAGTTCTAAGACGAGACCAACGACTGATTAAGGTTTGGGTCTTTACATGAAGAACAACGGGCAGCCTAGATAAGAAGCCTTCTGTTGGAGTCTATGTTTCTATTATAGAAGAGTTATCACCCGTCTAATACCACCAAAGGTCTCAACTAATACACGTTATTTGTAAATCTGTTCCACGAAGACGGAAGAAGCTTCCAAACCTCTCTGGAGTTGCATCGTTTGCTTCCCAAGGAAGACGATACAAAGCATTAAACCTCCTTTTTTCAGCAGTATATTTAATTAACTCATATAATAAGCTGCAGGAACAAACTCAACACAAATAAAACGTTTTGTTCTATCTAAGGTGGAGCAAATTGCCGCGCTTCATACAGATCCTTTAATCTCCAAAGCAATAATTTGCTTCCTATTAATTCCGAGTAGACATTTGTTTTAACCGGCTATTGAACAGTCATGGAATGGTAATGAATTTTGGACACTACTGACATGAGTTGCATTTCAAACCCATCTCTGAAGCCTTGATATGCTTCCCTGGCCGCTGTATCTTATCTCTCTATTTATCTCAAATGGATAATTAGATGAGAATAATCAAAAACCCTGTATTCTAATATTTACAATGCTTTTGGATTTCCTATATAATTCTAACCATTTTATTACAAATCCAATAAAATCCTCTCATTTTCTTTTGTATTAAAAAAAACCAAAACAAATAAATATAAATATTTTGTAGAAGAAATTAACCTCGCTTTTCCTAATGGAGATTACATGTAGCTGAATCTATTACTTTTGATATGGCACGGCAGGGGTTTTCATAGATATTTAAATAAATTCAGATATTAAGCGGAAAATAGCCATTTTCTGTAGTTTTTGCAAATCTATTGAAATTGCTAAAAATCTCATCACATTGTTTAAGTCTTTAACATAAAATCGGCTACTTTGTAACCGTTAAGATACGGGGGAACTATTTATTATACCGACGTGTCTTGTGTGCGGGATTAAATATTTTTTTTTTCATATGTATAACTTGCTGTCGATATATAAAAAAAAAAAAAAAAAAAAAAAACACAAAAAAACCCCATTAAATAATATTGGCAATTTTTGATTGTCATGGAGATTATTTTGAAAGTTATTTAGGTCCTTTGTAAACTCTTTGTAACAGCACAGAAAATGTTTCACTGTATTTCTGATTGCAACATTTCTTTGGGGATTCATAAATATTGATTCTACCGTAAAAAGATTTGATGGAAAGCAAAACAAAACGGGCAATCTTGACGCCGAGGGAATTTACTCAATTTTTCTCAATAGCTGCAGTCTATAAAAAAGAGGAGATTTTTGCAAATTGTTTCGCACCTTGACTTTTTTATTTATTTATTTTATTATTATTATTTAATACATTTTCAGTTGCCTTGTTTATGTCTATAATCAAAGGAGCATGTGGTGTAATTACAGCAAAACTTAACACTGATGCACATGGAACGGTTTTAACCTCTTCCTTTATTGGACATTGTAATTAAGATTCATTAGAGGTTCATGGGATGCTTATAAGCAATCAAGTTAGAGAAGGCAGCTTCAGCCCCAACTGCGTGACATTAAAGGCGGAAATAAAAATGTACAATCGCTGTTGACATACATTGGCTGAATCAAATAGGGGAAAGCGCTCTCGTGGGGATATATGATAAATGGGAGGTTTTTTTTCTCAAGTGGAGAAATCTATTTATGTAATCGCCAAATTATATAAAAGACGGCTAAAAGCTGCCTAAAGCCAAATTAGGCAGCTGTCTGGAGGAATGAGCCATGGGGCTACTTTTGGTGCCCCGCCATATGGCAAACAGGAGGGATTTTAATGGAAGGGGGTAAAGGGGGAGCTTAAGGGACCAACGTCCCAGCTTTGGCACAAAAAGTAAATTAAAATAAATATTATCGTAAATATAAAATAATACATTATTTTAATATATTATATATAATAATAATACATAATTACTTCCTGTATAGTTAAGCAGGATGAAGTATGAAATTGTTGGATAATATATAAAAATATAGTATTCTACTATTTAATAATTTATATAAAAAGAAAAGTTGGAATATTACTGTATATTATATATACAGTAATATTATATTACTGTAGACGGCAGTGAATTTATTTTCCCCTGTAAGCAAATAAATCTAGATTAATAAATTAACTCATCTGGAAATGCTGCAATGGCAACAGAACTTTTACTTTAGTCACCTGACCAAGTCTAATATTTACCATAGTAGATGGAAAAACATCTAGTGTGTCATCATACAGAAGAACATTTATTAATCCAAATTTCAGTGTTTTATTTCCTCCCTTTATCTGCAGACCTGGAGGCGCCGTTGCTGTTGGTCATGTGATATTTTGTGTGACTTTTCTGCTCAAACACAACACTGAGCTGATGCTTTATGGCAATGCTAATGAAGTCCGTTCCCCCACAGACTTTCATTTGTCCATCTCTGTGATTAAGGCCGAGACATTCCATTGTTTACCACAATCTAGTAACAGAGCTGGAACACAAGCACATGACTAATGTACAGCTGCCTAAAAACGTTATATTAGGTGAAAACTAGAATTGTCTTGAAACAAAAAAATATATTTTTAAAGCTACTTTGAGATAGTAGTAATAAAATAAATATTTCGTGGAACCAGATGCAGTGTGATTGCTTAAGAGAAAACAAGTAAAACAAAGTAATCAATTAAATAAGTTTACAGGCTATGTTTAGTTATTAAAACTCTGGCTAGTATGGTCTTTGGAAAATTCTGCACTTTGTAAAGAACCGGGTAAAGCTTAACTCAGTTTGGAGTGAACTTGGTACAGGGAACACAGCAGAATTGCTTAGCAGCACAATGATGCCGTCAAATCTGGGGAAACAGAGCGCCCTATTGGCCTTTTCTAGTTATTGCAACTAGACAGTAAACTCCTCGGAGGCGGGGTTAACAGCAAACTCATCAGAATCCCAGAGACTAACTGCGGCGTCCAGCGGAGCTGAGGATAAACACGTTTAACCAACAAACACTTCCTCGGCTGTGTAAACTTAGTGAGTACATTTGACGGGAACTTCTAACCAGAGGTGGATGATTAAAAAGATGATATAGAAACAGAGAATTTTCCAGCAGATGAGCCCCGTTCGGCCCCCGTCTAGTCTGCCCGTTTTTCCTCCTGTAAAGACTCAAACCTAAATAAGTCGTTGGTCTCATCTTAGATTCAGGAGCCGTATGTCTATCCCATGCATGTTTAAATTCCCTCGCTGTATTACCCTCTACCAGTTCTGCTGGGAGGCTGTTCTACTTATCAGCCAACTACTCTGTAAAGTAAAACTTTCTCACGTTCCATCCAAACCTCTGACGCTCTAGATTTATAAAAGGCCAGCTTGCGCAGAATTTTCCAATTTTAATGCAAAAAAGATAACATTTTAATCACAACCACATGTACCGAGAAAAAAAAATTGCCAAACAAAAAAAAAATGTAAAAAAATCTAAGGGCCAATGGTCACCGGTCTCTGTTAATACAGTTGCCACAAAACCTATTAAGAATCTGTCGCTTCTCTTTAATAAATAAGAATGTCTTCCTTAACGTCTTGTTCACCTGTGTTGCTCATCCTCTGTAAACAAGCAGCCAATTAAATCCGTCGACTAGCAAGGCCAGCCATAATGGAAAAAGAAAAAAAAAAACACAATCAAAAAGTCGCTATGTTTTAATGGGCAAACTACCGCCTCGTCGCAGGAACAATTTATTGGGTAAATTCCGTGCGTCCATCACCCTCGGGATTCGTGTCCTTTCCTCAGTCCTCGGCCGTTACTTTGTCAAGTTCTCTTTAGAATTCATGGGCCGCGCAAGGGTGAAGGCTCTGACTCAATTTATGATATGACACGTCTGATCTCTGTTCTGTTAGCGGTAAGTGATTCTGGCAATGATATGCATTGGAATTAATTACTGCGCCTGCCAACGACACAGCATGCCTCTGCCGCCCATAATAGATCCGTTTGCAGGACTTTGTTAAAGGGGGTGGTCGTGTCACATCCTGTTTGTTCGTACAAAGCAAGTGTCAAACCGGCGGCAAATCGCACAAAGCGCAGACACAGTTTCACGGAATCGTACAAGGACCAGGGTTGCAATTATATACACACTGCCTATCAAAAGTTTGGGGTCACTCTTCTGTTTTCATGGAAAAAAGGAAATTTCTGGCTGTAACATAATTACAAAAGGGTTTCTAACCATCAATTATCCTTTTAAACTTGGATCAGCGAACACAACATGCCATTGGAACACAGGAGTGATGGGAGTGATAAAGGACTATTGGAACACAGGAGTGATGGGAGTGATAAAGGACCATTGGAACACAGGAGTGATGGGAGTGATAAAGGGCCATTTGAACACAGGAGTGATGGGAGTGAAAAAGGGCCGCTGGAACACGGGAGTAATGGGAGGGATAAAGGGCCATTGGAACACAGGAGTGATGGGAGTGATAAAGGGCCGCTGGAACACAGGAGTGATGGGAGGGATAAAGGGCCATTGGAATACAGGAGTGATGGGAGTGATAAAGGGCCTCTGTACGCCTATTTAGAGATTCCATTAGAAATCCGCTGTTTCCAGCTACAATAGTCATTTACAACATTAACCCCGTCTGCGCTGGATTTCTTATCCATTTTGTGGTTTTTTTTTAATGGACAAAATGTGGGTTTATTGCTATATTAAAAATACCTCTGACTATTAATCTGAAACTAATTTAGAGGGCAATCTATTTTAACACCAGTTTATATAACTAAAAATAAAGAAATAAAAAATAAAGGTTTTCAGGTTCAACAAATTTATTGAAATGGCAATGTGATGGTGTTTATACATTGCTGTGAATACGATGAATCTCTACAATTCCTCCATACAGTCAAACCACTCGTCTTCCTCCTCTTCCTCTTCTTCCTCTTCCATGGTCTCCAGAGGCATCTCGCTCCATTTTGTGGCATTTATGAACTCTATGGGTCTCACAGCCGCCTTCATAGACAAAACAGGAGGGGGGAGAATGATCAGCGGCCATTTAAACCACAGCAGGTCTGCGGTGCGATACGCTGCCTCTTTGACCAAGGGAAAGGGGTACTTTGATAGCGCCTTCAAATCCCTCCAGAGCTGCTCCAGATTCACATTCGTATTCAATTCGATGAGATCCTGAAGGTCCATGAACTCCAGCAGGTAACCTATCTGCGTGATGACTTCGCTGAGCATCTCCATGTGGAACAGCAGCTTAACTGATCGGACCACCAGGTACCTGGCTACCTCCGCGTGCCGCTCCACTATGGCTTTGAAGATGGTCTTCAGCTCCATGTTTTGCCCGTGTAGGAGGCTCTGAATGTCCCTGCAGCCCACGACGGGCAAACAGTGATACAGAGCGAACAGGGCGGACGAGACAATTTCACAGTCTTTATGTTGAAGTTTCACAAGCAGAGATGGCAGGCAGCTCCGGAAATGTTTGGCGACTGACCCTGTGCTGACCTTTTTACATTTTTGGCTCAGCTCCCCAAGCAGCAGGATCGCATTCATCTGTACGCTTCCATTGTCATTGTTGAGGAGCATTTGGCTGTACAGCGCCATTTCCTTCAACTGCTTCCCCAGTTCCTTCCTCGTCAGAAGTCTCACGATCTTCGATGAAGCCTTCAGTGATTCTTCTATGACTTTGTGGTCTTGTTGCTCCTCTCTTAAAGCAGCCAGTAGTGTTCTCAGGATGGAGTCTTTGTACTTCTTGATAAGTTTGTGGGCTCCATTTGCTGCGTTTCCAAGAGCTTGGATAGTCGCCTGTTTTCCTTCTGTAAAGACTCAAACCTTAATCAGTCGCTGGTCTCGTCTTAGATTCAGGGTCCATATGCCTTGACTGCTTAGGCCTATAGCCCGAAGAAAATACCCACCTAATACCCGAAATAAGAAACAAGACACAATTGTTGTGGGTAGGGCATAGGCCACAGCTTTATTACATTCCCCCCCCCTTTATTGACCAGCAGAACATAAACCAATAAATGACATTAATTACATAATTAAACGACCCGCCAGCTACCGAACCTTTTGGGCCCGACAGGCGGTTATTGTACCTCTTGCACCAAGAGTCCTAGTCCATCCGATGCCATCAGCCGTCTTCAGGACAGGCCTCCCCAAGCCCGTAGGGCAAATTCCAGATAACGAACTCATAAGCCAGGGGGGGGAACAACACCGCCGCCGTAACAATAAAAACAGAGAGACAGAAAACAGGAAAAAACAACCTGACCAGACAGAAAAACTTAGGGGTGGGAGAGCGGGACAATCACAGGTGCTGTGGCAGCTTCAGGAAGGCAAAGAGGGAGATGATCCCCCTTCACCTTCCTTTAACCCCTAGGGCCAGCAACAAAGTTGCAAGGCTCAGCCAATAAGGACAGGGGGTCCCTATCCCATGCGTGTTTAAATTCCCCCACTGTATTTGCATCTACTGCTTCTGTTGGGAGGCTGAATCAATTTGTAGAAGCCTATCTTTGGACTATTGTCTGTTGAATTTCATTAGTTTAGTTAAATTTCGTGCAATTTCCTCCCTAATCGGGATTACATAAATGGAACAGCTTCCCAGCAGAAGCGGTAGAGATTAAAACAGTGAGGGGATATAAACGTGCGCGGGATCGGCATTTGGCTCCTGAATCTAAGACGAGACCAACGACTGATTAAGGTCCGAATCTTTGCGGTGTGAAAAACAGTCGCCTAGGGGGTCGAATTGGGCCGATCTGCCTGCAAAATCTATGTGTCCTTTTTTTCACAGGCTGATTTTTATTACCGACCTTAATTTACCAAATCCAGAAGAAAAGGCATTACTTACGGGAATAATAAGACTAGAAAAATATCCAGATACATTTAATTTTGGAATTGTGCGGTTTTAAAAGCGAGCGTTTTTTTGGTTTTTTTTGGAATCTGGGAGTTTACGGCGTGGATAACAATTAAACTTCTCAGTCGTTCATTACCTCCTCGGACCCCCGTCTTTAAGAAGCATCCCAAGGAAGTGTCTACTCGAGCTCCGAGTGAGCGCGATTCAATTAACCTTCCGGTTGCTTTTGGAAGCGTGTACTATGGGAGACACTTTCATTAATTGCAAGTCTGACACAGACAATTAAGCTTGATCAAATGAAGAGGGCATGAGGGACATGATTACCATACTGTACTAAAGACTACATGGCGTGTAAAAGTTGTTTAATTTATGTCAAGGAACACGCAGGGAAAAAAAATGGACTTACATACAAAGCACATTAGACGTGTTGGAATGTTTAGTTCCACCGGCGGACCCCTTATTCTAATTTGTTTGTTATACACGTGCGCGGTGACAGTTATCGCCTGCTTATTATTTAAATATATGCATGAATTTTACTAATTATACACCCAGCGACTCCGTATCACACATTAAACACATCGTTTAACCCTTCAGAGATACTTAACGCAATGAGATCGTTTGTAGGGATAGTGAAAATGAATAGAGTGTGATAAAGGGGTGGGGCGTGTTGTATAATGGGCGGAGATAAGGGAGGGAGAGGGGGTAAAAAGTGATAAGGGAGGGAGAGGGGGGTAAAAAGTGATAAGGGAGGGAGAGGGGGGTAAAAAGTGATAAGGGAGGGAGAGGGGGGTAGAAAGTAATAAGGGAGGGAGAGGGGGGTAGAAAGTGATAAGGGAGGGAGATGGGGGGTAGAAAGTGATAGGGGAGGGAGAGGGGGTAGATATAAGTAAAGAGTGTGCATTAATGTGTGGATGCATTGAGTGAATGAGAGAGAGCATGAGTTAATATGTGAATGTATTGTCTGAATGAGTGACAGTTATCGCCTGCTTATTATTTAAATATATGCATGAATTTTACTAATTATACACCCAGCGACTCCGTATCACACATTAAACACATCGTTTAACCCTTCAGAGATACTTAACGCAATGAGATCGTTTGTAGGGATAGTGAAAATGAATAGAGTGTGATAAAGGGGTGGGGCGTGTTGTATAATGGGCGGGGCGACTTTTGGGGGTCACACCCATTTGTCACATTTTGGCACCATTGGATAGTACCATGTCTGCTTAATGGCGAAATCCAGGCCTGTATCCCACAGCGATTTAACCAGAAACAAAGCTACACGAAGATCATGGTGCACAATGCCAAGCGTCGGCTGGAGGGGTGTAAAGCACGTCATGGCGGGACGCTGGAGCAGGGGAAATGCGTTCTCTGGAGTGATGACTGACGCCTCACTATCCGGACATCTGATGGATGAATCTGGGTTTGGCGGATGCCAGGAGAACGTTACCTACCGGAATGCATGGTGCCTGCTGTAACTTTTGGTGGGCTGGGGCAGTTTTTCAGGGGTTGGACCCCTTACTTCCAGTGAAGAGAAATTGTAATGCTTCAACATCCCAAGACATTTGGGACAATGCTCTACTTTGTGGGAACTATTTGGGGAAAACCTTTTTTTATTCCAGCATGACTGCACCCCAGTACACAAAGTGAGCTCCTTAAAGAAATCGTTGGATGAGTTTGGGGTGGAAGAACTTGACCGGCCGCACAGAGCCCTGACCTCAACCCCATCGAACACCTTTGGGATGACCTGGAACGGTGAATTGCGAGCCGAGCGTCTCGTCCAACATCAGTGCCTGACAGGGCCGGACTGGCCCACCGGGATACCGGGAAATTTCCCGGTGGGCCGGCAGATTTGTAGGCCGGGCGGCTGCCCGAAATCTAATCTAAACGGCCGGCGCTACTTCAATTCTTTTTTTATTAAAGTATTAAAGCAGCGCCGGCCGGCGGCATCAGCACTCAGCGGCCGTGTGCGATGGCCGCCTACTGATGGGAGCAGCGTGAGGGGTGAAAGCCCCGCCCCCTCGCACGGAGCTTTCACCCCTCACGCTCCTCCCATCACTATGCGGCTATCAGATTAATGGAAATTTAATTGAAACGGCCGATGCGTGCTGACACCGCCGGCCGGAGCTACTTTAATACTTTTTTTTTAAATTGAATGTGCCGGATCGGCTTGCCATATAAAGTAAAATAAAAAAAGTATTAAAGTAGCTCCGGCCGGCTCCAGAGTGGCATATAGGGGTATAAGGCATTTCTGGAGTCAGAGTGGCATATAGGGGCTACAAGGCATTTCTGGAGGCAAAGTGGCATATAGGAGGTTAAAATGCATATCATGGGGCAGAGTGGCATATAGGCAGAGGCGTATATAGGGTATGGCAGCCATGGCACGTGCCATGGGCGCCATCTCAAGGGGGGCGCCGGTGAGCGGCTTTTAAATGCCGTTTTTTTTTTTGATGCGGAGGATAGAGAGGGGCGCCTAGCAACCGCTCGGCTCCCCTCATTCTCCTCCACGAGCCCTCTACCCCCGTCCCGGTGCCGGCATTTCATGCAGAGCGCTGCAATATGCCGGCATATTGCGGCGCTCAGCATGAAATGCCGGGCCAAGGGGGCGGCTTTTAAACACTGATGCGGGGGAGAGAGAGGGGCGCCTAGAAACCGCTCGGCGCCCCTCGTTCTCCCCCGCATCAAAAAAAAGAAGACAGCGTTTAAAAGCCGCTCGCTGGTGCCCGCTGCTTCACTGCTGGGCGCAGAAATATGACGTCATATTACGGCGCTCAGCAGTGAAGCAGCGGGCAACAGCGAGCGGTGCAGGAAGACAGCAGCATCGTGCTCCCGTCGCTGGACTTCAAGGTGAGGGGGGGGTATATAGTGGGTAAGGGGGGGAGAGGGGTTAGAAAGTGATAAGGGAGGGAGAGGGGGTTAGAAAGTGATAAGGGATGGAGAGGGGGTTAAAAAGTGATAAGGGAGGGAGAGGGGGGTAAAAAGTGATAAGGGAGGGAGAGGGGGGTAAAAAGTGATAAGGGAGGGAGAGGGGGTAAAAAGTGATAAGGGAGGGAGAGGGGGGTAAAAAGTGATAAGGGAGGGAGAGGGGGTAAAAAGTGATAAGGGAGGGAGAGGGGGGTAGAAAGTAATAAGGGAGGGAGAGGGGGGTAGAAAGTGATAAGGGAGGGAGATGGGGGGTAGAAAGTGATAGGGGAGGGAGAGGGGGTAGATATAAGTAAAGAGTGTGCATTAATGTGTGGATGCATTGAGTGAATGAGAGAGAGCATGAGTTAATATGTGAATGTATTGTCTGAATGAGGGAGAGCATGAGTTAATGTGTGGATGAATTGTCTGAATGAGGGAGAGCATGAGTTAATGTGTGGATGAATTGTCTGAATGAGGGAGAGCATGAGTTAATGTGTGGATGCATTGAGTGAATGAGGGAGAGCATGAGTTAATGTGTGGATGAGTTGGATGAATTAAAGTGTGAATTAGTGAGTGACTGTAAAAGTGTTTGTGTATCATAGATGTATAATTGTGGAAGGGCAAAGATGACACTAGCAGGAGGTTTGAGCCTTGGGGACGAAAATGGCACAGGCAGGGTGTATATGGGACAAAGATGGCACAGGCAGGGTGTATATGGCACAAAGATGGAACTGGCCGGACTGTTTGGGGACAAAGTTGACTTGTGCTGGGCTATTTGGGGACAAAGATTGCAAATCTTATGTGTGTAATCTGGGTGCTGGCCAGGTTCTATGTGGGCAGTGTGGACGCCAGGGCTGGCTTTGGGGTGCAACCTGTGATCTATGCCTGTAATTTAGGGGGTTTTAAATATACCTTTAATGCCGTGTTTTTATGTGAATTCCAATAGATTTTTACCTGCAAAGCTGGGTTTTTGTGTTATTCTGTAGATCCATATCTGCTATGCTATGTTTCCATACATTATTTATGTGTACCTGCAAATACAGGGTTAATATGTCTTATTCAGTTGATCTATACCTGCGATGCTACGTTTCATATATTATTATTGTATACCTGCAAATACAGGACTTGTATATCTGATTCTGTTTATTTGATATATACCTTCAGTGCTGAGATCACAAGTGAATTTCAATTGATCTGGGTTTGTGTGTTGATCTATACCCGCTATCGGCAGCAGGGACTAATATTTATATATATATGGGCAGCAGGGGCTAGTAAATGGATTTTAGATATTTGGACAGGGGCGCAATTTCAGTGCTTGCCATAGGCGCTATTTTCAGTAGATACGCCTCTGCATATAGGAGGGTATAAGGCTTTTCTGGAGTGCCCCATGGTATGCCTTTTAACCCCCTATATGCCACTCTGCCTCTATAAATGCCTTTTAATCCCCTATATGCCACTCTGCCTCTATAAATGCCTTTTAACCCCCTATATGGCAGAGTGGCATATAGGGGGTATAAGCAGGGGCGTACCTAGAGTATTTGGCACCTGGGGCGGATCCTGTATGTGGCACCCCCCCACACACTTTAAAACTGCATAGCTTCTACCGTTATATACCAGCGAAGACACTGAAGGTGGTACAGCATAACACTTACTGTTATCATTATATACTGAGGCAGACATTGACGGTGGTACAGCATAACACTTATCACTATATACTGAGGCAGAAATTGACGGTGGTACAGCATAACACCTATCACTATATACTGAGGCAGACATTGACGGTTGTACAACATAACACCTATCACTATATACTGAGGCACACATTGACGATGGTACAGCGTAATCCCTATCACTATACATTGAGCCAGACATTGACAATAGTGCAGCATAACTCCTATCACTATATACTAAGCCAAACATTGATGTGGTGTAGGCCTACCACTTCATTAGTAGTAGGGATGCACCGAAACAAATTCTGGACTGAAACCGAAAATGCAGCATTTACCTGGCCGAAACCGAATATGGGCCCCCCCACACCATAAAAAAAAATCTAACACTTTTATTTCAAGTAAGTAACACACCAAAATAGGACAAAACAATTAAATAACAATATTAATATATATATATATATATATGATTGTTAACAGCAATCACATTTCTATCATGCCCAGGCATACCCAGATTCCAGGATGTACTCGCAGACTTGGCATGATAGGAGTATGATTGCCCTATCTACCCCTTCTCACTCCCTTTTGTCCTACCTACCCCTTCTCACTCCCTTCTCCCTATCTACCCCCTATCCCCCCGTCTCACTCCCTTCTCCCTATCTACCCCCTCCTAACTATCTACCCTCTCCCACTTTGAAGTTCACTTACCTTTCAGGAGTCCTGCGGTGGGGGTGCAAGGCCTCTGTCTCCCAGCTCTGCCACTGTATGGAACAGTATAGAGTGATGGGAGTTATGATGTACTAGAGCATAATTATATAATGAAAAATACATTGGAAATGGTACAGCATAACACCCATCACTCTCACACACTTACCAATCTGCACATATACCAATCCACACACATACCAATCCACACACACATACACCAGTGCAGACATACACCAATCCACACATACCAATCCACACATATACCAATCCACACAAATACCAATCCACATATATACCAATCCACACATACCAATCCACACATATACCAATCCACACAAATACCAATCCACATATATACCAATCAACTCTCACTCACTGCTTTCCTACCTTTCCTCTTTTCTCCTTACAGCTTCTTTTCCTCCTCTTCTTCAGTTCTTCTGTCTTCTCCCGGGTCAGAGGGCACGGACGGCAGTGGGCGCGGCTTCAGTGTTGTGCGCCGGGATCTGACAACAAATCCCGGCGCACAGCAGCTGTTGCCGCGCGGGTCGCAAGGGAGCGATATTGGAGGTCTTTAACAGACCTCCGGCTCCCTTGAGTGATTTTAAGCCGAGTTCAAGGGTTGAACCCGGCTTAAAATCACTCAAGGGAGCCGGAGGTCTGCTAAAGGGGGAGGGAGGGGTGCCGGGTGCCGGCAAGTTGGCACCCCCCTGATGAGCGGCACCCGGTGCGGACCGCCCCCCCCGCCCCCCGCTAGGTACGCTACTGGGTATAAGGCATTTCTGGAGGCAGAGGGGCATATAGGGAGTTAAAAGGGGGCAGAGTGGCAAGCCTGGGGCAGATGTCTGGCACTCCACCAGAATTGATCTGTGTTTGTTTTCTGGATGTACCCTGCAATACGAAAAGACATCAGATTCTACTAACTTAATCAGGTTCTATTAACTTAAGTAATTGAAAGCTCCTTGACATGGGGCTCTGTGCAAAAGAAAATAAAAAGGGGGTAGAAGGGGCTGTTGGCTGGTTGACAAATAAAAGGAAATAAAAACAAAAACAAAAAATGTCTCAATCTAAAAATGTTTGCAGTAGTAAATGTTTTGATTCCATTATGTGTAATATATTTCATTTATTAGGGCCTTTTAACAGTTTTGCTTTCTGGTATTTTAATACAAATAATATGATAAAAAGAATGTTTTATAGTTATTTGTACGGCAAATAGTGTGACGCGGGTATGTATAAGGGGTGCGTGTGGGTATAAGAGCTCAATCGCGAGATAAACTATATGGGGCTGCTCTCCAAATGTTTCCAGGGCTGCTTTTCAGTCCCAGTCCGGCCCTGGTGCCTGACCTCACAAACGCTCTACTGGGTGAATGGGGAAAAAATCCCACAGAAACTCCCCAAAACCTTATGGAAATCCTTCCCAGAAGAGTGGAACCCGTTATAGCTTCAAAGGGGGACCAACTTCATATTACTGTACATGACCTTGGAATGGAATGTCCATCAGGCTCATTTAGGTGTGATGGCCAGGTGTCCCAATACTTTTGGTCGTAGAGTGTATGTCCCCCGCCGTGTTATATTTATATATATAGCTTTCTCCGCTGCAGCCTCTGCATTTTTGCTGTTTATGGTACTTCCAAGCAGCGACAGCACCTGTCATAATGCCGTGTGATTGGCATGACATTATCAGTTCTTAAAGGCCATTTACATAACCCAACCATTATCAACCATAAACAACCATCTAAGTATGTCCATTAATGACTTAAAGTACGTATTGAATTTAAGTGAAACCCTTAATGGACACTAAAAATAAATAATATATTTTCAATCAGCTAATAGATTTTTAGGTTGACCAAATTCCAATCTCCTGCTACCTATGAAATTCCTTTTTACTTTTGATCAGGTGTACGGAAGTTACAATAAATCCATTGGTCGGTGAGCAAAAAATGTCAAAAGTCATATATTTACAAAAAATGTAATGAATTCATAAATTCAAATCGAGTTTCTAATTTACCCCCAACCAATCTCAGTCATCCGCCCTCCCCGTCTGCCTCTGCTGCCCAAAGTGCTTACAGCTGGAGGTAACTGGAGAGCAGCTGCAACATTTGTTTTGAGGTTACTGCTCGAGAGATTGGATGATGGCAACCAATTTAAGGCTGAAAAAGGATAAACAGAAAATCTCTAGATCTGTCCTAGAGGTTCTGGGTATGGTAGCCTATAACTAGTTCTTCAGAGTAGCCATATAGTCTCTTGGTGAGTGGTATGTAACTGTCTACTCTCTGTCATTATCGCATGGAGGGCACTACCTGAAGCTTTTTTTCTGTTCTACCTGCAATTCCACTTGTATCCACTGGATGGTGTCTAGAGTAACAAAGACTTAAGGCAGCATTTATGACCTTTACTGGACCATTTCAGTGCTTCTTCAATAGCTTTCTATCCATTCTTTTTCTTTAAATGTGTTTTGTACAGGACCGGGGTATACACATTGAGCGTGTCGTCTGACAAAAATGGCTGCTTTATTACCTGTCAGTTGGCTAAAGTTACCCCTACACGCTGCCAGCTCTCCTCTGGGTAATCTGATTTATGGCGTTTTTTTTTACGGTATTCCCAATAAAAATTATTATTCCAAGCCTTGTTACCGACACTAGTGTCCTGGTGCAGATACTTTGCCTACCCACTCTAGCTCTGGCTCATTCACCCTTGGATAGGAATAGGAGGTGGGGATCACAGTCCCATTTTTGCTAAAACTGACTTTGATTGACGTTTCAAGTTATGGGTATACTTATAGTATTTGTGTCTAGATACATCTTCATGGTATGCGGTCAAAGCTGGATTTACATAGAAACATTTGAAGGCAGACTGGCCCCATTTGGCCCATTTAGTCTGCCCATTTTTCCTGCTGTCGTTGGTCTTGTCTCAGATTCAGGAGCAATATGCCTATCCCATGCATGTTTGACATTCCCTTGCTGAATTAACCTCTACCACTTCTGCTGAAAGGCTGTTCCATATTTGGTGCATACAATTGCTAGCAAAGGGGAGGGACTTGATGGTAACCCCGCCCACACACCCTTTTTTAAGGAGTGAGACCACATTGTAGAATGTGCGCCTTGAGAGCCAAAATGTAAAATTCTGCTAAATGTTGTTATAAGTTTCTTCTGAGTATTTAGTTGATGCCCAAAACTCTCCTAAAACGCAGACTTTCATCCACGTTAATCTAAATCTGTTTATGTAAACATTAAAGGAAGACGTCCTTTTTAAAATGTTTATTCCAGCAATTCTAAAATGTGTGGCCCAAAATAAAAATGTGCAGGTAATTAAATGAGCAGCCAAGATTTGCTCCTATGATGTCACGCAAAGCTTTAATCAATGGTAACATATAGAACTCGGTTAATCATCTCGGACATATTGGATAAAGATACAAATAGTTTGTGAAAAATCAATCCTTTTTAACAATCGCTTCTCTTTGATGAACTGAGGATATTAAAGGGACACGTTTGTTAAGCTTTGCTATTTCTGCTTGTATTATAAGAGTAATTGGGTCTATATAATAAACTGTCCACGTGGGATTCAAGGTTAATGTGTTGGTCACATGGGTGGATACATAGCGTCCCGTGCAACATTGACTATTTAGTGATTAGGAATCATATGTTTGTTTCTACTGGAAGGCAAAGTAGTATTATCCCCTTTAAAAAAAACTCCACGTAAGAAGTGACTGTCCGGGCTGTGCCATTTAATTGAAATAGACCATGTGTGTCTTCTGGCTAAAATGTGGCCTTACAAATCAGCAAACTGAGAAGGAACGGCGCTAAACAGTTACACTGAGTGTCCACTAGGGGGAGTCTCAGATTTTAACCAAGGATGTACAGCGCTAAATAGCCTTCCCTACACTTTATCTCCACTAGGGGGAGTCTCAGATTTCAACTGAGAATGGAGAGCGCTAAATAGCTTACCCTACACTTTATCTCCACTAGGGGGAGTCTCAGATTTCAACTGAGAATGGAGAGCGCTAAATATCTTACCCTACATTGCATGTTCAATAGAGACGGTCTTGCTTGTGCCCTCAGTGATGCATTTATCTTGGGAGCTGAGCATCGGGATATGATGTCATATCTCAGCACGCAGCACAGCTGCCGATTTGGCACAGGCTTCCATTGTGTTAGCGGGCCAGCTGGGAAGACCAGAGATCTCCCTTTTAACCGGCCCGCTAAACAGTGATGCTATAGGTAGGTCCCTGTTTTGTGGCAGATTGGTGTCTGCCCCCCCCTGGACATAGTCGGCCTAGGCCAGAATACATCACTGTGTGCCACTGCCATCAGCATAATAAAAATAATCCCATCACAATATGGCATTGGATGCAAATTATTTGGATGATATGGATTGTGCTTTAGTTTGAGGTCTCACCAAGTCAGTGGGCGTTTGGCTTGGAACAGAAGTAATTGTTAAAATATTGAATAAGTGTTGGTCCAGTATAGTCTAAACATCGCCATTTGGTGGATTAAGGGCACCTGAGACACACATACACTTCATTGCAGAGTGTATAGGACAAACATACACACCTCACAATTGAAAACCATGTAAGAGCTGCATTAGAAACTGGCCACTTATTTCTATAAACTACGTATCAGGCAGGACTATAACAAGTAGCCATTTGGCCACTCAACGGTCAATGGTGGAACAAGACATTGGTTAAATCAGCATAGAAATTATTCCAATGAATCTTTCTTCTCTTGCCTTTTCTTTTACTCCCGAAACCTACTCTCTCCCCACTCCTTGTTCCTCCAGCTCCAGCATCCTTCACCCCCCGGGCTCCGACTGTGACCTTAATGAATAAACACACATGGTATTAAGAATCGGGCGCTTTTTCCTACGTTGGGGCGAGAATTGGTTCTGGAAGGTCATCCAAGGAGACGTTCTAGATTGCTCATTAGTCCTAACCGCAGCGATTCCGGGATCTTAAAATTCTGCAATTCACATTTATATTACAGGAACGCTTCTTTTTTTTTTTTTTTTTTCATCATTTTTTCTACCATAAAACAAACTGTTATAATAAAGACCTATTTTCAATATTTAGTTTCATCTTTTGTTTAACATATTGCCTTAAAATGTGCCTCTAAAGCTCGTCTTACAGTATCGTCACAATGATAAAGCCGTTCGGAAAATTAGAATTTCTTTTTATAATACTCATGCTGGTTACTCTTGCATCTATACACTTTTATGACAATGTTAACATACAGATGTTCCCTTAATCTCCTTTCTAAATTACTTTGTATATCCCCACCGTACATTTTTCTTGCAAGGTAGTTTATTTTGTAGCAGCTCATTTATTTTAAAAGTTTCCCCCCCCCCCCTCTATCATTGCTGGTGTACTAATGATATTTATACATCCGTTCACTTTAATCGCTAGGCGTATTGTCTTTTCTGTGATATTATTATAGTTTCGCTTTTATTTTCTCATTTTTATTACCCCTTTTTCAAATTTAATAAATATATTTATACATTCACCGTAGGATCTCATTTGTTTTGTAAGCACCGCTCATTATTTCTAGAGGTTTCCAGAGTTGACAGATGATACATTTATTAAACCTTTGATCAGACGTTTCTCCCTTGAATGATTTCATGTCGCCAAAATGTATTTGCTATCTGATGGTGTGGCTTGTGGGAGTCCTGCTGTTCCCAATTATCCATAAGATTTTTCGGGATGAATACATCCATTTTCGTCAAACCTGTTTCCGTTTTTCTTGACTCTGGACACTTGGTCTCTTCTAACATGTTCCGTGACCTTAAGAGAATAGAACACCATCGTTTTAACCGAGGACTCCCCAACATTTCAGCAGACAAAATATTAATATTAAGAATAATTATTAACATTATCATTATTAATTTATTGTTTTATATAGCGCCATCATATTCAATGCTCTCTGATATATTAAGAAAATACCAGAACTACTATCTTATCCATTCCTTTAAGAAACATTTAAGATTGTTTAAGCTTCTATGGCAACAACCAATCAGTGATTGTTTTGGTATCAGAAGGCAAGTAAGGGTTCCCAACCAAAATTCCGAAAGGGAACATAAAAATAATTGTTTCTAAAAAAAGGAGTTTGTCCATTAGACTATAAATAATGTCTCTACAGCCGCATTTAGTTATCAAGGTGTTAACTTCAACAGTTTAGGGGAAAAAATGCCTTTAGTTAGCATTCATAAACCATGGCTGTCCTCCATAGTGTTAATACCCCCTTATTGGGGAGATTGACCCCCTGTTATGTAACAGAGGGGCTGCTGCCCCCTCCCTAGACCTGCTAGTCGGCCAAGGCCAGAACACAGTGCTGCCTCTTCCTTCTCACCATCCATGTATCCCATTACATCCATTCATAATATTACGCATTAGTGCAGGTTACCAGGGCCGGCCCAAGACTTAATGCCGCCCGGGGCGAAGTTTAAAATGACGCCAACGCCATTATCTACCCTCCCTCCCTATTATCTACCCTAGCCCCCCTTTCTACTTACCTTTAGACAGTCCTGCGGCGAGTCTCCCTGCTCTGCCACGATGCTGGCTTGTAATGCTGAGCGCCGGAAATTGACGTCACTTCCGGCGGTCAGTATTACAAGCCGGCACCGAGACCGAGCTAGAGGGCTCGCAGAGCAGAGAGAGGGGCGCCGAGCGGGTAAGCGAAAACCACTCGGCGCCCCTCTCTTAAAAAAAAAAAAAAAAAAGCGCTTGGGGCGGCAAAGTGCCGCCTGGGGCAATTGCCCCACTCGGCTCCATTGTGTGGCCGGCCCTGCAGGTTACACTCATATAGAACCAGATCTACCTGTTCATTGTCTCATTTCTGTGTCTATTCTTTAATTGTAAACCCAGCCACGGAAATCGATGTATAAAACCTCTCCGTCAGAGAAACCTTCGAGTTCCATACGCAGAACAAGAATATAAAACTGTATGTTTTAGATAGTTAGCTCAAACGCACCGACGCTCTCCCAGAGTAATTCAGTTTGTTTAATCTCACATCCAGGATCCTCTTTGTGGAATCTTTAACTCCTGAGAGGTAACATTGTTTGAAGACCAATGAATTCTCTGTGTTGTTTGTAATATGTCAGTGCCAGAGGTTTACTTGCTAAATCAACCTTTCCTGTCCAGAACTCTCGCCGTTACTTCTTACTTGCCTCACTAACTGTCTCTTTGAAATCTGTACAGCATCTCACTATCTGTGGTTAAACATCTTCAAGACTGAGCTTCTGGTTATTACCAGGTTTCCTCTGTCCGCAGTCCCTGATTTAGTAATCACACTTGAGAATTCCACAATCCAGTCAACAGCCCAAGTTCACTGTCTTCGTGTTTTACTCGACTTTCTTCTTCACCCCTCTTTATCCTGCCACCTTCACCTGCAAAATATCTCTCAAATGTGTCCCTTTCTCACACACTCAGGACACTACTAAAATAATAAAAAGACTTGTTCAGCCCCTCTAGTCGCCCGTTTCTCCTGCTGTAAAGACTCAATCCTTAATCAGTCGTTGGTCTCGTCTTATGAGCCGTATGTCTATCCTATTCTGAACACCTTTGCCAGTCTAATTTTCTTTTCCCATTGCTCTTCGTCTGCTGCCCCATTGTACTACTCCCTTCCATGGGGTCCCCAGACCCTCCAGAATAAAAGCTGAAGTCCTGATGCCGACCTACAAAGCCCCCAACTACGTTGTGTCCCCCATATCTCTGCTCGTATCTCCAAACACTCTCATAAATGCCCTCTCCGCTTCTCTCTTTAACGCTTAACATTTCTTCTCATACTAGGATGTCACCGGAGATGTATGTATCCGTTAGACTTTATCCTTGGAACCTTAAACTTGGGTTAACTGAGTAAACCCAACGTGCCATTTTTTGCATGCTTATGGCCGTGATACACCTGATGTCCTTATTGTCTCATTGTAACATCTCATTGTCATAAGGGAAGCATGAGTTGGACCCATCTGGTTCTTGTGTTTAACCCCGTCAATCCTCACCACATTTCAGGAACCTAATAAAGTAATCACAAGCGTTATGATATCAGTGGGTGGGTAGTTGTGTTTTCCACCTGTTTCTTTAATGGGTCAAAATCCTACGGACACAAAATCCCACTTTGCTAAAGTTTAACCCCTTCACATCCTTTAAAAGAACGGGATCGCACCGCTGTAGTAAAACACACTACGCATCCACCTAATATATATATTTTTCATTACAATTTCCATTCCTCTGCAGTCAAGTGGCTGCGCCACCCTCATTCCCAGCATGCTCATTTTGTGTTAAAAAATGTAATTTAAAAAAAAAAAAAAAAAATTTTGTTACTGTGAAAAACTTTTTTTTAAATTATTGATAATAAATAATCCAGCAGATCATCTATCCTGTCCTGGGCAACAAATGTTCAAATTAAGTTAATTATGATTATGTGATACACGCAATACTCCCTTCAGCTAACGAGTCTTTGACAAAGGTGACAACTCAGAAGGTTATAATAAAAATTGACAGCTGATAGCCCACCTTCCCATTTTTTTCTGGCCGCTGTATAAACATTGTCCCCTTACGGCTATATTTTCCGAGTCATGGAGATTAATAGAAGAAAATATATTCATCACCCGCCATCGCCTTAATTTCTTTCTTTTTTTTTTTTGTCCATATTCTTAAAACTCAGGTTTTTTTTCTTGAAATTGTCGCACAAAGAAAAAGGCTCCTCGACTCACAAAGGGAGTCGTTTTTTGCCCCCAGCTAAAGGTGCTCTCCCATGCATGACGTTGCCCCCCTACTGTTTTCATAAACCCACTCTACTCCTGCCCCCAGGAGAGGGAGGTACGTGGCTTTAAACAAGACATTTCCATTTAGACTATTTAAAACAAACGCGCTAATGGAAGGACAATAATGAGGGACGCTATTATTCACCAATTTTATTATTATTTTTTATTTTTTCTGACAATTGATTCTATGCTTCAGAGAAAAAACAAATAATGTTAAACCTCTGCTGTTTGATATCATGTATAATGACATCATTGTAATGTATTTACATATTCACTGCACTGTTACAATTCACATTATCCATAGGACGCTTCATGTCAATGAGTCTCTGCTTAGAGATGCGCAACCCATTACTTGCCGGCAAAGAAAAAAAAAACGTACTGACTGCATTTTACTTATTCGACCCCAAAAAGATGACTAAACTGTAATTTAAATAAAGACAACCTGATATGAAAACTACGATAAAGCTCGTTAAAAAAAAAAAAAAAAAAAAGTCAAAATTTTTGTTTTTTTTTATTTAATTGATAGGGCGTAATAAAACTTTTTAAGCTTAACATTTAGATTTCTTTTCAGCTTGTGAGAACTTGTAACATTCTAGAAGACAAACTTCCCTGGAATCAAAGCCGATTACCAGGCATCCGGGTCTCTAGGTGGGACAGCAGGGTTTGACCGAGTCCACCCCACCCCAAGCTCCATACACTTCTTACCATGGTTCTGCCATTTTTTTTGGCAGTTTTCTGTAGTGCGTGGAAAATAAGGAACACCCGAACTTCCTTGATTTAACATGAAAACCATTGTTAATCTCATAGCTCAACTCGCTTCATCGCTACGTGTCTGTATGTCAGTTAGATGTTAGGTTGTACGTTAGAGGGAAAAAAGCAAGAAAGATCCCAAAAATGTAATGTCTGATGTCATCTAAATGTATGGAATATTATCCTGCCCGCTGAATTACTGGTTACTTCTTTTATTCCTTTTTTTTATGTTGAGTGTATCTTATAATCAGGTATGTACTACCGTATTTTCTGAAATTGATATAATATAGCATAAAAGTCAACACATATTTGAAATGCTAGGAGAGAGGCGCTCAGCAGGTGAGTGCTATCGGGTGGTCAGTATACCTGGGAACTCTCAGGCGCCAGCTACCCGGAGCCCCCCCTTGCAGGGTGCGGATAGGCGATCCCGCTGACGTCATGGGACACGCGCCATTTTGGGAGGGGAAGTAAGTGGGGAGTGGGGCGTCCTGCAATGCCGCTCCCGTGACCCAGGTTTAACCCTCGGAGACCCGGAGAAGGCTGGAGAGTTGACCGTCTCACGTGGGAAGCTCCTGGGGTGGGCTTCCCGGAGCACTCCCTTTACTGGGAGCGTCTTCATGGCGGTGTGGCTAGCTATTGGCTACATGAAGCCCATGACAGTACCAAGGCAGGATTAAGGCGTTTTGGACCCTTGAGCAATTACACAGGAAGGGCCCCTTCTCTGTATTTCCTGGCTTAAGCCGCCCGTTTTTTCCCTTTTTCTGTTTCTTGTGGTCTTTTTTCTTTCTGTTCTGTTCTTTCTTTTGCCGCCTCAATTGCTGACATCGTTTCCTCCCTTTTTTCCTATATTCTCTCCCTTTTTTCTTCTATCTTGTCTACCTTTTAAATGTTTCCATTCTCTTTCCAAGAACTTCTTTTCTGTACACCCTACACATACACATACAGACATGTACACACACACACACACATATATACTGTACATTTACACACAAATATATATCATACATGCTCACATATACAGAAAGCAGGGCCTTGGGTCCGTGATTACTTCCATTTAGGGCCGGACTGACGAGGAGGTCCTGGCACTTTAAGGCCAGGGTCCACCTGATAAGTTAAATGCAGCTGAAGGCGTGAATCAGACCCGGGTATCCGAAGAGTTCCCAGGAATGCTTGATATGACCGGCCGCAAGCTACGTTTTTAAGCTCGTTGGGTGATTATGTGCCGCTGTCAGCCTCTGTGCGCCAGACCTTGGGTTTCAGAACATGAAAATACGTTACTGTGAGGTTATATCAAAACCAGACTTGCCCTGGCACAGGATATCGGCGGGCGAGGAAAGGGTGGTAGATAAATGTAACAGCCTCCCAGCAGAAGTGGTAGAGGGTAACACAGCGAGGGAATTTAAACATGCATGGGATAGACATACGGCTCCTGAATCTAAGACGAGACCAACGACTGATTACGGTTTTACAGCAGGAGAAACAGACTAGGCGGGGGCCGAATTTTCCTCTCTCTACATATATTTTTTTAATAATTTTCTCCTAAAATGATCTCCTTGACAACGGGTTATTCCTCCCTACCTAGCAGACTCTGGATTAAGGGAAGCAGCCCCATCGCAAAAGCCGTGTGAAAGTATTTATTAGCCCGGAATACGACAGCGGCCACCGTCACATGTGTTTAATTGCGTGGCCTATTGCGCTCTTCCGCTGCAGCTTCACATGCCGACGAACCTCCGAAGCCCCTGACTGGCAGCGGCGCTCTGTAATGTGCCACGCGGTGAACGTAAGGCTCCCTCCCAGGGCCAATTTGCATAAAGGATAAATAAGAGAAACGCTATGTGAAGTTTATTCATTTTTAAATCCTGCAGCGCCCGTGATTGAAGGCCCCGTTCAGTCGCGTTCCTGATGTGTCCCATTAAGAGTCGCGGCTTCGTCTAATGCTGCTGCCGGGGAATAAAAATACAAACCGATTCCCCGTAGCCCAGGGTATTATTTTCAACTGCAGGCGCATAAAACGTAGGCCACACCGCCGCTCGCCAGGAGCCCTTAAGGGTCTTTTAACCATCTTTGTCAAAAAAACGAAGAAAAAAAACAAAAATCCCACACAAGCCATGTTTCACGCGCTAATCGTGAATTACACAATGCCGACCCGCAGCTAGCCATAAAAACATGAGGTATTTACAAATCTAGAACAGGACTGGGGGCTTCCCCGCCGTCACTTTTAATTAGTTTAGTCATCGCCGACGTTCGAAAACAGATTTCCTGGTAAATGCCACTTTTTGGATGTCGACGACACTAAAGCCCTCTCCTAGAAATCATTCTGATCATTTTACTGTCAGAAAATTAAATGTAACTATTTAGATCAGGTTGGGACTAGGGATGACTAGGTGGCACTAGCACTTTAAGGCCCGCCGCCATCCAATGGCGTACAAGTGGCCAACAAGTTGGTAGACACAACCGCGCATTCCGTTTTAATACTCATGCAGTGGGGTCGAGGCACACCAGAGGATCTGATTGGCCGTTGGAGCAGCAAATCGGGTTAGTAGGAGACGCCATCAGCCCGGAGCCCACCGCCATTTGCACGGAGTCCCGGTTGGCCAGTCCGGGGCTGATTAAGATTATTCACGGTTAATAACTTGATACAGAAGGAACCTTCAACTCGTTTGGAACTCGCGGGTATCTCTGAAATCGCTGTCTTAGCCGAGCCCTTCCCAATCTACAGCGCTACGGAATTTGATGGCGCTATATAAAACAATAAATAATAATGATAAAGATCTACAGAATGACCGACAAAGGTAATTATTAGACTTGGGCACCAGGGGGCTCTTCGTGTTCGTCTTCGTGCTCGTCTTCGGGGAAAAAAAAATCTTCGTATTCCGCGAATATTCGCCCGTTCCTGTCTTCTCTTCGGGCGAATATTCGCGGACATTCTTCGTGCTCGTTTAATCTTCGTTTTCCTCCTGGTTGCCTAGCAGGGGTTAATACGGGGTTAATAACACATCACAGCAGCAGCAGCTGCCGTGAAGGTACGTGTGTGCAGCTCTATTGGTCGTTTCGGCAGGGGGCTGGTCTGGCATCAACGAGTGAATTGCAGAACTGCAGAATGCACTTCATTCGTTGATGGCAGGCGAGCCCCCTGCCGAAACGACCAATAGAGTTGCACACACATACCGAGGTGTACTGTCCATAGATGTTTAATAAAAGAATAGGGAATATTTTACATTTTTAAATTGATTTTGGACCACTTTACATGCCTAACATTTGCTACCTATTTACAATGGCATACTTTGCAACAACCCAACTTACTTATTGGACAGGACTGGAAAATAGCAGGACTGTCCACCAAAATCTTGGGTGTGTTGGCAGGTATGCTGATGGAAAAATGTTGGACAAGAACTAAAAAATAGCTTAGGGTTAATGTACGGTTATGTTTAAGATTAGTAGCAGTGCACTGGTTTGGTTAAAGATGGATTATGTCTAAATAATAATAATTAAATTTTAATGTTTTTTTTTAAAAAAAAATAGGGGTTTATTTAAATGTATTTTAAAGTTAGATTTATTATTTAGTACTTGATTATATTTATTAAATGTTTATAGTAGCGTTACCTACCGAGCTATAACTACCTATGTGTATTTGCATTTTGCATACCTAGTTTAGCTAAATTAGATGGGACAGGACTGGAAAAAAGCAGGACTGTCCCTGAAAAAGTTGGGTCTGTTGGCAGGTATGTGGATGGAAAAATGTTATAGGGTGAAGTGTGAGTTATAGTGTTAATGTAATGCTATTAGTGAGTGAAGGCCAGGGCAAATAACAAGGAAAAGGTCCTTGTGTTTTGTGCATTGTAAGTGTGTGTGTATGTGTGTTATGTGTGATGTCACTGTGTGTTATATGTGTTATATGTGTTATTGTGTGTGTTATGTTTGGTTGGTTGTGTATCAGAAGGAAAATAATGAAATGGAAAAGGAAATGGGAAAGGCAAATGAGTGGGCAATTGGCGACCCGCTCACCTGTTTCACCCCAGGGCAAAGCACCCAAACACTGTCAGTCTTAGACGTTTGGCAGCAGACTTCCAGAGCTCAGACACAAGGCCCTAGCGTAAGCTGGCCACTCCGGCGGAGGTAGCAGGCGTTGCCACACCGCAAACAGAGGCAGCCAGGGGGGAGAAACTGCCCTTACCATTAGGGACATTTTGGGCATGACTCTAGCCAGGAAGCGAACTGGCAGAGAAGAGATGCTGGCACCACCACCAGCAGCAGCATTGAAAAGGCGAATGAGTGGGCAATTGGCGACCCACTCACCTGTTTCACCCCAGGGCAAAGCACCCAAACACTGTCAGTCTTAGACGTTTGGCAGCAGACTTCCAGAGCTCAGACACAAGGCCCTAGCGTAAGCTGGCCACTCCGGCGGAGGTAGCAGGCGTTGCCACACCGCAGACAGAGGCAGCCAGGGGGGAGAAACTGCCCTTACAATTAGGGACATTTTGGGCATGACTCTAGCCAGGAAGCGAACTGGCAGAGAAGAGATGCTGGCACCACCACCACCACCACCACCACCAGCAGCATTGAAAAATTGGAAAGGCGAATGAGAGGGCAATTGGCGACCCGCTCACCTGTTTCACCCCAGGGCAAAGCACCCAAACACTGTCAGTCTTAGACGTTTGGCAGCAGACTTCCAGAGCTCAGACACAAGGCCCTAGCGTAAGCTGGCCACTCCGGCGGAGGTAGCAGGCGTTGCCACACCGCAGACAGAGGCAGCCAGGGGGGAGAAACTGCCCTTACAATTAGGGACATTTGAGGCATGACACTAGCCAGGAAGCGAACTGGCAGAGAAGAGATGCTGGCACCACCACCAGCAGCAGCATTGAAAAGGCGAATGAGTGGGCAATTGGCGACCCACTCACCTGTTTCACCCCAGGGCAAAGCACCCAAACACTGTCAGTCTTAGACGTTTGGCAGCAGACTTCCAGAGCTCAGACACAAGGCCCTAGCGTAAGCTGGCCACTCCGGCGGAGGTAGCAGGCGTTGCCACACCGCAGACAGAGGCAGCCAGGGGGGAGAAACTGCCCTTACCATTAGGGACATTTGATTCATGACACTAGCCAGGAAGCGAACTGGCATCGAAGAGACACTGGCACCACCACCAGCAGCAGCAGCAGCAGAATTGGGAAAGGCGAATGAGTGGGCAATTGGCGACCCACTCACCTGTTTCACCCCAGAGCAAAGCATCCAAACACTGTCAGTCCTTGGCGTTTGGGAGCGGACTTCCAGAGCTCAGACACAAGGCCCTAGCGTAAGCTGGCTACATTGGCGGAGGTAGCAGGCGTTGCCACACCGCAGCAAGTGCAACCAGGGGGGAGAAACTGCCCTTACCATAAGGGACATTTGAGGCATGACACTAGCCAGGAAGCGAACTGGCAGAGAAGAGACACTGGCACCACCACCAGCAGCAGCAGCAGCAGCATTGGAAAAGGCGAATGAGTGGGCAATTGACGACCCGCTCACCTGTTTCACCCCAGGGCAAAGCATCCAAAAACTGTCAGTCCTTGGCGTTTGGGAGCGGACTTCCAGAACTCAGACACAAGGCCCTAGCGTAAGCTGGCTACACCGGCGGAGGTAGCAGGCGTTGCCACACCGCAACAAGTGCAACCAGGGGGGAGAAACTACCCTTACCATCAGGGACATTCGAGGCATGACACTAGCCAGGAAGCGAACTGGCATTGAAGAGAGACACTGGCACCACCACCAGCAGCAGCAGAATTGGGAAAGGCGAATGAGTGGGCAATTGACGACCCGCTCACCTGTTTCACCCCAGGGCAAAGCATCCAAGCACTGTCAGTCCTTGGCGTTTGGGAGCAGACCTACAGAACTCAGACACAAGGCCCTAGCATAAGCTAGCTACACCGGCGGAGGTAGCAGGCGTTGCCACACCGCAGCAAGTGCAACCAGGGGGGAGAAACTACCCTTTCCATTAGGGACATCTGAGGCATGATTTCAGCCAGGAAGCGAACTGGCAAAAGATACTGGCACCACCACCAGCAGCAGCGTTGGAAACGGAAAAAGGTGAATGAGTGGGCAATTGACGACCCACTCACCTGTTTCACCCCAGGGCAAAGCATCCAAAGACTGTCAGTCCTAGGCGTTTGGGAGCGGACTTACAGAGCTCAGACACTAGGCCCTAGCGTAAATTGGCTACACCAGCGGAGGTAGCAGGCATTGCCACACCGCAGCAAGTGCAACCAGGGGGAGAAACTACCTTAAACATTAGAGAGAAAAAATTTAACTTTCCAAGCTAAGAGCTGGGTAACCCAATTTGGGCAGATTGAATTTAAGAAAGGCAATCTGCTCCATCAGATGAGGTGCCATGCGTGAGCGCTGTGGACTCAGTATGTTTCCAGTCATAGAAAACACGCGCTCACTTTGAACAGTGGTTGGCGGACATGATAGAAGCTGCTGCGCAACCCATGAGAGTGCAGGCCACACACTCTTCTTTTCATCCCAGTAGCTAAGAGGATCAACATTAGGAGCAGAAGGAACTTCACAGAGGTAAAGTTTGACCATTTCAGCAGCACTACTCTCCTTTCTGCTGCTAGCTCTGTCAGATGGTCCAACTATACTGCCAAGTGCCTCTTCCCAAAACGCAGCTGCTCCACTCAGCTGTGTTGTGCTGCTTGTGGCACTGCTGCTGATGCTGCTGCTAGGGGTAGCAGACCACATCATCTCTTCCTCCTCCTGCACCTCACCCTCCTCGGACAGCATTCCCATTTTACGCTGCCAGTCACGCACCTTGTTGACCAATTGCTCCCGGTAGCTACTGAGAACATTGAATTTCAAAGCTAGCTTTCCCTTAATTCTTGGATCACAAAGGCACGCTAGCATCATTTCGGGACTCTCTTCCATTCGCTTGCGAAGGTGTACTTTTAGCAGATCCTTCAGCTTCCTGACTATGGCTGCTACGTCAGGATGTAGAGTGCCACCTTGAACAGCCTCACGGTTTCCAAGGAACACATCCATCTTGCTGCCTAGATGGGAGAACACTGGGATTACCTGGGCCAGACTGGCAGTGTTTGAGCTTAAATTTTCTGTGGCATCCCTGAATGGTTTAAGGACTGCCACTAGCTGGGCGATCACTGTCCAATCCTCCCTATTCAATGGAGAGGTAATCCCAATATTGTGCTCTGAGGCAAGATTATGGATTGCCCTCTGCTGCTCCAAAATCCTCTCTAGCATGTCTAACGTGGAGTTCCACCGTGTACTGACATCCTGACGTAGGCAGTGTACGGGAAGACCTGACCTCTCTTGCTCTTCCCTCAAAAGTTGGCTAGCCTTAACACTATGGTGAAAGTGCCCAGCGATCTTTCTGCAGCGGGACAGAACTACTGCTGCCACATTAGTTCCTTCTGACATTGCTGCCTTCACTACAAGATGGATGATGTGGGCTGCACAGCGCACACCAACAATATGACCATCTCGCAGCGCTTTCACCATATTGGCACCTCCGTCAGTTACCACAAAACCAACTTCAACATTGGTGCCCGCCTCTGCTCCCACCCAAAGGCTAAACATTTTCCTAATCGCATGCAGAATATTTTGGGAAGTGTGCTTTTCATCCATCACTTCTGCATGGAGAAGGAATGATCGGTAGCCTGCTGCAGCAACTTCCTTAGACACACCGGGCTGCCACCAGTGTGCTGTCAAAGAAAGAAAGGCATGCTGGGCGCTAGGTGCACTCCACAAATCTGTAGTGAAATGAACACACTGACCAGCAGCCTTGGAAAGCTCCTCTTTCACTGCTGCAACACAGGACCGATACAGCGAGGGGACAATGTTCCTGCTGAAAGTGGAACGTGACGGAACTGTGTATTGTGGAGCCACAGCCGCCATCAATTGTTTGAAAGGCTCCCCTTCAATCATGGAGAAGGATGCCCCTCCAACAGCAATGAACTGACCAATAAGTCGCGTTACTTTATTGGCCTGCTGTTTGGGCATCGTTCTCTTGGAGTGGAATGCCCCAAATTCTTCCAGGGTGGGCTGGGCATGCAGTGCTCCAACCTGCCTTGGTCTCTGGCTGCCAGCACTAGTTGCTGCTGCTGCTGCTGCTGCTATTGGCTCAGAAGAAGAAGCTGTTGGGGTTTTTCCACGGCCACCAGCTATGCTGCCTGCACTAAGTTTTACCTCTGCATCTTTCCCCAATAGCACAGCGTTGTGTTGAGTGCTGAGGTGATGCTTCATGCTAGCACTGGTAAAATGGCCAGACACTTTCCCTCTGCTTATTAGCTTCCCACAATGTTTGCACTTTCCATAGCGCCCTTCTTCAACATTTTCAAAGTGCTCCCAAATTGGGGCGCGCATAGCCTTGGAGTGTGCCTTGGGTGCTGCTCTTACTGCTCGGGGTGGATGAACAGAGGCAGAACTAGTGGTGGTGGGACTGGTGGTAACAGTACTGGCCATAGTGGGACTGCTAATTGCTTTAGATTTGCTAGGTTTTGCTGCTGCTGCTGGTGGTGGTGATGGTGATGATCGTAGCGGAGAAGGTGGAGGCTCAGGGGAAAATTGTGCACTAGTCATTTGGACACTGCTCCCTGAGGAATCTGATTCCTGACCACTCATCTCCTCTACTTCCTCTGGCTCATAGTCTAGCTCTTCATTAGCCAGATCGAATGGAATTCCTGCTAGGCTGGAGCTAAGACTGATATCGTCGTGAGACTCGTGACTAGTAGTAGTGCGAGCAGGAAGAATAGACTCTGCACTTGGCCTCTCAGTCTCAGGCTCCTCTGCTACCTCGCTAGGTGGAGTTCCACTATGTGTAGCCCTCTCTCTAACTGTCTTTACAAAAATTTTGTAAGGACTTGGTGGCTTGCTAGAGGTACTAGGAGGACATGGCGTGGCGGTACCAGTGGGAACAGTAGGCGCAGCACTAGTGGTGGTAGAGGCGGGGGTGGTGGTGGTGGTGGTTTTCCCTACAAAGGAATGAGATCGCTTTGGTTTGGGACCCCTCTGAGTCTTGCTGCTAATTTGGCTCTGCTTGGTACCTTGCATGCTGCTGGTGGATGGGGAAGATGCTGCTTGGGGCAAAAGGCACTTCTTTTTAGTCACTGGGCTGGTACTACTTGTGCTACCCTTTAACTTTGAACGTGCTTCTGGTGCTTTAGGCTTTCCGTAAAAAACCATAGAGCTTGTGGGCCTAGCCGCACTACTACTGCCTGCTTTTGGTGCCTTTCCTTTACTTGATGATCCTTCAAGCAATGCTTCCCCAAATGATAAGCGAGAGCTTGGCCTACTTGGCCGACTAGACTGACGCAAAGGCTGCATCTTAGAGCTGGTGGTGGTGCTGGTGGTGGTGCTGGTGGTGGTGGTGGTGGTGGTAGATGGAGCTTGTCCCTCCTTAGTCCCAAAAGGAGGATCCATTTCAAATTTTGTGTTGTGTGTGTAGTGTAGTGTAGTGTAGTGTAGTGTAGTGTTTAAAAAACTATAAAAAAAAAAATAAAAAAATAAAAATAAAAAAAAGGAAAAACGAATTAAAGACAAAAAAATTAGAGGAAGTTCTCTTCAGTGCTACTGCTTAAAAAGTAAAACTATGCACTACTGCACTGTGCTGTGTGCAATCTGCCAAAATCCTAAAGTTATTGAAATTATTAACTCAAGATTAACTATTTAATAACTAGCAGTATTTTATTTTTAATTTGAATTTACACGGGCCTAAGAGCTTAGCCTACCACTATGCTAGCCTAAAGCTATATTTCCTTACTATAAGTCTACCTCTAGGCAGACGCTCTCAAACCCACTAAGCTAAAGTGAGGTTAAATCAGATTCAGTATATGATTTATTAATTAATATTAAGTTATATAATATTAATAGATTAGAACTAATTTACTTATATATTATGTATTATAGATAGAAGAATATAGATTATGAATTAGAATTTAGAATTAGAATTACTTATATTATAGATTATGAATTAGAATATTATTATTTATAATATATTATAGATTAAGATTAAAGAAGATTAGAATTATTTTAGTACTACAGCTAGTAGCTTGAAGCTTTGCTTAGTACAGCTCGTCACAGTCAATTTTTCTTGAAAAGAATTAGAAATAAAATAAAATGTCACAGCAAAACAGTTATCTTCACTGCTTGCTGCACTCACTAGCCCAACAAGTTCACTTCACTGATGGACTGAGGTGAGCAAAACACTAAGGGTACTTTTAATAAAATTGAAATAAAATGTAAAATAAATGAGAAAATCTTTGCAAAACAGTTAACGTCACTGCTTGCTGATCAAAAAAAAACACAGCACTTATGCGGCTGCACTCACTAGCCCAACAAGTTCACTTCACTGATGGACTGAGGTGAGCAAAACAAATGAAATAAAATGAAAGATTAATTAAGAAAAATTGACTTGGTCTCTTACTGTTGCTAAAACAAAGCACAAACTATAGAGCTGCAGCACCAGTACTAATAAGATTAGCTGAACTATACGCTAGTAGTAATTAATTAATATTATTACTTTTATTTATAGCTAATTTAATTAACTATTAAGATAAGAAAGAATTAGAGAATTATTGATATTACTGATTTTAGATTAGACACTAGTAGATGTTCTGAATGTCTACAGTACACTCTACACTAGTATACTATTACTAACTATAACTGACAAATATATATATAATTTTATAATGAATTCAATTATTAATTATATTAATTAATATTACTGATTTTAAATTAGACACTAGTAGATGAATGTCTACAGTACACTCTACACTAGTATACTATAGTATATATATATATGACTGACAAATATATATATATATATAATATTATAATGAACTATTAAATTATAGATTCTATTAAATTGTAATTTATAAATTCTATTTAATTTATTTAAGCAGGACAGGCAATAGGCACTAGTGCCAGCCCAGGGCAAGGGCACCCCAGTGCCACTGAGGCACTGGGTGCACTGTCAACTCAACAGCACTTACACTAAAGTTGATGACAAATTAATTTTAAAAAAATTAAATTAATCAAATTATTATTATTAAATATATTAATTAAGTAGCACTGAAGTGAGGATGAAGTACACAGTGAGAAATGGCAGGCTAAGGCTTACCAGTCTCACACAGAACAGAACAATCTCTCTCTGTAACGCTCGGATGCAGCACAGCAGTGTTGCCAAAGCAGTCACAGCGAAAAATGAATGGATCTCTCAGGCAAGCTCTGGTCTTATAAAGGCGCCTTCAGAATTCAAAAAACAGCAGCACAGGCATTGGACGAGACCCTTAGCGTTACGTCACAAGAGTGAGCTGATTGGACAGACGAGGATCAGCTCACTCCTGTTTGAAATTTTGGCGGTTGCGCGGCAAAAACGAAGACGATCACGAAGAATCTTCGAATCTTCGTGATTGTGAGTCTTCGTCTTCGCCTACGGTTTGCCGGCACTGTATTCTGTTCTACGTTCCTTCGGAACGAACAAAAAAACGGCCTCTTCGTGCTCGTTTTCATGTTCGCCCGAAGACGAATGCACAAGTCTAGTAATTATTTCATAATCTAGAATATTGAGGTAACGGAAACAATAATCCTAAATGTTATTCGTAGAACAAGAACACTAATACTGCTAATATATGAAATGAATAATAATGCGAGCATGCGCTAAACATACTGGTACACAGGAAGAAGAGCTTACAATCTTTAAGGAGGGGAGGGGAACGGTGAGGAGAAGGACTGTTTGGGTGAGAATGATTTGATTGTATCGAGGGATCTTAGTTTTGTTTTTAGAATGCAGGTTCTGGGTGTAAGGATGATAGATTGTAAGCTTCTCTGACCAGGTGGGTCTTTAGTGAATGTTTAAAGGTAGAATAAGAGACTAGGGAGAGCGGGGGTAACATGACATGACTAAGGAGTTATTTTTGGGAAGGATTTTGACATCTTAAGGTACTAGTGATAATATTTCTGATGCTGGTTTTATTATTATTTATTGTTTTATATAGCGCCCTCCTATTCCATAGCGCAGTACAATGGGTAGACAGGACACGACAAGTAGTATATAACGTAACAATAAGACTTACAGAAACAACAGGTGAGGAGGGCCCGGCTCAAAGGAGCTTACAATCTAGTTTTAGTTATAAAATTGTATATCGTGAGTTCCGTACTTGATTTTCCCAGAGCTCAATAAATAAATAAAAGCTCCGACCTGAGGTAGAAGCTGCAGTGCCGCAGCTCCTCTACTCTTCTGTGGTCCAGGGATTCTTGCCATTGATTGGCTGTTTGAAGCAGCCAATCAGTGACAAGAAAGCGCTTTCTGTGCAAGCACATGGGGGTCTCATTGAACCCCCAGAACCCTCGCTGAGCCCTGCGCTGGAGCTGAGGAGTATGTATACAGCTGGTTGGCAGGCAAAGGGCCAAATGCATATGGGGGGGCCACAATGGAAATTTAAAGGGACCCCTCAGCTGTAATCGTAAGTGCATTTGATGGCTGCGTGTTGCCTTTCAATGTGAATCTGTCATTTTCCACCATGATGGGAAAATTATTCCGGTGAATTACGGAGGCTGTATTATTGGACTTGGCTGATGTTATTTAATTGATTGGGGTCCCGACATGTACCCTCGAAGAGGTCAAGTTAGTTAAAACATTTGAGATGCCTTGAAACGCCGAAGACCCGATATACGTATTGTTGCCGTCAGATTCAATCTAGCCCATTATAAATGAATCTCGCCAGTTAACAGAAATTGAAAACACTTGACACATTAACATTTAGATCACTTTAACAAGATAGGGGGCCGGTTAACGGATAGCATCGACGCTGACATTTTTCCCCTAGCAAATTGGTGGCGGAACTGAGGCTTTCTATACCGCGCGTAATCGAAAGCAATCCAGTTTCCTCTTAATGCGTTCAAGGCACCCATTTTATATCCTGCGTTTCAGGAAAATTAGGTATTCCGCGGAAAAATAAGGACGGAGACACTAAAAAGAAATAAAAGAGCATTTATTAAAACTTTTTTAACGAGCAAAGTAGCGCATGTTGCGTAACACAACGTAAAGGGAAATATGAGATAAATAAAAGTAATCTCACAATGGAATTTTTTCTTTTCATTAAAAAAATCTTTGAAATTACATATGGCGGAGGAAAATAATTTGGAATAATAATAATAATTTAACAAAATAATATATATTTTAATGGTAAAACTCCAAACAACAATATTTTTGGTATCTAAAAAATTTATATATTTAAGTACAAAAATAAAATAAAAAATATATAAATAAACAAACATAATATAAAAAATAGGAAAAAAATTAAATGTAGATATTTGTTTTCTTTCGATTGAAATGATAGATTTCAGGGGTTTTTTTTAGGATTAGTGGACATTAATAATGATAATAAAAATATTTGATTGAATTGCACTCAGTAATTGGAGTACATTTTGCTACATGGTGGTTTAATAATGGGTAATGCCTCAGATCTTTTCTATATATATATATATATATCTGAATCTAAGACGAGACCAACGACTGATTAAGGTTTGAGTCTTTACAGCAGGAGAAACAGGCGACTAGACGGGGGCCGAACGGGGCCGATCTGCTGCCAAATTCTATGTTTCTTGGCAAACATTGTATCATTCGGCTATTTAGCCATGAATTTCGTGAGTCGGTGAAGGGTTCCTGTTCATATGGAATGGTCCACAAAGGAAACGATGTATCAGAATAAGAACATTCGAATGGCCAGTGCTCCAACATGGCTGACAATTTAACAAAGACCATTTTAAGTGAAAAAAGTATACATTTTAATGATGATGGTTTACATACCAAAGTTCTGTAGATGAGTTTTAGCTTTAAAAGATTCCCAATCTCATTATTTATGGATTAAGGTGGGTTTTAATTTCCCCTTTTCTGCAAGCCAGGCAATCAGAGTCTGGCGAAGGTCACCTCTGGAGAAACATAGCTTCCAGCATGTATCAGAACGCGAATAAAGACACAACGATGTTACTTACGCCGCGCCGAGTCACTGCCAATTTCCCGAGACAGAACTTTATATAAACGTGAACTTGATCTTGCGACGACGATTTCATTTCGGATACAATGAAACTTTATCTTTATACGTCTTCTCGCTAAATTGCCACATCTGCCTAATTCTGGATTTTCAGCATTAATGTCGGGAAAATATGTCGGCGATAAAAACATCTGCAGGAATAATTGAATGTTGTACATTTTTTGCAACATTAATGCAAATGTCCTGCTTTATGTAACTTGAGTGAAACAAGAACGATATGCGATGGCGTCGCAGTTTGGGGAATAAAGGTTAGTTTTTTCGTTAAATCTTGCGCAGTGCGGGGATTGACAGATTCCATCTTGATTCGCACTTGGGGCGAGAATAGAATAGTAGAGAATAAAATTTTGGCTCAAATTAATAAATTGTTGATTCATTTTGAATTTTTGTTATTGACAAAAGGGTATATTAGCCGATTTAGCATCCATTGTGACGGCCAACGGTAAAACACTACAACGGACAGCTGGCCTGGGGTAATAAAGCCATCTCACATATCTATCCACGGTCCGTGGGGTCCTTCTCACATTAGAATCTCACTATGGTTGTGTCTTAGTGACGCAGAATGAACTTAGAATGTTGAATTGTTCGACTTTCATGTAAACCCTGTTTAGCGAGTAATGCCGTCATGGTTTAGGAGGTTGTGATCCCTGGGGCTGCCCTTGTGATCCCTGGGAGGTTCAGAAGTCAACTGGATCTCCTCCTGAGGTCCCATATCCTGCATTGGTCCCTGGTGCACCTGTCCGGTATCGGTTGTCCGTGTCTAATACAGTCCCAGTTGCCCCCGGCCTCCATTGTTGGAGTCTTGTTTTCTAGCCCTTTATGTGTGCTGCTGATTGCCAAGTTTGTTGTCTTTATCTGTTATTTTCATCACCCCCTGGACTCTGGTTTGTCTAGCCTTCATTTCTGGTACCCATACTCAGCTTGGTCCATGAGCCGTGGCCTTGACTCATCTTTTTGTACTTGCCCTGCCCTTTGTGTTTGAGTTCCCATTTATTTGCACATTTGTATCGTGACTCCCATTTCTCTTCTGTCTGATACTATGGAGTCAGTGTGCTGTTACTAAGCTCCATCTACAAAATGTACTGAGACTTGCATTCCAGATGTCTTTGGCTGGCAAACCTTAGCCACTGTACATAGCCCTGCCCCGCACCCAGACTCCTGCTTTCTATCCTCCGCCACGGTCTCCTGGTCACCCAACTCTGCCCATGGACTGGACATGGAGTGTACTGGTTCACTATACAAAGGAGCAGCTACTCGAGTCATTAGGTCCCTGTCACACCTTCCTGAAGCCTGGTCAAAGTTCACTAAAAAAATGTCAAGTATCAGTTGACCTATAACACCAGAAATTCATTAATTTGTAAATAATTTTACAAGCCATTGAAATCTACTAAAATTATAAGCCTGTTATCGTAACCTTCGATATCCAATGTCCTTCAAATGCAACGAGCCAGAGCGAAATAAATCCAGCTGTGTATCGATACAAGTAGGGCGGAGTAATAAAAGTAACAATGTAGCCCTAAAACAAACCGCTAATAGTAATGAAAATGATGTTAATTGACAAAAGCCAATGCCGGAATTATAAAGACTGAACAAAACCAGAAGGGATTGGCTACTTGACGGCCGGAGACCAATTTACATTCTCTAAAGACACCACTTTGTGTTATTTTTGTCCATAATATAAGTAGCAGAGAATACAATGTAATGGGAACAAGTAGAAAAAAACGCTTAGTAATTTCTAGTGATCTGCGCCATGACTTCAAAACAATATTTCATTAAACATTGTTGGGTAAGCAGTTTTTTTTACAGTTCAGGTGCATAAAAAATGTCACATGCGGATATCCCACTATTTATTTTTGAAGAACTTGCTTACGTTGCTATTTTATTTTAGTAGGAGTTTGATCGACATTGCTCCTTTATCTGATGATTTTAAGAGTTAAACAAAAAAACATTCAATGCACATGGCGTCACGCGACAGATTTTATTCCAAACCTCACGACTAAGCCAACCTCAACATTCTATACACAAATAGTTAACTGTCGGGTGCAGACAAGACGGACATTGAAAGTCTACTGGCAGGTTGGATCAAGTAGTAATCCGGTGAGTTGGCTTTGTTAGTCAGTGGTCTAGTCTGTCAATCAAGCCATCATGTGACTGTGCCGGTCAAATTGGAAGTCAAGTTGATCTTGTTTGGCAGCCCTAATGAGTTAATTAAGGTTGTGGGTCAACGCACTGCCTGGTACGCAGTTGAGTTCACTTTGTTGAGTAGGAGCCCTTATTTGAAATTAAATGTCACAACTTGGACCTTAGAGAATAGACCCAACTGACTTATCAGAAGACAATAACGTAACATCTTTGAAAAGATGAACAGTAGGAAGACTAAAGTCCATCTGCCTGAAGACTTTTTACATTCTTTTGACTCTAGAAACATTTGGATTCTTCTGGAAGCCCAAAAGCTACATAGAAAAACATCCAGAATCTTATTTTTAGCTGCAGGGGATGTTTTCCACTCAAAGAAAGTCCAGCGTAAAGCCATTCACTCTTTCTAATAGGAAGATTTAAGTTGTAGACCTCAATGGTAAGATGGCCGCTCCCTTGGTATTAGGATTTTAAACATTTGGACTAGGAAAATACATAAAAAAAAAAAATGAAAGTCACCAAAAATGGCCTTTATAAGCCTAATAATTTTGAGCTTATGTTTTTTTTAAGTGCAAAGAAGATTGTAAAAAATGTACAAAAGACTACAAAAAATGTAATCGGAAAGAGTGAGTTGAAAAATGATCTGGTGGAAGTCAAGACATCATCAAAGACCATTGTGCATGCCTTCCAAGAGCTTGTCACTCAAGGATAATCTATTGTTAGCGTCTATTGCGGGTGAAAAACAGAACAATCCGCACATTAACCCTTATAGTGTAAAAGTGCATTGCCCAGAACCCAAAGTATTAAGTAAACAAATGAAAACATCCCGATATTTAAACAATATTTTATCAGAGAAATAAAAACGTTGTTTGACGGACGATCTCCTTGGGTTTTCCCGAATTCAGTGCTTCTCTCCGGCGGTTTTATTTTTTTTTCTCCGCAGTCACTTGTTCATGCTGTCATCAGCCATTGTTTTGGTAAATGGTGAGTTAAACAGATATATCCAAGCGTAAAATCTAAAAAATGGTCCCAGTGGGCGCCCGGGGGCTGTTGTTTGAAATCAACTACATATCAATTGAGCGTCGGCGAGCAGATCCAATGATAAATTCTATTTCACAGACGCATTATAAATTACATTTTTTTTGTGTGTGTGTGTTCCCGAGCTTGCCTCATCTCACCTCCCCAGAGGCCCTGAGAGTGAAGACTATGATTGTGTTATGGAAACGTTTGCTTAGCTGTAGAAAGACCATTAGCATTTCATGTGCCAATCCTTTCCCTCGACGGCACCCCATCTTTAATTCCCCCCCCACCCCTCCTTACCCTCTAACAAAATGCAATATGTGCCTGGTAATTTTTCTGTTCATTATCTCATTGTTTTCTGTAAGTACAAGGTTAGATTGAATTACTGCAGGCTCTATTGTCTATTTGTAATTCTCCTTCCATGTCGAGCTGCTAATGAATGGCCAATTTAGTCAATTCTTTGAAACGGCTTCTTCAGTACGTCAGCCACTTAATTACTCGGAGCTGTTCTTACTGCCGCGGCTGGTTCCAGAGCTTCGGCTAAAGGTCTGCTCTCCAGCTTTTCGACCTACGAGAGCTGCTCGTTTAATGCGCCGAAGAGGGGACAAAGCCCTACATGCACACCTACGCTATTTTTTACCAATGGCTAGCGTTTTGATGAATCACTTATTCGAATGTAACGTGCCAATTAGAACAAGACTAAGATCGCAGAGGTTTACTGCAAACACACACACACACACTCTAACCATTTGTGTTAAATAAATGTAGTGTAGCTAAAATTCTCTGTAGGTATTCACTATAGCGTTAATAGATAATGAAAAGTAGTATGACACAGCTCTAGTGAGCCCATCACAAAACATTATATTAATCAGCAAAACATCAAAAGCCAAGGCTATGAGTCCTTATTTATGCGTTATTTGGTCGCTCGGGACACATCAGAAAAAAACAAAAAAATTAACTTTAGAAAATCAGGAGACAATGGAGGAGAAGAGGTCGGGGGGGGAGAAAAAAATAGAAAAATGATTTATTACATGTATTTAACAAAAATTCTGTCCTTATAACAGACTGGCACCTAATCATTATTGCCATTTATTAAGTAACGTTATATATTGAACAGTTTTCTCCTAAAGAACGCTGCTGGTCTCCACCTGTTCCTCCCAAGTTCATCGGCTCCATTTCCATTATCACCCACAATGACTGGTTTTGGGTAGCTTTCTTCTAACGGCACCTGCTCCTCAACATTCTGCCCCAATCGCTTCTTCTGTGGCTACGGAAGTCTGCAAACTCCTTGGCGACCTCCTGTTTTGAAATTCTGATTCTATCATAAACCTTTTTTTATGATTCTACCCTTGTTTAGTTATCACCATCTTCACAATACACCACGTTCCGATCTGTACACTCTTCCGTGCAAATTTCCTCCTCCCTTACCTTTAGAGAACGGCAAAAAAGTTTCACCCAGAGAGGGTGGTGGATAAGTGAAACTGCCTCCCAGCAGAGGCTTATACAGTGAGGGATAGGCATATAACTCCTAAGACGAGACCAACGACTGATTAAGGTTTGAGTCTTTACAGCAGGAGAAACGGGCGACTAGACGGGGGCCGAATGGGGCCGATCTGCCGGAAAATTCTGTTTGTTTCTATGATATTTAACAGAATGCAGTGAGCAAAGAAATCAGCGTTCCCCCCGCTAAATTGGCCTGACCCTAGCTTTCGAATAATCCTTCACTGGTACTGACACTTTGATAGCTGTAGTTTTTTTTCCAGTAGTGGCCTTGATGGTCAAAGTCGATTCCCCGTGGCCATCAACTCTGAGCAGTAGGCCTGACAGAACAGGTCAGAGGTGAGTTCTTAAATAAAGCTTCTGGATTACTAAACGTTACACGTTCCAATGAAAATGGAAATCCACCGATTCATTTCACGTGGGACTTCACGTGAATGCAACTGATCTTCATATCAATAGTGTCCCAGACATAGACCACGCGTGGTCACGTACGGTTTAACGCAAACGATACCTCCTTACATTTCAAGGATACATCAAGTAATCCTATACATACGCATCTCGTACATTAGCCACAATGTTAACATCTTAATTGTTATATATATAGTGTATAAATATATGTATATATATATATATTATAAATAAATATATTTATATTATAAATAAAATATGATTTAAAAATATATGATATGCTGAAATTAATGAATAATTGTAAAAGTAAAGAAAAGTCCTGCAATACAATAAATGTTTACATTAATTCATGCTTAGTGTTAACTAAAAGAAATTATCAAACATTGATTATTATGTGATTATAAATCCGCATATTTTAAATATTTTTAATATTAAATTTGTATCTTATTTGCCCGTGTGCTAATGAGGGTACCTCTAGTCCACTTATATACAGTATTCAACAGAGACTCAGATAATGCATTTTTTTAATATAAATTTATCACTGATAAAAAGTTGTCACTCCAGAAGGAACGCGAGACGTAGCTACAATGTTTCAAGGCTTTTTTTTGCAGTTTTCTTAAAGAGACAATATGACCTGAACATGTCACATGCCGATAAATCAAGGGATCTTTTAACACAGTGTAAAGAAGATTATTGTGTTAGAATCAGATCTACCCCTTTTTCTACTCAACACTATCAATGTGTTTTAATTACAATATGCATTTTATGTATCAATCATTAGCAACATGCATAAGCTAACCAATTTGTACGATAAAGGGTTAAGTATAAATGGAAAGCTCCATTGTGTTTAAGCCATGCAGTGATGCAGAGGAGGTCTCTACGCATGTTCAGCGGCACAGCTGCAGGTGTCGGAGCCGCTCCTCTCCAGGTGAACCGCTAGTGAGTATGGCTGGGATCTTGAGATTATCCTGGCTTCAAACATTAAACCCTGAACAAATTAATCACAGACACTATTTTTAGTGACTTGGTGAATGGGGGGGAGGGCCAGTATTGGCCCCTTGTCACCCCCCTTTGGTAACTAACATAAACACTGGCACACATTTTAAACACACACACATGTATATATGTGCTCATGGAACAAACATAAATACACTAATACACACTCAAACGTACATTTACATACTCATGCCAATACACGCACATAGACACTCATGCTAACAAACACACTCATGCTAAAAGACACATGCATACACACTCATGCTAATGCATGCAAACACTTACGCTAACACCAGGACCGGCCCTGCCATGGAGCAGAGTGGGGCAACTGCCCCAGGCGGCACTTTTGAAGAGGCGGCGCTTTCCGGCGCTCAGCAGTAAAGCACCGCGGCAGAGCAGGGAGACTCTTGCCGCAGGACTGCTGAAAGGTAAGTACAAAGGGGGGGGGTAGATAAGAGGGAGGGAGAGGAAGGGTAGATAATGACCCCTGGCGTTGGCAGGGGGGGGCGGCATTTTAAACATCGCCCCAGGCGGCATTATGTCTTGGGCCAGCCCTGGCTAACACACACACTTACACATAGACAGTTGTGTTCACACTCCCTCTAACACATACATACACACTCATGCTAACACATGCACATTCACTGTAACATGTGTGCATACATACTCACTCCCTCTCTAACTCCCTTATCATCTCTTTCCTTTCCCCCCTACCTAGTCGACACAACCTCTATATTTAGGCTGGTTAGGGAGATCAAAGTTCTCCGCACCACGGGACACTTTCCTGGGTAAGGTGGGATATGTCTAAGGCAAATGGGGGCACAACCCATGAATCACGAGCTTCTTTAACTTAAGTTCCCATCCCGTTTCATTGCTCATGCATTAAACAATAGATCAGAATTAAGACGTCCCTTTAAGCGATCCACCAGGACTGGCCTTCCGACCCACCGGTCCCACCACCTCTCCAGCGGCTGATCGGCTCCTGCTTGGACTTGGCAAGAGTATAAAAACTTCCGTCACTTGGCAGCCGGTGGCCTTAAAGTGCCAGAGCCGCTTAGTCGCTCCCAGCCGGGTTCTCAACCCGCCATTTCTTAGCTCAGCCGAGTTAAAAGCCAAAAGAAAGTAAAAGAAACTAAAGGAATTTCAGCATTTTATGTGTAGTCAATACAACGCCGGGGAAGAAAAAAAAAGTAAAAAAAACCGAAAAAATCCCAAAGGTAATTTGCAAATCTGCAGAAATCCCCAACAAGCTTTGATTTAACCAGAGCTTGAAACGTCTTTTATTTACTGTCTATTGCGGAATAAATGACGTCTCATAAACAGGTTTATCCATTACTGCGGAGCAGGGATCACTGTGTTAGGGACATTTTATCCCCTTGATATCGAGCAACGTATGCGGTTTTGGGTTATTATAAATACAAAAAATCAATGCGCAGACACAAGCACATCTGAAAATTTCATTTTCCGCAATGTATTCCCCAATAAAAATGTCTATATAACCAGAGGGATTTACAAAACACGCGCCGCAGAGAACAGCGCGCGATGAAGAATAAATCGAGCACTTTCGCTGTTGCTTTCGCGTGGATTAGTCACACATCTACATTTTAAATATTGAATAGATATCATGCTGCGTGTGAAAAAAGGGGGACGCTCATTTATTTCTGTTTTCATATTTTTTGGGGGGGAAAAATACATCCGCCCCAATTTTTTTATATTTTTTTTCCAAAAAAATAAAATAAAATATATATATATATATATCCACAAAATTAAATTTTCTAAGCCCCAATCATAAATGTATCGTAATCCACAAAAGGCAGAACGTTCCTCCGACACATAAATAAACCGGGGCGCGAGATAAACGGATCCATCTCTTTAAGATCTTAGCGCGATATTAACGCACCTCTTGGGATGTAAAAGCCTGATACGATTCTCCAATTTCTGGCTTCGGAAAACGGACTCGAGAAATAGTAGAGGTTTAAGAGGAAGACTTTAAAGAGATTTATTTACCGTCTTCCATAAACTTTTTTGGGTTAGAAGGTATTATGCAATTCTAGCCAAACAAAAGAATATTAAAGCATGTGACCCAATGCCCTCGATGATTCTGTGTGGTTCCATCATGCTTGGACACTGGAGGCCGAGTGATGTCATACGTGGCTTCACTCATCCCCTAAAGGTGGCGTTATGACATCACGAAGCGCTCAGCATGCATCTACTCCCCTTTTTCTGATTGAATAGTGCCTGATTTGGGCACTGCGCATGCAAAAGCTGACAACAGTCATAATTAAAGGGACATTTGCCAGGGGAGGCAACGGCTGAGACATAGAAACATAGACTTTGATAGCAGATCGGCCCTATTTGGCCCCCATATAGTCTGCCGCTTCTGCTGTAAAGACTCAAACCTTAATATGTCGTCGGTCTCGTCTTAGATTCAGGAGCTGTATGTCTGCCCCATGCATGTTTAAATCCCCCAATGTATCACTTCTACTGGGAGGTTGTGGGACATTCTGGACTGTTGGTAGCTATGAAACACTTTGCTGTGGTTATTTCACATTTGTATGAATAAGTTTGCTTGCTGCACCATCTACTCATGGCGACAACAGGGGAGAGGGGCTTGGGAGTAATTATTTGTGATACAAGTAGATAGACAGGCTGTGTTACAAGACAATGGAAAAAGGCAGCAGGGTGCTGGGGTGTATGGCCGGTGGCATTATTAGCAGGAAGAGGAAAGAGGTTCTGCCACTTTACAGATCTCTGATTAGACATCATCTAGAGCAGGGGTGTCCAACCTGCGGCCCTCCAGCTGCTGCTGCAGGACTACGCCTCCCATAATGCTCCTTCAGCTAAGGGGCTGGCAGAGGAGTATGGGATATGTAGTCCTGCAGCAGCTGGAGGGCCGCAGGTTGGACACCCTCGATCTAGAGTATTGGGGACAGTTCTAGAAACCCTAGGTAAGCAAGCTTCAGACCAGTTCTCAGCCCATTTGGGTACCTGAGTTGCTTGGCTCCAGTTCTCCTCTCCTGAATAATTTGTGTGAATATTGAGACCCGAGACCCCCTAGAACGGCGCTCAATTCACTTCACTTCACTTCTTTACACCTCTACTTCTCTCTGCTCCCCCCCTCTTTTTTATTTTCTCTCTTGAGAGAGCTTGTGGCAAATACCGGCTGCGGGTTCAGTGTCCGTATCCTTTTCCGTGTGGATTGTGGAACAAGAGACGTTGATATTTTTTTATTTTTTACTCCTTTTTTTGTAAAATAAAAATAAATTGAAGCGAATATTCGCCAAATATTGTATATTTAATACTCTACATCCAGAAATGGAATAGCCGCGCGCCTTGGAATGAAGCCATTCTGATAAACGGATGAATTCTTTCTATAGAAAAATAATGTTTTTTATTCTATAATTTACTCAGAAACTTTGAGTTTATTCCCACGGATCAGACATGGATGACAGTTCTGATTTGGAGATAAAATGTTGCTTATATTTCTCTGACTCCAGGACTTTTGTTTAATCTGGATTCAGTTAGTTTTTACATTAATTTATGCTTATCTGTGGAAATGATACATAGTTCCAAAACCATATTTCTCACTCTTCTCCCATGCTGAAAAACGAATCGGCAAAAAAAATAAAAAAAAAATAAATTACTAAAATAATACAATAAATAATAATGAATAAAAAACAATAATGTGAGCTAAGTGATCTAAGTGATGTAATTGTGACATAAACTGCCCATTAATAAAATGTTCAAGAGGTCCCTAAGAGGACCTCTAACCAAAAAAAAAAATACAATAAATACAAAAAATAAAATAAAAAATGTTTTAAAAAAGATAATAATAATAATAATACAAAAAACCCTTACATCCCATTCCCCTAACACAACATCTAATTCAAATTTTCGCTAGTTTTTACTAAAATTTTTCCTCCTAAATTTTCAGCTAATCATCCAACTATGGTATCAAAAGAAAGCTCTATCTCTCCTTGAAAAAAACCCAATATATAGTTTACATGGATACACTATTTGTAGGAAAGGAGAATAATAAAAGGAGAATGAACCGACATACCCCAAAAATGGCAAAATTGCTCCGGGCTTTAAGGTACCCAAAACCCCTGGGACTGAAGGGGTTAATCAGTCGTTGGTCTCGTCTTAGATTCAGGAGCCGTATGTCTGTCCCATGCATGTTTAATACCCTCACTGTATTACCCTCTACCACTTCTGCTGGGAGGCTGTCACATTTATCTACACTGATTGACAAACAGAACATAATAGTTATGAGTACTCTTAATGAATTGATTTTATTGACTTTACTCTCATTTTCACTAGGTAAAGACATTTTGTGTCCAGATTACCCAAGTTCTGGTTTTCCATGAAAACTTCCAGTCAATGTCTTTATGATTAGACATTTCTACCTGTTTTTTCTACATAACGTCTTGTGAATTGTTGCAGAAGTGTCTTTTTTGTTCTTTTTTTTCCCAGCAAAAAGAGCTTGCCCATCCTTATTAAAACAGGGAAAAGAAAAAGTGTCGGTGCGCTAAGCTAGTCTCAGGCTCAAATAATACAAATGTATAATATAAGGCCTGTTTTTTGTATACATCCTTATTAAAACACAGATTTTGACTTTTTTTTTTGTCACAAAAGCAGTAAGATAGGGACTTATCGATCTTTTCCCAGCACACTGTCATGTGTCAAGCTAGATGATGTCATAACGCAGCTCACAGTTTCAGAGCATTAAAAATTGTGACGGCCCTGTAGGAATCAGGACAGTTGGTAAGTATATATATATTATTTTTTGTAAATCATGCCTTTTATTCAATGCTTACATAAGATCACAACTGTCTGTGTTTATTGGATTCACACTGGAACGTGCATAGCAAATAATGATATTTTTCTATAAAATGACTGGTTTGCATTCATCTGGAACTTTCTGCTCCAGGTTAAAAAAACGTTTATTTAATAGCCCCCCCCCCCCGTGTAAGTAGAGCCCCGGTGTTCTCCAGCAAGTGACTCGGTAATATATAGATTTGATGCTGCTTAGCATTCTGGAGCTTAGGTTTCCTATTTCTATGTAAAACTCAATGTGGAAAGGTCAGCTAGACTTTAAAAAAGAAACATATTCCATGAAGCTACAGAGCCTTAACTCTGGGCGGAAAACATTCAATTTACCGTCGGGTTTGAATGTTGAAAATCTCATTTATAGCTATAAGACCCGGGACTATTTATTCCGGTCTCACTCCTCATTTCTATCTAAAACTTACTGCTTGGAAGACACCGCTTTGCGCCTAAAGGATTTCTGAACGACTTCGCGTTCCACCGGAATTCAGAACAGAGACCTGGAAACAAACATTTGTATCCAGTTAATGATCATTTATCAGGGTGATGGTTACTCTTTTTGTCTAAGCTTGGTTATCACAACATTATTACCTATTATTTACTGCATACAATTATTCTTTAGCTATTAAAGTTATTTAGTTAATTAAGTACAGATTGTGATTGGTTGCTGATAGTATCATGTTCCTCACTGTTTAAGCTAGGATCCAGGCATGCTTTTTTGGACACAGTTGGCTCCTGTACACAGGGGCAAAACTAGAAACCAAGCAACATTTCCCGCACTGCCAACTTTGCCCTAAAAAGCTTGTGAGCGCCACCTTTGCCCCAAACAGCTCGTGAGTGCCTTTGCGTCAAGCAGCTTATCAGTGCCATCCTAACCCTCAAACAGCCTGTCTGTGCCATTTTTGCCCCCAGCCTGTCAGGCACCCAAACAGCTGGCCTGTGCCCTCATTACCCTCAAACAGCTTGTCTGTGCCATCTTTGACCCAAACAGCTGGTCTGTGCCATCATTGCCCCCAAACAAATTGTCTCTGCCTTCTTTTGTCCCTTGCCCTCTCCCCCATTTCTAACATACACTCTGGCACACATATGTAAACATACTTACACAAATTACACATGCTTACTCATACTCGCTAACACACAGTCCCTCTCACACCACTTATGCTTACATACACTCCATCTCTGTCAGGGGACAACAGGAGTAGATGGACACAGCGGAGTCCAGTATGCAGGACACAGGAACCAGAGGGCTGTATTTAGTAGACAAGGCCCAAAAGCGGAGTCGGGAAGTACCCAAGAGTTGGTACATAGTAAGTACACTGAGAAAGCGGAGTCCAAGGAATCGCCGGGTCTGGGGCACAGGATTCAAGGTAACTGAGCACTGAGCAATGTGTTTTTCCAGGGTTAATACTCAGTGCTCGCTCCCACGCTAATCGGAAATGCATTTATAAGGTTGGGTCACATTAAAAATTCACATAGCGGCAAAATATCAGGCCCCAGAGCAGATAAAATGAATAGAATGCCCCTTACCATACATCAAACACTGAGACACCTTATATACTCACCTGCTAATCATCAAGAGAAAATAACCTGGGATAATGTCAATTAGGTTAAATTACCTCATTAATGTGTATGCGGGAGGAGATGTGTCATCTGCATTCATCATTTTTATTCAAATCAGTCTCGTTGCTGTGCTGAGGAGCGTCGTGTTGGAGAACGCTCTGGTTCAGTTCCCCTAAAAACGAGTACAATTTGGAACGTGATAATCTTGGGCCCTCTCGAATTGTTCAGGGTATTCATTTTACATCAGGGGGGTATCAACACCAGCCATGGCAGCAACACCATGTTCTCGCGGTCATATAGATATGGATCCTTGATAAAATATACCTAACGTAAAATCTCAGTCTGAAAACCATTATGTCACCTACACTTTGTGTTGTATGGAAGCAAAACCCCAGGGTATGATGTCATAGTGCATGAGACATCTACGTGGGAGCTGCCACCGACCCAGTAGGAGGTCAGAGGAGATCTTCTCTTCTATTTAAAAGGTCCTCGATCCCCATTGCCTATAAAAGCTGGACAGTGGGTGCAGGTAGGGGGGATAATACCTAAAAATCGTGACTCCTCGGCCTAAGAGAAGTCACTTTGAGAAGCGCGAAGCAGCCATAATGACTGTGATGTGGCAGCAAGATGGCTGCTCTCATATCCGGCCCATGTCTAGTGAAGGGGGTCAGAATGGACAGCTTTGACGGAACAAACATTTTTTTATCTGATTAAGAATTAAAATTGCTGTATTATTTTCGGACTTATTGGTGAGCTCTGTATAGCTAAATACAAAAATAAAATAAAATTGAAAAATAAGGTATATTGGTTCTAAATTGCAAAATAAACAGATCTATAAATATATCTCATGATATAGCATATTTTAAATAAATATTTAAATATTTAAATATTGGTTAAAATATCTTCCTATTATTTGGTTTGTTTTTTTCAGATTTATTTTTAATTTATTATTTTTTAAGATATATTTAGTAATGCGTCACAGCCTATTGTTTATTAAACTGCACTAGGAACATTTAGAAAATTGGGGAGATGCAACATGAGCGGCCAATCAGAATGTGCTGTAATTCCAAGAGTTTTTACAAAAAAATAAAAAAAAATAATAATTAACAAAATATATATATTCAAATTGTTCATTGTCCATTAAAAAATAGACATTCTAGTTTAAACATAAAAACAATGTTTTTATTTCATCATGTGATATATTTTTAGTGTGCATCGTTTGCAGCCATCCTATAACCCGGGGATGCGTGTACTACAAGAACTCCTCACTTAGTTAACATGTTCCTTACACGTGTCTACATGCAGATCACTGGACCAGAAAATCATTTCCAAATAACCAGAGTCGGGTGTAGCCAGTGGGGTGAAAAAAATAGGTCAATAGGTGAATTTATCTAACAGCGCCCAAGAGAAATCCACATGGTCATTCTCAAAGGTCACAAAAGTTTCCTCCTCACTTGATATTAATTATGACCACGGTGGTGTCCACAATGTCTAAACACGGTCTGCTGCACAGATCCCGAATGAAAGGTTAACACATATGTTTTAATCTAGTCAGCTGTCTATTGACAGATAACTATTAGGATGACCGGCGTGGGATTGATACGTAACAAGAAGATTGAGAGGGGAAAAACATTTTATTTCCACATTTCAATGAGTTGAATCGTAAAATTATTTAAATAAAAAAATTAATGTTTCTTTTTTTTTTGCTTTATTCTCTACTTTTAAGTACAACTCAATGTAAAGAATGTACAAAACAATTAAGGCATAATCACCAGATCTCGCATGCCCCTGAACAGTTTAAAACATTATTATTATTATTATGTATCATTAATTATTATTTTAATTATTATTATTATTATCATTTATTTATTATTATTATTCTTAAAAAGCTAGAAGAAGTGTGGAATGGGCAGTAGCAACAACTCAACTATTATGTCTGATGCCACATCTCTAAACTGGCATTTAGTTACTTCTAATAGATTGTAAGCTCATAAGCCCAGGTCCCGCTTCTTCTTCAGTACCAGCACGTCTTAACCTGCGTTAATCTTTATTGTAAATTTAGCATATTATAATTTCTACTGTTAATATTGATTTTCATTCCTCCCCTATTGGTTACAAGTTTTGGAATCTGCCGGCACTCTATAAATGATACAATGTAACAAAATGCAACGTCTGTGTGAATAACAGCTGGCCCTTTAAATTAAAATGTCCAACCTTAACACCTCTCCGAACTAGTTACATTTTTATTTTTTATTTGGGGGGGGGGGGATCCACTTGCGAGTCATTTTATATCTTTTTTTTTTATGACGTTTTAGAAATACAACAGAAGAATTGGCCAAAAAAAATAATTCATATGAACCTATCATTCAGTGTAAGACTTTCTCTCCTTCTCTGCTCAGGACTTGAAGACTATTAAGACCCAAACATTCTAATCACTGAAAAAGCACCAGATTCATCCTCTGCCTACGAGGACTAACAAGTGTTCCTCTCCCGAAAACATCTCCAGATCCTCCAGCACCATATAACACAAACAATTTCTCTAACAATCAAACCGAAATGATGGCGTTCAGTCCTAGAATCAACCCCCGGATCATCTTCTTTATTTTTGGTCGCTCTGCTTCTTTTTATTAGGCTGAACAAGACCTAAAATAGACCTAAATCGAAAAAAAAAACCTATTTTTTTTTATTGTGTTTGAGAAAATAAATAAATATATATGTTTCCCCCCCCTGCTAGAACAGTTGTATCATTGCCACCGTGAGAGGTTAGGGAAACTTGTTGTGTATATGTACGGCGTATAATCATCTCCAGAAAATTGGGTGTTTATACAAAGAGGTGAAGCGTCTAACCGAGACCTCGCAGGACAAATTTGAATTCAGCCGTCTGTCAAACATTTACCGAATCGGGGATGATTGTCCTCAGTTAGCTAGCGCTCTCCTATATCCGCCGGGCCTTTTGTCATGTTAACGGAGGCCGATCAATGGATTGAGGTCAGGACTTCTGATGTAGGCTGCGAGCTTGGAACGAAAAAAAATTATAAAAAATACCAAAGATTCATTTTTTTCACTCCGGTCACTTGTTTTTTTTTTCTCAGTTTAGCCTCTGCTGCTGGAAAGTGGATATTGATCAGCGCTTTAATGCAAAACTGTCAAATTAATTTTGCAGAGACGGTATATGACCGGTCTAAGATTGCCTCGGCATCTGGTCTCCGTGGCAAAGCCTATGAATTTTAATCACGCCTTAGAATAGGTTGTCGGATTTTTGTGCTGGAAACCTGAATAGGTGAGGTTTAAACTGTAAATGCGATGGAATGATGTCGCTTTGTTCTTCTCCAAAAATTTTTTTAAAAAAATCATGTGGTCGGGGTCAAAGAAATTATGTGAGAGGCATGATTTTTTTTTCCCTTTTTTTTTTTTTTCTTCCGACAATGTTACTATGGAACAGATCTCGAAGTCTTTACGCCGAATCAACGGTCGCATTTCTCATCCAATCAGGAATAAATACATTGTATCAATAAAATAGTCCGTTGAAACTTCATCAGGCTGAAAACATTTTTTTTTATGATATTTTACTAAGTTTGTAGAATCTGAAATGTAATTTTTTGAATAGACTTTTCCATTTTTGTAATGATATTTTAGGGTATTTTTACACTTTCTACGGTGTTTTTATCCTTTGAATTGACGAAAATCAACTGATTCTTTAAAGGGGTCTTACCCATAAAAATATTAGGTATTAAAAAAAATATTGAATCTCCGTAAGATAATGTTTTTAAAGGAACAGCCATGCTTAGGTTTTTGCTTTTCCGGACTGTTTTTAAATGGAAATAATGTTTAAAGAAGTGCCAGCTTAACTTTTAGAGATTTGGATTTCTTATATACAATGTTTTGTACAACTTATCATCAACTCAAAAACGTAGTAACGGAAAAAAAAATTAAAGGGATTTCTTCAAATCTGTTCCCTGATATTTCTTTTCCCTGGGTTAGAGATAATGTAAGATTTTTTCTTTTTCTTTTGGAACTGCCTTCCAGCAGAGGTAAATACAGTGGGGTATTTTATGTATAAATGGGATAAGCATAAAGTTATCCTTAATATAAGACAAGACCAGGTCCCGGGTAAGGCTTGAGGTAGGAAAAAACAGTAGATTAGGTGGGCCAAATGGCCGATATATAGGTGCCAAATGTCCCACTTTTTTGGGTAGTGAGGATCATGGGTCAGTTGGGGAGATTAGAGGATCCCATCTGACTGGTCCAGGGAACTGTAAAATCAATGGTGGTCAGTGAAGTTCTGGTAAGGCGGGTGGCTGACCTCGTCTCTGGACCTCCCCACCTCCAACCCTGGCTACTCCCCACCTGTACCCACAACCCCCAATATAGGTGTCCGATTTAGACACCTGTAACGTTGTGGAGTATGTTACAATCTGCTATCGAATTTGATATTTGCGGAAGTCGCCCTTTCTCTCTGTTCAGTTTTAGGTTTTGATCGCAGATCTACAGGAAACATAGAGCTGATCGGAACATCACTTAGATACAGTTTCACGTAGGTTTCAGAGGACCCCAATCACCAAGACCACAGGGATTAACCAACAGTGGGGGTGCGAACATGCTTGGAAGAGGTCCTTTCATACTTGCCCCCTAGGTGCCCCTCGTGACCCCTGCTTTCTGGGCTGAATAGAACCTGTTATATTAACACCTTAAGTCTACTGGATCTCCCCAACTGGCCAGAGATCCCCACTGACCAAAAACAAAAACCAGGACAGTGGGTGGAATGTCATAACCTACATATGTATTTTTTTTTGTATATGTATATATTTATACAATTATTTCTAAACTAATGACTTTGGCATTAACATAAATGTAAAATATTAACTTGTGTTGTCCAATAAAAATGTCCGTTAATTACCATTGGGCACCATATTTACATAATCTTAATGTACTCATGAATAATTAAGTTTTATGCCAACAGAATGCTTTCACATTCATAAACGCCACAATAGCTGCTAAAGGGGGCCGGTTTTGCGAGTCTTTTGATGAATTGTAGAATTTAGAATATGGCAGCCAGTCTGAATAAAATGTTTCTAATTGTTTCTGGAAAGTCGCGTTCCGCGCTGGCAGCAGGCGACAATTCATATAAACTGAGAGTCTTGAAACATGGTGGAATTTTCCGAACAATAGAATTTCAATTTAAAATAAAGTGCTGGAGCTACATTAAATCAAATCTTTCAATCCAGGTGAGGCGACTTCTGGGACGAGCGATGGGAGAAAGAGAGGAGAGAGAAAGAGAGAGAGATGAGAAAATCAATGGTCGTTCCCCCATAAAATAAAATGAGATTTATACTTTTTTAGGCTGGGAGATGTGGTAGTTGTAGAGATTTAAAGTGATAGCACAAGGAAAGGACAATGACAATGAAATATCGCTTGCTATGAAATTCTGTTTCTCAGCCCAAAGTAATCCATTTGGTAAGAAATATTAGAGATTGAAAAAGTTGGAAAATAAAAAATATTAGTACAGAGTTGGCTGACGAAAGATAGTCTCAACTCAAGAGGCGCTCCATAGACCCCATCAACTCTGTAGGTACTCTAATACACATTCTTTAGCTGAAATTAAAAGAAAAAAAATGTACTAGATTTTAGGAAAAGCTATTTTTTTCGTTCCACTTTTGGTTTCTTCTGCCAATGCTTAGGGTCGCTGGTGATGAGCATACTGCATGTGCTCACTAACAAGAAGTGTTCAGTGATGCCAGCTAAAATTGGCTTAAAAAAAGGCAAAAAAATGTTGGAATTAAAGAATTATTTTGGTGAAAGGGTTTGGGCATTCAGTTGTACCTGGAACAACTTTTCTAATTGCAGTTAATTAAAAGTGGTAAATTCAGCAAGTAGGACAGCACCTTTAATATTCAGCCAGTCATTCGACTAAAATCCCTGTTCCTCCCAGGCCAAGTTGCTGAGATCGGTTGTCTGAGTCTGAGACAACCCCTCTGAGCAACTTGGCCTCCAAGGAACAGGGATTTTAGTCCCCCTGGCAAAGGGCAAGGTACACCTCGGAGCAACTTGGCCTGAGGAGACTAATGGCTTTGGTGCCAGGATTTTAAAGGTCCGTAAGGCCCTCCGCTAGGGGGCTTGTCTGGCATCAACCTATGAAGAGCAGCTTGATACCACAGGAGACCAATACAGTCGCTCTTACGGACCTTTAACTCCTGGCGCGATCCTATTGATTCCTGTTAACCCCTGCTATACTAAGAAGACAAAAAACAGAAACTGTCTGCGCTTCTTACCCTAATAAAGTTGGCAACAAATATATAAACATAATATAAATGAGAGGTTTTGGTTATATGAATTGGCCAAAGAATAATTAAGCTCACCCGCCACGTCAAGGCACACTTTCAATAGGGCGAGAACCGACTCTCACCTCCTACATAGTGGGCACACAAAGCAGTTTATACGGCTACCAAAACCTTATTAATGTGTTGGGGGAGGTGCAATTAAACCTCCTCCCTATTAACCCCTGGACAGCAAGCTGCAACCAGACTAATGAGGAGCCAACAACCTCAAATATGTGCAAACAGGGAAAAGAAAAAATGTTGGTGCGCTAAGCTAGTCTCAGGCTCAAATAATACAAATGTATAATACGAGGCCTACCAAACAGGTGTAAGCATGCTGCAAAAACAGTGTATTGGCTGTACAATGTATACAAAAAACAAAATACTGTCTGCGCTTCTCACCCTAATAAAGTTGGCAACAAATATATAAACATAATATAAATGAGAGGATTTTGGTTATATGAATTGGCCAAAGCATAATTAAGCTCACCCGCCACGTCAAGGCAAACTCTCAATAGGGTGAGAGTAGGTAATATTTGTGATTTGTAAGTATGTTACATTATTCCCATAAAAGAACACAATCATATCAACTTTTATAAACTCAAATAAATAGTCATTTAGTCACTGGAAATACAGTATATAAAAGAAAACAGCAGTTTCAACAAATTATTAATTGTGTATATATTTTAATTTTTAAAAGTCATATTACCCTTTGCATTTCAAGGCTTTGTTTTCAGACCACCATAGCCTAAAAGGGGCATTTTTTTGCCCCATTTATTTTAATTAACCGTAAAAAAAATTTCTTGAAATTCAATTAATTTCCCTCATGTTTTGCGCCACTAGAAATACAAAATATTGGTGATTTGGAACATTTACAATAGAACCCTGCCATCCTCACCGCACATTCAGATTTTTTTTTTCCCGAATCGCTCCAATCACACGTCACTATTCCCTTGGTAAACGGAGTGAGCTAATTGCCGGGTTACATAGTAACCTCTCACTTAAAACACACGCGAAAGCCGCTAGTTCCTCCGGAGAGAGCTACAAAATACTCAAAAACAAGTAAAATAAACATAAATCACTAAAGTCTACATAAAATTAAAGCGGCTTCAGAGAGTAAAAGAGCGGCTCGTGCACTTTTAATCTACTCTGCCTGAATAACAAAGCCTTTTTTATGACCCCTTAGATGCATTTCCAATGAGTATTCAGCCTTTGGCATTTCTCTTAATGTATTAAAATCCTATATACGAATTGCAGCAGCCTTTTAAAGATTGGCCTCACACACTGGGAATCACTGAGCTGGATATCTTACGGAAATCCATTATTCTTGATGTAAAATTAATTGTGGATGTTGGGCTGCATGAATTACAAGGCTTGCAATTAAGATCCTTGACAATTTTAGTAATTTATATTGTAGGTAAATTTTTCCCCTTTTTTTAAATTTATTTATTTATTTTTAATTCAATAGTCTATGTTACATGAAGCCATTCACTAAAAGTGGCTGGTGATGGAGGTTTATGGGCTATAAGGAAAGACTTTACAATAAAAAAAATGTGACGGAAGCCCCGAAATACGTCTCACGTACTGTAGAGGGCAGCACTTTACGAGCGCTGGTCAGCAACATGTAAAATGTAGATGTGTCCCAGAAATATGGCCGATGTCGACACCACATTTACAGGACACGTGGACCATAAATGCTTGCGCATGTATACTCATCTTGCTTTGATGGCGATTAAAGAAGTTAATCAGTCGTTGGTCTTGTCTTAGATTCAGGAGCCGTATGTCTATCCCATGCCTGTTTAATACCCTCACTGTATTACCCTCTACCACTTCTGCTGGGAGGCTGTTGCACTTATCTGCCAACCTCACTCCCCTTTCATTCACTGAATACATGGCATCAGGGCCATTCACATTATTTTCTGTAGTTAACACGTGCTATTTATTACACAATTGGGATTTCTCTCAATGCTCGGTTTAATTCATGTATATATAGATATATATAAAGTGTGATAATTAAAGTTAAGATGCACAACTGATTAGCTTATACAATGAGTAAAGACAGTTTTAATTATAAATCCATTAATTATAAAATCATCATTCAGATTCAATATTTATGCTGCAGATAAGGCAACACTGATAATATAATAAATATTATAAAGAACAAGAACAAGACAAAGCTGATGTGTCTAATTGATATTTTTTCAGAGTAGAAATAAATTGGTGAAACAATAGAGAAAATACCAAAGTCATAATAATAATAATACTTAATGGAAAAGAGTAAAGAATTGTAGAACCTCTTCCCAAAACCCTTCTTTAGGTTTCCCATATATAAATAAAAGGGGTTCCTCATGGACATCTAGAACATAATCTAGTCCTTGTTGGACAACTCTAGTCTTCCTTGTTCTGTGATACAATGTTCTAAGTGTAACTTATATGTTTTAAAACATGGTAACGCCTGTCCACGTTGCTCTTGTACCTTGTGACCTTGGGAAAGACCCATTGAGGTTGAAACATTTCTACAGCTGTAAGTATGGTGGTTTTCTTGTGTGTTCCTCAAACTCTTACCTTTCCCACCAACAGGATCCAAACGACTTGCTCCAAACATTTCCGGCCTTGACCTGGTCATCGTCAGTTATAGTATGCCTTTCCCTAACCCATCGGTTTAGCCTGTTCTGTGAACGCATAAATCTAATTAAAACACGGTGTTATGGAGAACCCCATTCAGAAAACAACAGCGTGACCCCTTAGTCATGGGATCTTGGCGGGGCTGTAGGATCAAATTGAGAGCCAAGGAACATAAAAATATTTACATCAATTAGAATATCTTTGTTACAAAAACCCCACAAATTTACCCCTTAGTAAATCTACATCAAAGTCTTCATATTCTGGGTTTAGGTTTATAATATATCATATCATACAGCTGGTGATAATGATAACTTTTTAAAAACTAGTTAAATATTTATAATTGGAACAATTCTGTGTATGGAAAGCATAAAATTATTTAGCTGACAAATATATAACCCAAGCGCAACCCTAAGTCAAATCTGCCTCTTAAATGTATGGCTGGCCCATTTCCAAAAAAACCTTAATATACCATATAACGTGGGAGATGCGACCGGTGACATCATCAGATGATGACATCCCTTCCTTGTCTTTTCTCACATTATTAGCCATACCAATGGTCATTTTTATAAAATGGCCAAATCATACCTCCCAACATTTGAAATGGCCAAAGGAGGACACGTGTGGTTTAGGTGGTAGGATAAGGAGAAATGCTAGGGTTCAGGGCTGAAACAAAACTTTTTATATCCATAGTTATTTATTTAATAAGTTATTTAAAAGTTATTTACTTTATAACCCATTTCCTACTGTTTCTATACACATTATTAGGGCTCTAGAACCTCGTGATGTCCTCATACCCAGCAAACATTCTGAGCTCCTAGAAAAGAGGGGCATCAGGGGAGGAAAGAGGGGTATCAGGGGAGGAAAGAGGGACATTAGGGGAGGAAAGAGGGACATCAGGGGAGGAAAGAGGGACACGAGCATTTGGTAACCAAAGAGAAACTGCTATTTCTGTAGCAAATCCCGATGGTTCCCTGTCCTAAAAATTCTGAAAATATTACTTTCACACACAGCTCATCATGTTCAATATTTAGAGACACGGGCCCTTCATGCATGCAACGTATAGAACATTTCTTTGCTTTTACTAAAAAAATACGTATGCCCATGGAACACACAGGGAAAAAAACCCACAATTTTCCTATAAACACACATCCCCCATCCATGAAATATACGATCATAGGAATCGCCGTCTTCTTATAACGGCACAAATCTATTTCCACCAAAGAGATTTCTAAAGATGCATTTAGAGGTTGTCCCGCCTCATTAGTCATTATCTGGCCATTTGCACGGCTGGGGTTATAAATCAAGGTGAGGCTTCTTCTGTGTTTACCAGCAATATTTTTACTTCTTAAAAGCTGTTTATAAGGTTTTCTAAGTCAAGGTGGATGAGCATCACCACGAGTCAATACTCATATGCCCCCAAGCCTAGATACACAACCATTTGAGTTGTTAACGTTATAACTATATTTTCACACCAGACTCATTCTCTCAGACAGCTGGTGGAATTTAAAAATGTTGAGCTATGGCAACCTTAAGGTTTCAAACCATTTCCTTTTAAACACAATTTTGCTCGGTTAACCCCTTTAGAGGGGTACACTATACAACACAATAGAACATTCCCATCATTTACAACATTGTGTCAATCACTGGTGGCATAATCTCCCTCAACTCAATATTTGTCTTGGATTTTTCTAGACTTCCGATGTTTATGGAGACCCACCTGGAAGATCATAAAAATGGTTCATGTGGGTATACCATACTTCATTATGGCCGACAGGGGGTATCGCCAGGGGGACAATTCTGGTGAAATATGAACCAGGGACAGAATATGAACCAGAGACAGAGGTCTCAAGGAGAAGATCATTCCCTGAAAGCGAGAAATTTGTTCTTGCTGAAGAGACCAATATGAGGTTCTTCATGTAGGCTGCCCAGTCAAGAACATGGAGGACCTGGCCCAAGAAGAAGCAGCATTGCATGGACATATCTTCAGCCATATTGAAATAATTTAATGACATTCTAGCGCCTCTCTGTCCTCATATAACATTAGAATTTGATGGACTTGATGTCTTTTTTTCAACCTAAATTGTGGTCGGAGGGCCACCGGGTAGAATTTTGACCTTCAAAAGCGCCCCTTATACCCATACAAGGACTGAAATATTGATGGCGGGAGCAGGAAAGGAAGTTTTACCCAATACTGCCGGGTTTTTTTTCCATCCTTAGAATTTAACAATCCACGTACATTTAGAAAAAGAATTATATTACAAATTGTCTATATGCAAAAAAAAAAAAAAAAAAAAAAGGTTTCAAAGTGGTACATTTCAAAGTGAATCAAGTTTCCCCATCTGTTATAATTACCTTCCATTTCATTTACATTTTTCAATTGTTTATTTTGCTAGTTATGCATGGTATAGATTGATATTGTATTTTACTATTTATCTTTCTCATTACATTTTGCCTCAAGCGCCTTGATATTATAAAAAAGATCCCCTCCTCTTACATAAACTTTGCATAATTCTCCATTATTTATTTTAAAGGGATTCATATACATTCTGGTTACTTTTTTTTTTTTTAACTTTTAAGTGCCATGCAATAAAAATGTCTTTTTTTATCGTATACAGGAAACTGATTAAAAATGACAAAAACAAAATCTGTTAATTTTTCGGTTTAATTATTCGATTTCTTTCTTGTTTCTCTTTTTTGCGTTCTAGAGCACGAAGTGGAAGAAGGGTTATTTTTCACAGTAATTTCCTTGTTAAAATATTTCATTAATAAGTAAACAGCGGTCAACCCTGTAATCATTAATCAAAAGATTTTTTTCTAACGTTTGAGCATAAAATGATTGCTTTGCATAGAACCATTTGAGATAGTCTTAATTTTTTATACATTTACATATGTTAACTGCATGCACCTTAAACGCTAGATGTCTGGGGGGAATTTATATATATATATATATATATATATATATATACATATATATAATATATTTATATCTAAATATATACCAGTATATTATATTTTATATATATATATATTTATTTATATATATTATATATTTATATATATATTATATATCATATAATATATTATATATAATATAATATATATATATATATACATTATATGATATATAGGGGAAATAGAAATATTTAAATGAGACCAGTCATTTTTATATAACATTTCTGCATATAGTGACGCTACCTTTTTATTGTAACATAACGTTCTTTAAGATATTATTATATACAGCAATTTTAGGTTTAAAAGAGAACAGAAAAGCCAACTGAAAAGCCACTTAGTTAACAGTTCCCTCAAGGGAGAGAGAAAAAAAACATATAAAAATACTCTTCAGTGTTGCCAGTTCTGCATTTATTGCGGCAATATACTGGGTCAAAATATTGCTGGAAAAACAAAATATATTGAAACATGACTCATTTCTTTTTTATCCTTCTACACTGTTACCAGCAATATTTGAAAGAAAAAAATAAAATGTAAAATTACTATTTTTATACACAATAGAGATAATAAATTTAAAGCTCACAAGATCAGGGCCCTCTTGTATTTCCGTCCCAGTATGTCTTAATGTATTTAATGTCGTTATTTTAACGATCCCCTTTTGTAACAGCGCTACAGAATCTGTTGGCGCTATATAAATCAATGAAATGTAATGTAATATAATACACAATGAGAGCATATATATAAAAAAAAAAAACATAAAATGCCACTCAGTGTTAATAGGTCAATCTCTATGCAACTTCTGCAACTTATTCATTTGTATTATTTAGTTAGTTAAATCCGCAAAAATTAAAAAAAAATAAACATATTTGGCCATTATTCTTTTGTCCATTTTTATTCTTTTTTAAGTGTAACTTGATTGATGGTACTTGATTGTAATTATTCACAAATATTTTTTTCTATTTTTTTTAGCTCAAATGCAGGAATGCCCAATATAATATCCATTTTTTTATTTCTGTGAATATTCAATATACATGTCCAATATATATTTATTTTATATGTTTTTACTTTTTTTAAATCTGTTTATATGATAAAGATTACATTTTAATCATTAGTGGAGGTATTTCTTTTTGTTTTTTTATTTCTAGTACTATTTATTTCTAGTACTATATACACTATATATATATATATATATATATATATATATATAAAAAAAAATACATACATATATATATATATATATATATATATATATATATATATATATTTCACTCTCCAATATATATTTAACTTGATAGCAATCAAGGTGGTTATTTTTATTATTATATTAAAAAAATTGAAAGCAATAAGGAATCGGTTATCACCGTATCGGTTAAGCCGTAAACGTTGCCTTATCCCCACATTATTATTATTACGTTAAAAACCTGAAAACAATAAGAAATCGGTTCTTACGAGCTGAAACGTTATAATATTTTCACATTCCTTGAAAACCGAAATCAAAGGTTTCTGCATTTGCAACAAAATGATATTACATTTTTTTTACAATAAACATAATATAAGCGCTGCGTAAATTGATGGCGCAATATAAATAAAAGATAATAATAATAATAATAATAATATTAATAATATTATGGAATATTAATGTTTTAGAAGGACCAAGAAAAAAAATGCAGTAAACAACATTTATATGACCTATCCTAACGCTTTACAAAATTACTTCGTAGTGGTAAAAAAAAAATGAGATGGGCCTTTTAACTACCTGGCAATTACTTTTTAGGAATTTATTTTATTTCCTAAATCCCGCAATCCTCATGCGCGGAGGGGACTCTGTTATTGCAATATTTTGGTGTCGTTTTTCTCTCTGAATGGGGAAAAAAAAAGTAAAGAAAGCCAATTGTTCTATACATTAAATTGAGCCCCTTTTGATAGCTTTCCTCAATTAAACTATTTAAATGAATAGGATGGTTCTATCATATCGTATTGAACAAAGCCCGGGGTGATACAAATTGTTCGTGGCAGCTACCGAACGCGCTTCTCTCTAATGAGACCGGACAGCCTCACGGAGGTCGTTGGTAATCGTTATTATACACAATATTACGCTGTCAGAAACAGCGTCTTCCGCATTTGCTTAAAACGTCGCTCAGAGCGTCCACCGCGCTCCCCTTTTTTTCTTATTAAATCGGATATTCTCAATTAATTAAAATATTTTCTGATTAGGGTAGCAACCTCCATTGCGTTAACCCTTCCAGGACCGAATCAGAAAACAGAGGCTTATGATCTTCATCCTAATTGTCTAATTACGAGGTGGTTGTTGGATGATATTGGCGATGTTCTCCCAGACAGCCCTTTACATAAAGAATACATTAAGTACTTTCAACAAATTCTTTAAAAAAAAAAGGAAAAAAGTTTAACAAATTAGGTACCTACCTTCACGAGGATCTGCAGCTCCTCAGGTTTTCCATGATACAAAAATATTGGTTGCTTAAAGTAGCGCTGTATACAGTAATAACCCCCAGCACTGTATACAGTAATATAACCCCCAGCGCTGTATACAGTAATAACCCCCAGCACTGTATACAGTAATATAACCCCCAGCACTGTATACAGTAATAACCCCCAGCCCTGTATACAGTAATATAACCCCCAGCACTGTATACAGTAATATAACCCCCAGCGCTGTATACAGTAATAACCCCCAGCCCTGTATACAGTAATAACCCCCAGCCCTGTATACAGTAATATAACCCCCAGCACTGTATACAGTAATATAACCCCCCAACGCTGTATACAGTAATATAACCCCCAGCCCTGTATACAGTAATAACCCCCAGCCCTGTATACAGTAATATAACCCCCAGCACTGTATGCAGTAATAACCCCCAGCCCTGTATACAGTAATATAACCCCCAGCACTGTGTACAGTAATATAACCCCCCAACGCTGTATACAGTAATATAACCCCCAGCCCTGTATACAGTAATATAACCCCCAGCGCTGTATACAGTAATATAGCCCCCCAACGCTGTATACAGTAATATAACGCCCCCAAGCGCTGTATACAGTAATAACCCCCAGCCCTGTATACAGTAATATAACCCCCAGCGCTGTATACAGTAATATAACCCCCCAACGCTGTATACAGTAATATAACGCCCCGCCAGCGCTGTATACAGTAATATAACCCCCAGCGCTGTATACAGTAATATAACCCCCAGCGCTGTATACAGTAATATAACCCCCAGCGCTGTATACAGTAATATAACCCCCCAATGCTGTATACAGTAATATAACGCCCCCCAGCGCTGTATACAGTAATATAACCCCAGTGCTGTATACAGTAATATAACCCCCAGCGCTGTATACAGTAATATAACCCCCAGCGCTGTATACAGTAATATAACGCCCCCAGTGCTGTATACAGTAATAACCCCCAGCGCTGTATACAGTAATATAACCCCCCAGCACTGTATACAGTAATATAACCCCCAGCGCTGTATACAGTAATATAACGCCCCCCAGTGCTGTATACAGTAATAGCCCCCCAGCGCTGTATACAGTAATGTCGTCTGCATTGGCAAAAGCCTGGTTTTATCCCATTTTGTTCCAATAAACTCCCTTTATCTGCAGACCTGGAGCCGCCGTTGCTGTCAGTCATGTGATATTTTGGGTGACTTTCCCGGCTCAAACACCACACTGAGCTGATGCTTTATGGCAATGCTAATGAAGTCCGTTCCTCTGGACAGGAATCCAGAGTGTCTGAGTGGGAAATTAAGACTGAGCCATTCTGACAGTATGATTCAGGTGAGTAAAGGTGTTTGTCTCATAGGTAACATGCAGCTGACTAAAAACGTTATTTTATGCCAAAACTAGAAATGTTTCAAAAAAGAAAACAGCTCAATATTTAAAAAATTAAAGTTTAGCTGTCTCTATTTTAGGTCTCCTGGCCTTGTAGGTGAACTTGGCTATTTTGTGTAATACACCCTAATATCTGCGAAGTACAGATCCTAAAGCATTTCTGAAATATTATTGAACGTTTCAGTTTAAAAGCTATATTTACGTTTTACATTATCAATACATTTTAAACATAACATTTAAATTATTTATTGCCGTGCACATGCACTTGGGGACTATTATTGATTAGTATTACTAATCAATCGCGAATCTTATTTGTACTGAAATGAAGTCATTAAGGCGAACAAAATTAGAATCTATATAAGTACACAGCATATCGTCCACGCAAATGAATAGTTAGCGCAATAAAGAGCTCCAATTAAACATGGCGAGCTTCTTATAACACATGATTGGTATTGTTTAGACACCTGCAAATAATAACTGAGGATGGATTTAGGATTTAATGTCACTATGTTACATTATATTATTGTAAAAGTTTAACTTTTATACGTGGCTTTACTGTACCAAGAGAGTGGTAGGTGAGTGGAAAAGCCTCCCAGCAGAAGTGGTAGAGCCTAGACAACAACATACCATGGAGATATGGCATGCGGCTCCTGAATCTAAGGACTGATTAGGGTTTCGGTCTTTACAGGAGCAAAAATGGGCAGACTAGATGGTCCGAATGGGTCTGATCTGCTGGCAAATTCTATGTGTATGACTTTAGGAAATAAAATCTTTGCTAACTGATCTGAAGGGGACCAGGGTTTATATTCATCATACTTGGCTATATTCTGTGATGCCGGCCAAATTTGTCTCAATTCATAATCATCATCGTGCATGGCAGGCGTTCTCCGCGGGCCTCTCGCAGCCCCTTCCTCCAAACTCTATCCCCCTAGTTACAGTAGGTGATTGAACTGAAAGATGCGGTGTTTCATGGGTCGGAGATCTAACAACGGTGGGGCGAGTTATAACCGGATAAACACCCATTCTTTTGGCTGCTGAGTGTGAACAATAATACAATTATCTGCCCACCGAGGATTTGTCCGACCGCATTTCGGGCAACCCCACCCCTCGTGTGGGTCACTTGTAGAATTACTGAGAGGTGGGTAGGCTGGTGGTCCTAAAACGGCGTTAGGATTTTCCACCCCCTCATCAAAGCATTCGTAGAAGACTCGGCCGCGTCTTATAACTGACTTGTATCCATTTCTCAAAACATCATGAGACTCTCTGCCAAGCTTGTGCTTCCAGACCAGGCCCTTACAAAAAATTACTGCAGTTTTTCTGAAGTAATACTGCTGTTTTTTGGACATGAAAAAACTGCAATACTGCACTTTTACCGCAGTATTACTGCACATTTACTGCAGTTTTACTGCATTTGTACTTCACTGTACTGCAGTTTTACTGCACATTTACTGCACTTTTTTTTTATATTGCAAACCTACAGTTGTACTTCAATGTACCGCAGCTTTATTGCATTTGTACTTCCGTACAAAAATAACTGCAGTAAAACTGCAGTTCAGTGAAGTACAAATGCAGTAAAACTGCAGTAAATGTGCAGTAATACTGCGGTAAAAGTGCAGTATTGCAGTTTTTTCATGTCCAAAGAACAGCAGTATTACTTCAGAAAAACTGCAGGAATTTTTTCGTAAGGGTGGTCTTGCAACCAACCTTTATTAGCTCGTATGAACGTCTCCCAAATCAATGGATCATGACTAGCAGTTCTTGCCTTCATACTGGCTTTTTTCAACATTTTTTCCACGCCTTTTACGACTCCCTTCCCCTCTCTTTCGCGCACTATCCTCATAGCGCTTTTTACAATGGGAGTGCCCTCACAGGGGCTACTCAGCATGTTTCCCACTGCGCCGCCTAATACCACGGTCTGGACAATACACACAATTTCCAAACATCTGTCATCACGCGTACCACTCGTACCAATAATGCCCACAAGGTATAGGTATAGTTCACAGGACCTAGCCTTTTTAAGCAAACACTCACCCGGACTGAAGGTGACCTCACCACAGTGAGGGCGAAACAAGGTAAAGTAAGAATAAAGCTCCTTACCATGCTGCAGCTGGTTTGCTTCCCCGTCACTGGGCGGCCATCCCTCCTCGAGGTCCGGATGCCGTGGATGTGGCCAGGTCCCGGGTTTCGGCACCAATTTACTGTCGGAGAACTTCCGAGTACTTCCATACCTTGGGGTTCCAAATTGTATCCTGATCGACCAGCGAGAAATCGCACACACAGACAAAAGTGTTTGTATAATAAGATTCCTGTTTATTATGACGCATTATGGATATATTTATAAAATCATACCGGAAATAACGCCCTATCCTAAACCAATCATAATACATAAAATAGTTCTATGCGCTTATTAGTAAACAAATTTATACAACTAACAGCGAAGAAGGTCAGGGCGATGTCTCCAGACAAACTTATCAGTAGTTAGTGGAAATATTCTGTTCACTATGTAGGAGGTGAGCGTAGGTTCTCACCCTATTGAGAGTGGGCCTTGACGTGGCGGGTGAGCTTAATTATGCTTTGGCCAATTCATATAACCAAAACCTCTCATTTATATTATGTTTATATATTTGTTGCCAACTTTATTAGGGTAAGAAGCGCAGACAGTTTTTGTTTTTTGTATACATTGTACAGCCAATACACTGTTTTTGCAGCATGCTTACACCTGTTTGGTAGGCCTCGTATTATACATTTGTATTATTTGAGCCTGTGACTAGCTTAGCGCACCGACATTTTTTCTTCATCCTGTATTCTTCCACAGTAGAAATATTATAAATATGTAAAATATATAAATAATATTTTTTTGTAATAATCTTGAACAAACAAAGTCACCCGACTCCCACCAAAAGGCACGGGCCTTTGTTTGTTCAAGATTATTACAAAAAATATTATCTCTTCACAAAACATTTCTGCCCATTCCCAAACAGAAGGCCGGTGGGTGGTGGGGACCTCGCAGAACACCATAGCTTTTTTTAGTGCAAAAAAAGTAGCCATTAGAATCTTCTATTGCTTTTTTTTTCCTGCCCCGTCACATGGATAAGATATTTGCGATAATAATGCGACAATCTTCACCCGAGGATCATGGGAAATGGAGGAACGTTTGCATGAAATTCCTTGGCTACAACCTTGGATGTCAGCATAAACCTGTTAGATTCCATTATTATTATTATTATTATTTATTGTTTTACATAGCGCCATCATACTCTGCAGCGCTGTGCAAAGGGTAGACAGGATATAATAAGTAGCTTATAACATAACAAGATGATAAACAGAAGCAACCGGTGAGGAGGGTCCTGTTCAAAAGAGCTTACAATTCAATCGTGTTCTATGTCGGCGGAGGCGGCGGTAAGAATATTTCTCCTTTAAATATAAGGCTAGCGCTGCTCCCAACATCTTCTGGGTTACGTCGTACCGACTAAAATGGACCATTAATTGCCCTGACCTGTTCTATTTAAAGGGGAATCAATTGATTGCTCTATAAAGCAAAATCCATTATTCTATCTAATATCCATTTATTAATGCATCGGTTGAAGCGCAGGTTTATGGATTCCTGTGAGCAGTTTTAAAAATAAAAGCCAACCTAGGAAGGAATTTTACTCATTGCGATCCAGTTTTAAACACGCCGATGATTTCAGCCTCTGAGATTAAATTAAATCAACTGACCTCGGACGGAAAGAAAACGGAGAGAACTGCGGGTTTCGATACATTTTGGAGTATTCTATTTGGTTAATTCCTAAAGTGTTTAGCGCACGTAAACAGGGCCGGCCCAAGGCAAAATGCCGCCTGGGGCGAATTTTAAAATGTGCCCCCCCCTTATCTACCCTTTCTCTCCCTCCGTCCCTGCCGCCCCCCCATTATCTCCCCTTACCCCCCCCTTGTACTTACCTTTCAGCAGTCCTGCGGCGAGTCTCCCTGTTCAGTCACGATTGCCCCTTCATCAACGCTAAAGCCCCGATTTTGGAAGTCTATGATTGTAAAGCCCGGACTGCAAATTCAAAATTAGGACTGGTGCTCTACAAGCAAAAATTGAGTTTTACCTAAACCAAGAGCTTCCTACCATCAACTGGAGGCTACGACATAACGCCCTACCCCTATACATGACTAGCTGTGACTCCTTTAGAAGATATACCCTCTATGTGGAGAGGGAGCGTTTTGGGGGTCAATCCGGTGAAGGCGCCAGTTATTCATGTTGAGCAACAAGGGTCTTTCCTAACGTCTTTCCTAGTTAAATGTCACTGTGACTTTGTAGCCAGGAGGATGTGTTATATTCATTTTGGAAAAGTTACCTGGCATGGCTCCAGCATGCGCTTCTTGGTTATTGTCTTGCGTCTGAGCCGAACTGGGTCATACATTCCACCGGGCTGAAGGAATAACCAGATCGAGTGCCTTGAAAAAACCTCAATAGGTTTATAAAAGGTATCAGAAGGTTGAAGTCCCACCATAGTGGTCTCCGCCATAAAAAAAAGAGACCATTATGGTGGGATTTCAACCCTATTACCAGAAGGTGATAAGTATGAGTAAATCGCATTTTTTAACCAAGGTTGGCTTATAAAATAAAATCAAGGATCACCCCCACCCCCAAAAAATATTTAATATCCTCATTACCTCGACTTCTCCAGGCTATCCGTTGATCCCGTGTTGGTTTTCCCAATTTTCAGAATTTTCTCAATTCTGTCGTGACACCTACTGCCCAATGATATACAGGGGTCTTAAAGGGGTCTGTACAATGTGCCCCATTACTGCCGGCATCAAGATGAGGGATAAAAAAAGAAGTAAAGTCTCCTTCTGTCTACTAAACAGAACAAGTTGATGTTCTCGGGATTCAAGAGCCTCCATGAGAGACCTTGTGATCTAACGACAGACTTCTCATCAGTTTAGGTTCCATTTTCACCATAATACACAGGTGACGACATTTGGTTAATTCCCCCCCCCCCCCCCCCGTGGTTATCAAGCCAACTCATACATTCTGTTGTGGGTTTATCACGGAGGGAAAGTGAGGGGATTTAAACATGCATGGGATGGACATACGGCTCCTGAATCTAAGACGAGGCCAGCGACTGATGGGGCCGAATGGGGCTTATATTCTATGTTTGACTCTGCGTCCCTACGAATCATGGAGGAGACCATGGAGACCCAGAGATTAAATATGCTGAGACTCGAGGTTAAACCTTCATGTTCCCAGGCATTGTGGTTCGTAGGTAACGGGGCTAAGCCCCTCGTATAAATCTTAGATTCCCTTACTAGCCTTTACCCTTCAGTCCACACAATGAACACAATGCCCATTAATCTAACCGGGACGTTCCCTAATCCGGCTCTAGAAGGTATTATTCCTCTAAATTCAGAGTCAAGTTGAGAAGCTTGTTAATGGCAGGAGGGTAAATGCTAAAGACCTTGTTCTATCCAGAGCTGCGTAAAAATAGTATCCTTCATGATATCCGGTTCATGTCTTATGCTGACTATTTTGCCATTAACCTTTTTGTTATGAAGTTTTGCATTGATTTGATGTTTGGTGTAGTCTCCCTTTTCTATGGATTAATTCCATTAACCATGACATGCAGACACAAGTTGTCGGAAAATGTCATCTATTGATCCCTTAGATTCATATTTCATATTAAAACCTGGTATCTGTTATACTAATGTAGTCTTTTAACCTCCCAGGGGTGACCCGGCATCCCAGGTGATAGAATAAAAAGAACATTTAATAACTAAAAAAAATTAAAATAAAGTATATTAAAAGAAATAAACAAAGAAACAAATCCAGACGCAGAATTCTGAAAACTTGTATAATAAATACATTTGCGATCATTTTTTTACAGGAAAGGCTCCTCGTTTTATTAGCACCAAGTAATATATTAAAAAGTATATTGAAAAATCGGAAGGACTCTGTTTTATGGACTAGATCTGTGAATTCTCTGTCCTATTGTTTTAACCCCAGCATCAGGACATGTACTTGTGACATTTGACCTCTGCCTTGGTTTTACTTTGTTGGTCAGAATCAAATTTAAACTTCTGACCCTCTACCCTCTATCCAAACACACCGCTAACCTCCATCTTTATTCATCTCATGATCATCCGCACCCGACCAACTCATCCCCATCCAAGCCGCCCTCTCCTATTCCGCTCTCCCGTAACCACCGACTAGATTGTAAGCTCACAAGAGCAGGGCCCTCTTCTCCTTTTGTACCAGTTTGTTATTGTGTGTGACTTTAAACTATCCCACTGATTGTAACAGCGCTACGGAATCAGCTCTTGGCTTGGGAGGGCCCCCCAAAACTTGTCATTCCAAAATACTTTTACTCCAGTTAAAAAGGTATCACCATATCCTGCAACATTCTGCTACTTTGACTCTGAATGTCAGAGCTAATACGGTTACTCCAAACAAATGATCTCCCTTCAATATTATCAGGAGTCATTGTGTAGCAAGATAAGTATCAACCAGAGAAGAGGTTTCAGCAAACTACCAGAACTAATGCTGTAACGCTTTTAGTCTTGTCAGAGCATTCCGATACATATATGACTCCTTTAGTGACACATGTCATAAACTGTTTCATATTACCTATTTCTTTGCAATAGTGTAAACTTGAGACTTTACCATCTACTACACCGCCAACAGTAGGAGCAAGAAGGGACTCCATTAGAGAACGTGATTGATGGAGGATCTCTTTAAACGGAACATAAGTCAAGATCACCCTTGAAGACGATCCAACGTTTCTTTATTATTTTTTCTTTAACGGCGTTAATGTGTTCATTAAACTTTCTAATAAAGGATATTCTACTCTCTGCGAGTTTATTCTCCAAAGTCACGTTTCTATCAATTTCCCTAATCTTCTTAATCTGAGCATTCAGAGGCTCTGGAGCAGTTGCTACGAACTCTTCTGAACTGGCCATACGGAATGTCCTATAGCCATGGTTTATAATGATAACTACTAAGGGGAATAAATCTATTACAATTAACACATTTTCCGAACGTTCTAGTATTCCATTTTCATTTTTTGTGTGTAAATTTCTAGATCCAGAAATCCTATACTGCTTTTTAGAGGCCTTATATGTATGATCGTATGGATTAAAATTGACGTACTTAATGAACTCTTCTCATCGGAACCGTGCCATATAAATAGGCCGTCATCAATGTAAGGCTGCCAGAGCACCAGGCATGCGCCAAAGAGGTTGATCCTTCCATTTCCCAATAAAGAGGTTTACATCGCTCGGCACGAACCTGGTGCCCATGGCCGTTTTGGCAGTTCTAATAACTATTTTACTTTAAATAATATTCCACATTAATAAAAAAAACTCTAAATAGGTTGAAGGTTTACCAAAATCCACATAAAAACCAAGCTGATCTTTTTAAAGCAAAATAAAAATATCCAATTTAAAAAAAAAAATACTTAAAACTAACAGCTTAATAAATAAGCTTTATTATAGGGTCATTTACCTGTAGCAGGTATATTTTAAAACATTCGCTCTCCATCTCTGTTGGTAACTGGCATGTTCTAAAAAAAAATATCTGATTTAAAAAATATTGTTAAATAGTCTGTTTTCATTTTTCTACCGCCATACTTCACAACCATAAAAAAAAAAATTATAATAATAATAATAATAACAGAAGGCTTGTTAATGAACAAGCTTTATTATCTGGTCATTTGCCTGTAGGAGATATAATTTAAAAAATAAAAATAAAAATGCTATCTCCACCCCTACTGGTAATTGGGCTGTTTTTAAAAATACCTAATTTAAAAATATTAATCATAAAAAAAAAAAAAAAAAAATAGAAGGCTTTAATGAAGCTTTATTATATGATCATTTACTTGTAAGAAATATAATATTTAAAAAATCTCTATCGCTGCTGGTAAGAGAGGTTTTCATGATTTTTGCTGGAAACTTTATTTTTTTAAATTATTTCTCAGAGTTTCATATTTAATTAAATCCGACATCTCAAGTCTTTGGTGCCCCTTTTTTAAATTAAAATAATAATAATAATAATTTTTAAAAAAAAACCCAATATGGTTTCTTTTTGAATCCACGGCCTCTTCTTATTGTTGGATCAAAAGACACAATGAAAAGGAGGAAAGAAACTATTATCATCTCGTTGATAAAGCCACAGCTGCACTCTGTACAGATATTCGAGACCTAACAAAACCGAGGTCGGACGCGTCTGTGGCTTTCTGCTCTTAGGGTTGTAAAGGTCCGCAAGAAACGATACCTTAACCGAGATTGCTTTAATATTATTTTCACATTCTGGTTGTTGTTCCTTTTTTTTTTTTTATTTTTTTTTTATATTTTTAATAGTAATTTAGAATGTTAAGCGTTTGCCCTAGCGGCTGTCTGAAATGCTCTGAAATCTGTTGTAAAGTGAGAGGAACAATAGAGAATGAATGAGATCAAATTGAGTTGTACTAGTGGCCAGATGGGGCCAGCTCTTCTATTCATAAAATTTGTTTCCACACGGCGCGCTATTCTACAGCTCGGAACGGGGAAAAGAAATAAAAAAAAACCGGTGTATGTAGTTTTAAAAATTTGCTTCACGCTTTGGATTTCCAGCCCCACCAACAAAGAATGAGTATTAAGGTTCTTTGTAAATACCTTAAATAAGCATTATGTAGCTGAATGAACGGGAGAAATCTGAGAAGATGCGTGTTCAGAGGTGGGCAGCCAACCTTTGGCAAGAAAGGGCTGCCGTGTTTGCATCTGGGGGTTTTATGAGGACCCCTTGAGCTCTTGTGCATTCGTCAGAATGCACCGCCTGCAAGCCAAGAAGCTGGGCAAGTGAACGGGGGTGGATCTGATGAATCCCTCCATGAATTTTCAAGGGGGAGAGCAGTTAAAGGGCATTAAACTCCATATGATGGCTGGAGGGTCCCTTTAGTATAAGCAAAAATGATTATCCCCAGGGGCTTAACTGAGGATGACTAGCTGGCCCCGGCACTTTAAGGCCAGAAACCGCCAAATGACGTGTGGGGGGCCGTGGGGTTCCGCCCACCTAAGCCGCCGGATCGGTGGTCCAATTACGTACGTGGTCCTACCAGCATTAGCCTGGTGTGCCAGTTGCTCGGTCCACACAGGTTTAGTCCGGGTTTAAGAGCGATGATGATGTGTGCTTGTTAAAAGATATATGCTGAGCCAAAGACTTGTTTAACCCCTTAGTGACCAAGGGTTTTTTTTACAGTGTAAAGGTCAGAACTTTTTTTGGTGATTTTTACCATAATTCCATAATGAAACCATAATTCTTGATTTCTTTTCATGGCCAGTAGGTCCTTTTTCGATACCATATTGATACATGCACTACAATACTTAGCATTATTTAATACGGAAAAAAAACGTATATCCAGCGCCGATTGAATTACGATTGCTGTAAATTATCTGCAAAAACATCCAAATTATATCTAAAATACATTCCTACCATTAAAAAAAAAGCAACGACAACGTACGCAGGCTTTAATGAACAGGCAAATTATTTTACTTACTTTAAATCGACACCGACATTTTTCTTTTTAATAAAATGCTGATTTCTACCGAGAAATCTAATCACAAATATCCAATACTCAAGGAGCTTGTTAATTCGTAATTAGCGCTATTAAACGTTACAGGTTTTTTTTATTTTATTTTTTTTCCCCGGTTATAATGAAATTTTATACATTGTTCCCATGCACTAGAATCCTTTTTCAGGAATTGGGGATTAGCCAGTTGATTGTGGGTGGTTTATGAAAGTTTTTATAGCAAACATTACAGTTAAGTCTTTGGAGATTCAGTTTAATGGTTTGCATTATCTAAAGATATTAAAACTTCTTAAGGATCTCGTAGACAGCGTAGAATCGCTGCACCGGATTAATCAGAGATGCTCTTGGGCATCTATTCTTTTTTTACTGAATAAGCATCACATTGAGAATTGGGCATTTTTTTTTTTTTTTTAATGCCCGTACCCTTCCTGCTTTGCCAGCTGCTGTTTCGCTTAAATGTTTCTTTAACTCACAAAAGAAGCATTTGGATGGATTCCAATAACATCAACCAAGTTTATTTATATATATATCGTTCCTCGCCCGACAATATTGGCGAAAGAAAACCGCGTTCCTTCGCAAAGTTTATCTTTCAAGTGACAAATCCGTCCTGTGTTCATAGATCTGAGGCTATTTCATCACAATTACAGTAACATTATGTGGAACAGCGTTGGTCCATATTTAACGTTGTCGGTCTATTCCAAAACTGGAATTATTGTGCTTGCTGAGTATGCCGAGGCGTATGTGGATTCTGTAAGGTACGCTTGTTAAAGGATACATTCTATAAGTGATACAATTGCCATTTTAGTCCTACCGTACCCTGTGGATACAATTATGATTGGACGAAAGAATCTGATCCCCTTGAGGTCCATACTTAAGGGCATTAAAGACAAGTGAGGATCTGGGGGGGGGGTATTCTAATGGCTTGGTCTCTCTGGTGGGGTCCAGACAAGACTCCATGTGCACATGCACAGAAAGCACTAGCATTGGTTTCAATGGGAGTGCTTTCCTGCAACCAATTGGCTGCTTCAAACAGCCAATCAGTGGCGCTAATACAAGATCACTTGTGAAATTAATGTGCATTTGTATTACAGAGCAAATAAATGCATTTTTGCTTAAAATACGAGTATATCTGGGAACACTTCTAGTCTGACTTGGTGTTAAATGTGCTATATGCTTTTTTTCCCTGACTGCGTGGAAGATCAGCTGTGGATAATGGGAGTTGCATATCTTGCCTATTTTTTTTCCGCTCCACATATTGCTCTGTAATCACAATGATTCACATTACATCTTTCTTGATTAATTACCATAATATTTAATTGCCAACCCATAGATCCAGGCATCTCAAGTGACAATTAACCGTGCTTGTTGTCAGAACTCGCCCACATCCATAACGTATTTTCTGATTCTCATTATTTGTTTAATTAGAATAATTTAAATACCGAATGTGCAGTCGTCGTTTGGCCAGTAAATATTTACAATATTATAGGATGTGAAAGAATAAACAGCCAGATAAAGAAATCATGCAGGCGAGTTCAGGCTGTAAAATAATGACATTAAAAACCTTCCTTAATTTAATATAGCATTTACTTACTGAAGGGGGTGTTATATATAATATTTGGGGGGGGGGGCTCAATGGTAGCCTCATCCATATCTCCTGGCCACTTGACCATCCACTCACTTTTAATAATTTCCTGACCTGTGTTGCAAGGCATTGACTGGCCATCGGGCACACTGGGCACACTGGTAATCACACGGTGGGCCATAGGCCAACAGCTCCACACGCTCACCTGATCTGCCGACCAGCCATTAGTTACGTTATTGCCATCGCCAGTCCATCCCTGCATGTCGCTCATGGCTCACCTTTTTTATGCCAATGCCAAGCCTACAAAGTAGGATCAGGGGGTCTTAATGCCTAGTGGTCCCCGGAATGTATATTCAGTCTCAGCTCTGCCTGCATATAATGGCATGTGATTATACTTTTGTCGTGTGGTTTGCCACAAACAAAATAAAACTTTAAAGCAGGAAACATTTTATGACTTAATATCCGAAAAGTGCTATTTATGATAATCGGTAATAATTTCTTAAAGGCATCAGATAAAAAGAAGAACAAAAGTGCCGAAAATAAACTTTTTACTAAACACAGGAAATGGGATTTATGAGTTTGATTTATATATATTTATCAAAAGTTCCAAACTCATTGGGAGCGATTTCCATATTTTACTGGTTTTTTTTCTGAATAAAGGGATTGTGAAGGTCAGAATTTCTATATTTTTGGGGGGATGATGACCTTATTAACAATTTTACTTTTTAACAAGTAAAGCTTTTCATAGATTCCAAATGAAGGGCAGCCAATCCGTCACATTATATTATATAATGGAACAAATTCAAAAAAAAGTATTATTCCCCATATATCTCCAGACAAATAAATGTAATCATAACCAAATACTTTTCTTTGGGCATTAATGTAGACATTTCACAAGTATAGGGTCATCCTGATCTCTGGACAAAAAAAGGGCAGCTACCCTGGTCTCAGGCAGGGTGACCACCTCGGCAATGTTTTCCAAGCAGTGGCGTCGGCAGGGGGGGGCCAGAGGGGGCCATGGCCCCCCCTACATCATGCTGTGCCCCCCGGTGTGCCCCCCCAATTGAAACGCCGTCTTTTTTTTTTTTTTTTTAATAGACCCGGAGGAGAGAGTGAGAGGCGCCGAGCGGTTGCTGAGGAATAAGTTCTCTTCTCCGCGACCGCGAGGCCTCTGCCTGGTTCGCAGTGCCGGCATTTCAAGCCGAGCGCCGGTATATGTCGTCATATCCGGCGCCCAGCAGTGAAGCCGGCAGAACCAGGGATACAGAGACCTCGCGATCTCACCGCTGGACAAGCCCAAGGTAAGTGAACTTCAAAGGGGGGGTTAGAAAGTTAGGAGGGGGTTAGAGAGAAGAGGTAGATAGGAAGTGAGAAGGGGTAGATAAGGATAGATTGGGAGGGAGAGGGGGTAGATTGGGAGGGAGATGGGGGTGGATGGGATACATTGGGAGGGAGAGGGGATAGTTAGGATTGATTGGGAGGGAGAGGGGGTAGATAGGATTGATTGGGAGGGAGAGGGGGTAGATAGGATAGATTGGGAGGGAGAGGGGGGTACATAGGATAGATTGGGAGGGAGAGGGGGGTACATAGGATAGATTGGGAGGGAGAGGGGGGTATATAGGATAGATTGGGAGGCAGATGTGGTAGATAGAGAGGCAGATGTGGTAGATAGGATAGATTGGGAGGGAGAGGGGGTAGATAGGATAGATTGGGAGGGAGAGGGGGTAGATAGGATAGATTGGGAGGGAGAGGGGGTAGATAGGATAGATTGGGAGGGAGAGGTCTTTATGGGACAAAAACGGCGTACGTTCAGCTGTTTGGGGACAAAGTTGACATAATGTGTAACTTAGGTGCTGGTCAGGTTCTATATGGGCAGTGTGGACACCAGGGTTGGCTTTGGGGTGTGTGACCAGTGATCTATGCCTGTAATTTAGGGGGGTTTATCTATACTTTAATGCAGAGTTTATATGTAATTTCCAATTGATTTATATCTGCAAAGCTGGGTTTTGTGTCATTCTGTTCATCTGTATCGGCTATATTTCCATACATTATTAATGTTTACCTGCAAATATAGGATTTGCATGTCTTATTCAGTTGATCAATACCTGGAGTGCTGTTTCCATGTGTTGATTATTTGATCTAAACCTTCAGTGCTGAGTGTACATGTGATTTCCAGTTGATATATACCTGCAATGCTGGGTTTGTGTGTTCTGTTGGGTTATACCTGCAATGCTATGTTTCCATACATTATTTATGTATACCTGCAAATACAAGTTTTTTTTTAATCTCATTCAGGTGCATGTGCCGTTTCCATGTGTTGTTTATTTGATCTATACCTGAACTACAGGGTGTAAGTAAAAGAGCGCTATGGTTTAGTGAATGAGGGGACAACGGGACTCTGGGGATGATTACAGGGGAGAGGACCTCTCAATGTCACGGTGCAGTCAGAAGGAGGGAACACTGCACTGACTCTCACTGTCTTCCCCTGATCTGCAGTCAGTGTGGCAAATATATTGGCAGCAGGGTCTAATATTAATATATATTGGCTGCAGGGGCTAATATTAATATATATCGGAAGCTGGGACTAATGTTTATATATATCAGCAGCAGGGGCTAATATTAATATATATTGTCTGCAGGGCCTATTATCAATAAATATTGGCTGCAGGGGCTAATATTTATATATATTGGCTGCAGGGACTAATACTATATATCGGCAGTAGGGGCTAATATTAATATATGTTGGCAGCAGGGTATAACTTCTATGTATATCGGCAGCAGGGTATAATATAAGTATGTATCCGCAGCAGGGGCTAATATTAATATATATCCGCAGCAGGGGTTAATATTAATATATATCGGAAGCAGGGTCTAATATTTATATATATTGTCAGCAGGGGCTAATATTAAAGAATGAAAAATAACTGTCACTTTAGCTGTTATTTTGAAATCATATTTTAATCACAGTCTTTACTTCAAAGAGATAAGTGCATATTATGTAGTTAAAAATGCACGTCTAACGTGTGTGTGTGTATATATATATATATATATATATATAGTGTATATGTACCGTTTTATAATTGGCCCCCCTACTTTGGTCCCTGGCCCCCCATGTGCCCCCCCTAAATATGAAACCTGGAGACGCCACTGTTTCCAAGATACATATAATTTTTACATATTGCTGACCAGCCCAGAAAAAGTGCTGCCCTGCAGTATGGGCGATGTATAACTGGCTAATTGGTTCCCTTCCACAAGTCTATACATCCCACATACTGCATACTTCAATATAAAAACGTATATTTATCCTGGAAAACATGGCCGACGTGGTCACCCTAGTCTCGGGACCCCCAGGGACCCCCACACAGGTGCACTTTTCTCCACAAAGCCTGATAAACAGGCTAGCTAAAGCATAACCATAGATAGATTCTACCCCCTGCCTCAAGTGGTTTGTTCCATGTTCACTTCCTGTCTGTAATGCAAGCAGGGAGTGCTTCCTGTACCAGGATGTGTCTATTTCTCATACTGTTTTAATATAAAAATAACTGAAATATATAAATATAAATACAAAAAAGGGTAAATTAGGGATCTTTTTACATGTATAAGCAAGCATTACGATATTACATTTATTTATATAGCGCCAGCAGGTTCCAATGCGCTGTTACAATAGGGGACCGTGGAAATATTTACCATTTAATAATAGATAAAATGGTCCAGAAGGAGAAGTGCGCCCTGCTCTTGTGAGCTTACAATCTATATATAAGAAAAAAACACCACATACGTATTACTTAGATGAAACTGGTACCCGTTGTACTGCGCTGCAGCATATGCCGGTGCTATAGAAGTCAATAATTAATAATACCGTATTTGCTCGATTATAAAACGACCTGGATTATAAGACGACCCCCCAAATCTGAATATTAATTTAGGAAAAAAAAGAAAAAGTCTGAATATAAGACGACCCTATAGGAAAAAAGTTTTACCAGTAAATGTTAATTCATCTAAACTATTTTTTTTTAATAAAAGCTATGATTGAGAAAAATATTTTGGTTTTATTTCCTTCTATTTTCCAACCTGCCCTCTAGTTATGCACATCTGCCCCAGAAATGCCTTATATCCCCTATATGCCACTGTGCCCCATGATATGGCTTTTAACCCTATATGCCACTGTGCCCCATGATATGGCTTTTAACCCTATATGCCACTGTGCCCCATGATATGCCTTTTAACCCTATATGCCACTGTGCCCCATGATATGCCTTTTGACCCCCTATGTGCCACTCTGCCTCCAGAAATGCCTTATACCCCTATATGCCACTCTGGCATTTAGAGGGATAAAAGGCATATTATGGGGCAGAGTGGCATATAGGGAGGTTTAAGGCATTCAGGAGGCAGAGTGGCGTATAGAGGGTTAAAAAGGTATTTCTGGAGGCAGAGTGGCATTAAGGGGGTTAAAAGGCATTTCACAGAGCACTCTGCCTCCAGAAATGCCTTATGCCCCCCATTTAACACTCCCCCCCCAAACTTACCGGTGCTTCTGACTTCCCTGTCATGTAGCCGGGGCAGCGTGTAAATCCTACGCACTTACGCTGCAGCCGGAAGGAGGCATGGCTAGCAGCGGGGGTTGGCTGCGTCCATCAATCAGACCTTCCCCGACTGTCAGAGATCAGAGTTTCCCGCACTGGTGTGGCACCGGCACCGGTGCGGGGAACTCTGATCTCTAACAGCCGGGGAAGGTCTGCGCGATGGACGCAGACAACCCCCGCTGCTAGCCACGCCTCCTTCCTGCTGCAGCGGAAGTTGTCTACGCGAATCGCGTAGACATCTACACGTTGCCCCAGCTACACACCGGGGACTCAGAAGTACCGGTAAGTGGGGGGGGGGCGGGGAGACAAGAGGGTCCGGGTCCCCTGCAGCTGCGGGGGATCTGGATCTTAGTCGTCTCATAGTCAGACCTATTAGAGGTCTGATTATAAGACGACCCCGATTATAAGACGAGGGGTATTTTTCAGAGCATTTGCTCTGAAAAAAACCTCGTCTTATAATCGAGCAAATACGGTAATATAGGATTTGAAATATATACATTTATTATTACAAACGTTACATCTGTGCAACAAATTAATTTGGTAAAATTGGGATAAAACTACTTTATCTATCTATTTAACCCATTCCTTTCTTTTTTCCCTTCCATCAATGATCGCATGAGGTTGTTTTTTTTTTGGGTGGGGGTAATATACATGCAATTTTGTTTTTCTCTTTTTTTCCATTTAGTTTTTTAGCCCCAAGCTGCCAATTAAATAGCCGACCTATAAAAAAAGAAGGGACTACATCTTTAAGAAATGATTTAAGGGGGGAAAAAAGAATAAAATATCGACTGTCAGCGTGGAGAGAAGGGAATGAAAAATGGCAGTACCGCGTCTAAATGGATGACTCGAAAAATACATGTCCAGCCTAGCTGGTACCCAGAGGGATGAAATCCCGGTGATAGCCTTCTCAACTGCTTAACACATAATACATGTGCTGTTTTCACGCACCTAATGTGTTTTTTACTTCTCTCTATCTGGGAGGAATGAATCAAATACGAGAAAAGCCGGGACATGATTTTCGACCCATTGCCTTTGATTAAGTGCTCTAACATGTGGGTCCTGAAACTCGCGATAATACTAATGGAGCATAAAAAAAACTATAAAAAGAAGACGTAAACGCACAGAAATTCTTTCTGTTTTTTATTTTTTTTTGTAGCGAGAATAAATTGTATCTGTTTGTAGTACTGTAAATACAGCCAATGGAATGCTAGTACTCATTGGTATTTTTACGAGGCATGTATATATATGTCGCATGCATATAATAACGAGATTCAATAACGTCCCCGGGCAATTCGGAGAACGGGGCTCGGAAAAACCCAGCAGCCAGGTAGCCATGGCTCGTAGATTTTAAGGTCTGGCTCCTAACTTTCTGTGCCCTTTTATATCGTTCTCTTTGGGCGTAGCTGTTGCAAATGTATGTTTCCCAACAGTCCCGCTTTTTATGGAACAGTCCTGGTTTACAGACACTCTTTGGCTAGCCCACTGGCCATCTTTTGTGGATACGGAGACTCGGTGATCTCCTGTAACTGTCCCAGCGAGCTGAGATATTGATCTGTGCCGTTACAGATATCACAGAAGCCCACGGGGCCACCTCGCCACACTCTAAAGCAACACACACCGAGTAATCCAAGGTGGCCAAGATGGGTGGGGTAGAAAGGCGGCAGGCCCGGACTGGCCACCTGGCAAAATGCCCGGCGGACCAGTGGCAGACTCTTACCCAATCCCGCAGCGTGCGGCCACACACTACTTAAACATAAAAATGTAGTGTGTGCTGTGCACATCCAGCCGTCAGCCGCATCTATGCCGTCAGACAGCTGCTTACTTAAAGCGCCAGGGCTGTCTCAACGTCACCAGTCCGGCCCTGGTCCAGCCAACCTATAACCTGCCTCTATGACCACTCCCATCAGAATTTTGGGAGAAATGCATAAAATATACGTTTTTTTAAAAAATATACTGTATATATCAATAGTGTCTAAAGATCAGATTAAAATTTTATAAAATTGTAAATTTATTGGCCTTAAGATCTTCATCAGGTTTTACGATTTGATTGCATTTTTTGCCGTAACAAACTTTGTCTCAAGTCCCATTGTACAGCGCTACGAAATATGATGGCGCTATATAAAACAATAAATAATAATGATAATAAATGGCTCAATGTAAAGAAAAATAAATACTTTTTTTTTTGTGGTTTGGGAGCGGAGGGAGTGATTGTATGCTAGGGAGCGTGGAGCGGGGCCCAAGGAAATACTTGCCTAGGGTCCAATTTTTCAATATTTAAAAAAAATGTTTAGCTGTTTTTTCCCCTATATTTAATGTATTAAACGTACATTATGCGTACCAGTGTTTCAAGTTATAAGTTATTGTACGTGTTTGCAAAAAAAGAGATGGGGAGAAAAAAGGGGGTATCTAATGGGGAAAAATGCTATCCCCCCAGATTTTTAGGGGTTCCTACGCCCATGCTGTTACGACCCTGACCCAGCAGAGAAAGGGTAAAAACCAATACCCAAATTTGAGTTTGCGGGTGCACCGCTGCATCCCCATGTATCCAGGACACTTTACCAAAGCTGAGTGACATTTGGCCACACCCACATCCCCTCCTCCTCCTCCCAGCAGCCAATCAGTAGCTTTAATCATCAGACCATGGAGAAGCCGGGAAGCTGCAGCTCTGGAGCTGCAGCTTCCACTGAAAGGCAAAGGATTATTTTCTCAGGTTTAAAGAATGTATTTTACTCACTTTAATACGCAGTCTTTATTTAAAGGGATACATTAACTCCTGACAAACTGTTTCTATTTGTCACGTCATATGTGAAAATCATCGGTTTCGATAATAAATACGGCCACCGATATATACACAGGTGGTAAATATTGGGTTTTTTTATTTATTTCAATTTTCTTCTTTTTTTTTTTTTTGCTATCACTCATTTCTCTGTGAATCATTATGCCCCGTTAGAGGTCTTGTTGTCGAGTAACTTTATGATCGCTCTCAGCAAGTTGAAGATTGTCCAACTGTTCTGTCATTTAGTGGAAACGGCTACAAACCCCCCCCGTTTTATAATGTCATGTTTGCTGTAAATCATACGGCCCTTGTCATGTTGATAGCTTGAGTTAGTCTAATGTTTTTTATATTACCCAGCCCTCTCGCGCTCCCTGTTGTTTCTCTCATACCGCTATTATGTTGCTATCATGGAATGTTCCTACAAAGAACATTATGTGTGATTATAGAAGACCCTTAAATCAGATGATCGAATGGGGACCTTAAATATCAATATTAAGCATTTCACGTTAATCGGGAAATAATTGAGATAATAATGTTAAGATAAAGTAACATTATATGTATAGCCTAGTTATAATATTATTGATATTATATTCAGATTATTTTTCGTGTTATACGTATGTATACAAGTATTTTTATTTAACGGTGGTATATCTTTTCGAAGTTGAATAAGAGTAATGATTTGTTAATTTTTTTCTTTTTTCCCTTGAAGCCCGGGGTGAACAGTACTTCCCACCTTCGGTGGTGAAGAATTATTCTCAATATTTGAAGTGGCCATAAGAGGGGCAACTTTTGTTGTAGGGGGTGTATTTGACTTTGGGACCTATTGAAGTGAGGCATTTAGATGAAGAAAATACTTAATTTATTATTATTATTGTGTATTGGTTTTAGGGCTGTAGAACCCTGTGATACCCTCAGCTGCCCTTCATTGGTTGATGCCAGAGGAGCTCCCTGTCGGCGACCAATAGCTCCAGGAGGTCCGCACGAGTTCCTCTAGAATCAACCAATAAGGGGAAGCTGCTATTCATTGGTTAATGCCAGAGCTGGCAAGTGCTGGCAACCAATAGAGTCGCTCGTACAGACCTGGCAGGATCCTACAGATTCCAGTTCCTGTTAACCCTTGCAATGCTGCGTAGACAATGTAGGCTGGATGCAGCATTTTTTTACTGTGAAAACTGGAGCGGCAACCAATCTAAATCACTATGAAGAAGCAGGCAACGAAGGCCGGGGACGCCCCGATAGACCCCCTGGTTCCTTTTACAGTTCCTAAAACACTAATGTCCTAAAACAATCACATTCTAGAATCTCTCTATACACCCCAGCGGCTAACAGTTTCCAAAGGCCAGGATTAGGTCCTCATTCCATACGACACTTATGTGATAATTGTCATTTTAACGTCGGGATACGCTAAAGCGGTCTCAGAATATTCAGCAGTCGGTCCTGAAGGTTTTGAAGCCGGCGTCACTTTCCAAGTTGACGGAGCTAAAATCAATTGGTATCGTCATACTGTCAGAGCCTCTGGCGTGGTTCTCGCTGCCCACCCACAAAAAAAGTATACTTTATGGGCTTTTTACAATAACCCAGCGCTGCAATTCCTGCCCTAATGAATCTGTCACGAGCCGTATTGATTGACGCGCCGGTGTAAGTGAAACATGTGACTCGGATTGACTTCCTAATTACTGCTACTGTGATGTTTCACCAACTGCTAAGGCCAGAGGTTAATAGTTCTGATGTTCAGCCATTGCGGGCTCTGGAAGCTACAGTTTAAGGCACTCGGTGGACGTCAATATCTGAATCAAGTTCTCAAGGCTACTGCAGAACCGGATCAATTAAACCCCTTTCACCCTGCTGTGGCTCTTGGCTGACATGAGACGGATGAGGGAAGTTTTAACCCCATCGCGGCTGAAAGGACATTAAGTGGGCCTGTCGGAAAGTCGATGCAGCTGGTACCAGCAGATGGGATCCTGAATCCCACCGTACAACGCCGCAGAATGTGACGGCGCTATATCAATCGATTCATAGAAAAGTAATTATCAATAGCAAGGTTTAAAGACTGGCGTGCAGAGGTTTGGGGTCACTCAGCTGTTTTCATGGAAAACATGGAAATTTCTAGCTCTAACATAATTACAGTTTTCTACAGCTCAATTAGCCTTTTAAACTTAAACTTGGATCAGCAAACACAACGTGCCATTGGAACCCAGGAGTGATGGGAGTGATAAAGGGCCATTGGAACCCAGGAGTGATGGGAGTGATAAAGGGCCATTGGAACCCAGGAGTGATGGGAGTGATAAAGGGCCATTGGAACCCAGGAGTGATGGGAGTGATAAAGGGCCATTGGAACACGGGAGTGATGGGAGTGATAAAGGGCCTCTGTACGCCTATGAAGATATTCCATTAAACATCAGCCGTTTCCAGCTAAAATAGTCATTTACAACATTAACCCCGTCTGCGCTGGATTTCTGATCCATTTCTTGTTATTTTAATAGGCAAAATTTGCTTGTCTTTCAAAAACAAGGAAGTTTCTAAGTGACCCCAAACTTCTGGACGTTAGTATATGTTCAGTCTAACTCAGTCCAACGTAGCTTTAATTGCATTGATCCAAATAAAGGCAAGAAAAACCTTTTAGAAGGGAAAGATATTCCTTCATGACTCCACCGGCAGTCAGAATAATTCCTGGACCAAGAAATGTAAGTTATGAGACGTATCCCTGTGCTCACCACTGCCATAGGCAACGTATTCCGGAGCTTTACAGCCCTTACTGTGAAGAGCGCCTTTTCCTCTAATCGTAAAAAGTGGCCCCCTGTCCGCGGGGTATTTGTACATTTAAACGAGGTCGTTCCTTCAGATAAAATGTTTAGTAAATCTCTCCTCGTTGCTGAAATGCCCCGTTTCCTTTATTAATTTTGTGTCTCTTTTGTATTTTTGGATTCTTTGTATTCTTTCCAATTCACAAATAACCGAATAATCCAAACCAGTCCCAAATAATGCTTCGCTTCTCGATACCCCTTTTTTTTTTTTCCTTTTTAACCCCTTTGAGAGATAAAGAGACCCCATTCGGCACTGTGGCTAACGTCCCATTCCCATGACGATCAGCAAAACTCTTATAATGAACTAGTAATCCCGGGCTACTTAGCCTGCAGAGAAGACGGCTCGTTATCGTTAAACATGGAAGCGTCTAATGAGAAGAGCCACAGTTCCATCACAGAACTTATTAAAGGAACAATCAAGGATAACTGCTCTTTATTTTGTCCCCCCAACCTCCTTGTGCCCCGTAGCGGGTTTCTGGGGTTTATTTACTAAACCAGGGATTTACTATGCATTTAGAAGGCTTAACCCTAAATTCTTCTCCTGTAGATCGGGGCTGGGCTGGCCCTGTACGATGTGATATTAAACCAGTGAGATGAGGAGGAATCTACCCGGAGCGAGAGCATTATACATGGCCAGCTCAGCCCTATTCGCTCAACATTCTTTAGGCGGAACGGTCACCTTTTTAGCAAAAACGACACTTTTTAAATAAAACTTTCTATATACTATATTATGTGTTGCAATCGCTGTAATTGTTTTAGAGATATTTGAACTATTTTGCACCAGGGGAGTTCCGTGGCATCAGGTAGCCAGGCCGGCATTGTCTAATCATTTCATGTCGTGAAGTTCTCTACCTTCTTCTCGATCCAGCCTTACAGAGGCTGTCTGAACCAATATCTATATATAATTACATAGATTTACTTATTGTAATGAACTATTATAATGAACTATTCAGCATATCCGACCCAGAGCTGCCGTCGGGGGTTGTCTGGACCCCTTTATTCCATCGCATAGGATGGGGCAAGTGGGGGTCCTGCTCTCCTTCATGCTTGTGGTCCCCGAATCTCTAAGAAAACGGAGCGCTGGGATATAATTTTTAATTTTAGAGCTCCATGCAAATACCAAATGAAGGAGGGGTGTGATAGGTAGCAGCACTATGGGCCCTCTTAAGTGCAGGACCCAGGGCCTTAAGGGCAGCCCTTATACGCTTCCCCAGGTAAAAAACAAAGACCTGGAAACGCAGGGGCCACGTTGCCTCAGGGGGCCACCACCCACTGCCTACCGAGCAGCGGGAGACGGACACTGAAGCGGGTACACAGGCTGCACCATACCGAGGCATCTCACATTTGTGAGATTTGTTTATTTTTATTTAATTTTATTAAAAACTATTTAAATTAAATATATTTAATGATATTATTGAATATATTTTTTTTTATATTATTTTGCTGGAGTTATTCACCTTCGGCACTAAGGCAGTTATTTTTTTAAGGTTTTTTTTTAATTAATTTTATTTAAATCAAATGATTCAAAAATATTTATAGATTTTCTTGCTTATAATTTAATGCACACTTTATGCCTTAATATCGGAATTATTATTACCCGCTGCTGTTTTCAGCCGGATCCCTGGTTTTCATGTTTTGTTTTTTTTCTTTCTCCCGTTGAGGTAGTTGTCATTCATACGGCTTCGTTCTTGACACTGAAATAACAGACCCCTGCCCTATAATTGTTAAACTCAGCTGGTTTTAAAAAGCCATTATTCTGTTTGTCACGAGCTGCCTTAACAAACTAGCCCTTGTCCTTGGATATATGGGCAGAAAGTTGTCAAATGCCCCTTTTCTAGCCTCTAAAAAAAAAAAAATCAATTTCAATCAACACGGAGTGTAATATTATCAAATGTCAACCACCGCGGTCGCGTGCTTCGAAAATTATCCTTGACAGCTTCTCGTCGACTTAATTAAGTGCTACCAAAAAAAAAAAAAAAAAAAGTCAAAATATCTCAAATTGCAGCTTTTTCTCTTTGTGCCTCGCAGATTCTATTGACAGCTCAGAAAAAAAAAAAAAGATTGCCTTTAGGGGTTTTATTGATAGGTCCTTGTCTGATATTGGAATGATTCCTGGGCAGATAAATCACATTTAAATTTGTTAGTAATTGAGGAGAATTGATTGAATCTTTAGGATAGTCCCACCGGGAGAACTTCACCCTCCCTTCGCTGTTCAGAGGTTGTCATCAGAAAAAAAAAAAAAGGAACTCTATTGGAAAGATGGATGAAGTTCGAATTTTTTAACGTGATCAAGTATTGCTTCCGACGGATGGGTGGCACATGTCACGTCAAAATGGTTAGCGGCAACATAAATAAGAAACAAGCCCAACATCAAATGCTGATTGACAAACAATACCCAACCAGGTTAAATGTCAAAGGCTGCTCCACACAAAAAATATTTAGATGAGAAATAGAAATAATCAATTCTTTTAAAGAGTTTTTTTTTTTTGTTTTTTTTTGTTTTTTTTTAAATAGTCCTACGGCTACGAAAAGGTTTTGTGAGCACCAAAAAGAGATATTTATTAAAAAAAATAATAATAATAATTTTTTGGTTGGTATCAAATGACTTTATGACATCATGATTTCTAGTGTATGTGTCACGTACAATATAGCAGTCCGGGAAGAAAAAAAATGGAGCAGGCTTTATAAGAAAAAATGGTTTCTATTAGGTTTTTATCTTCTCCTCTTATGTAAGCCTCGAATAAATTTTTCGGGTGAATTTTTTTTTCTGCTGTAAATAGTGATTTTAGGACTTCTAGATAACCGGGGAGCAACAGAGCTCAAGCCAGACTAGGAAGAGACAGAGAAGCAACAGCGGTTCAGGCACCGACGACCCCAAATGGGTTAGGTAAATAAATACAGGGACAGCTATTTGCCCCCGTAATGTGATCCATGAGCCGTTGCCACCTCTGCAGACCTGCCACCCTAGGCCTAGGCCAAGTTCAGGGGTATTTAGGGTCGCCAAATTCAAAATATTGTCTTACTATAGCATGTTGGTAACAGAGCCCCGGTGCCCTGTATCACACGGCCATGGTGCCTCGCACCCACCCATTATTATAGCACCTTGTTTTAATAATGCCAGCACTGAAAAGGTTAATGCACATACAAGGCAGTTTTTCAGCATCACTGGGGTTAATAAACCATGGGAAGATGGTCCTTATCTACGATTCCCTTGCTGCATGGGCTGGTTACATTGTACCCATTCCATTGTAGGAGACGCCAGCTCCACCTATCAAGAAACAGCCACGCGGCCCAGTAATAAATCAGCAGGACACATTCAGCAAACAAAATACCAAAGCACATTTACCGAAAGGCAATGCATAGAACGCAAATAAAAGGAGCACACAAATGATCCAGTCAGGATGTAAACGCTTCCAAAGTCCTTGTGACTCTAGAAACTCTGATCATCCTATGTGGAACATGGAAAAAAAGTTTTAGGCATTGAGGCACAATTGTTAAATCAGGCCAGTCCAGGGGGCTATTGTCCTCCCCCCCTTGCTAACCCTCCCCGGCTTTGAATGTAATGAGTGTACGTACAAGGCAACTTGAACCTGACTATTACTTTGATGCATGGAGTATTATAATGTGCTATACTGCAGCAATAACAGAATAATAAAAATACTTATCATATATCTAATCTTTTGTAAGATTTTTTTAAATTTGTATAATAGCTTTGAGATAAAAATAATTTTTTATATGTTTTAATATAATACTTTAAGCAGGATTTTGGGAATATATTAACACTGTATTCTACATTTATTTATTTTTACAGGTAAAATAACAGTTCTATTAACTTACTATTATATATATATATATATATATATATATATATATATATTATATGGTATGAAAATAAAGCACTTTTAATGTATATATATATATATATATATATATATATATATATATATATATATATATATATATGATATGCTATGAATATAAAGCTTTCTTTAATGTGTTTTTTTCATTTGTTCTTGCAGGTTCTTTAATGGAGATTTACTCACCTAGGAAATGAGTGATCGCTCTTGGACGATTATTGACAATCAAAAACACGAGATCCGATTCCAGGAGCTAGAACGTTGACAAGTAACATTTAGCGAGGACGTCTGAGTAACTTGCATATCGAAGCCGACTGAAGGATTTAGTTATTGACTTTTTCGGGGTAAATCACTGTTTTATCATCAAACATGTTTGTCTAATTAATGACCTGCGTCGAGACGGAACAGAAATAGTTATTAAGATACATGGCTTTCAATGCGGTTTTGAAAGTTCCGGGGGTTAGCGTGATCTGCGGGTTTCCATGTATATAATAACTCTAGATTGTAAGCTCTTCGAGCGGGGGCCTTCCTCACCTGTTTCTGTAAGTCAGATAGTTATGCTATATACTACTCGTTATGTCCTGTCTACCCATTGTACAGCGTTACGGAGTATGATGGCGCTATATAAAAAAAAAACAGAGCTGCTTATAGGATTCGTGGAACACGGGGGATATTTTTGGCGGGGACCAACTGGACTAGGAATGCTAGCAGAAATCTCTGGGTGATATCCTTAGAACGTCCGGTGCTTGGACCAGAGAAATAGAGGATGATCAGGGCCGGCTCGACAATGGAGCCGAGTGGGGCAACCGCTCCAGGCGGCACTTTTAAAGGGGCAGAAATTTGCCGCCCCAAGTCCTTTTTTTTTAATTAATTTTTTTTTTTTTTTTAAAGCCGAGAAGAGAGAGGGGCGCCGAGTGGTTTTCGCTTACCAAGTTGTCAGTACCCGCTGGGCGCCCCCTCTCTCCTCTGCGAGCCCTCTAGCTCGGTCTCGGTGCCAGCTTGTAATGCTGAGCGTCGGAAGATGACGTCATTTCCGGCGCTCAGCATTACAAGCCGGCACCGAGACCGAGCAGGGAGACTCACCGCAGGACTGCTGAAAGGTAAGTACGGGGGGGGATAGATAATGGGGGGGCGGCAGGGAGAGGAAGGATAGATAATGGGGGGGCGGCATTTTAAACTTCGCCCCAGGCGGCATTTTGTCTTGGGCCGGCCCTGAGGATGATACCCACAAAGAAAAGAAAGGGAAGGAAAGAGATAAATAAGAGCGTAAATAAGAGAGACAAAGGTAGTAATTTAAAGACTTGCGCGGCGTTGACTGCTGTCCTCATACATACACCTGACTGGGACGCACAGCCCGGAAATCCACTTAATTGGGAAGCTTAGCGATGGTAAGTGATCACAATGCATTAACTTAATGTTGTTGCACATATGCTTTTAAGCCTCAATCACTTCATTACATTTCTTTTAAGCCGCGCGCCGAGAGAGTCTCTCGTAAGGCTCTAGTAAGCAATAAAGACTTGTGGCCTGTGATATAAGTGATCGGGGTCCCAGGGGACGACTCGGAGGAGGGAAAGCCACGTCAGCCGGGATTAACCAAGTCTAAATTAAGAGTTTGTTTATATATCTTTTGCTCCGGGATAAAAGTATCTGGTCTAGTGTTCCTTGGTGGTTCGTTTTACCGCAGTACGCATTAAAATAAGGGCAGACGCGCAATAAACGGAGGATAACATCCTTACCCCAACACAAAAAAACGGATATTCTATTGATGTGTGTCTACAAAAGTTACAATATGAGTTAAGACGTTAAATAATTGTTATAGGATGACTGCCGGAATAATCAGATTTAGTTATATGGTAACGTTCTAACAGAAATTACATATTTCAAAGACTAATCTGTAACTATGCCAAATAAAAAGAAATTGTTCATTCTTAATAGAAACATAGAATCTGCCGGCAGATCGGCCCCATTAGCCCCCCTGTTTCTCCTGCTGTAAAGCCGTCGGTCTCGTCTTAGATTCAGGAGCCGTATGCCGATCCCGCGCATGTTTATATTCTCTTATTCTTTTTTTATAATATATACCCCGGCATACGTATGAAGAACGGGGTGAGCCTTATTCACTGTTTTCTCTGTTCTGTGTCCCTCCTTTTCACTCCTAACTCCTCTAATCTTTTTCCACCTCCTAGTCCTCCTCTCTCCTGGCACAAGTGAGGGCGTCATGCCCGGTCCTCCAAAGTGGGTGATATCGGTAGACGTCATCTCTCCCTCCTTTGATGCACATCTATTCCATACAGAGCACCGGGGGGCACGCTTCTACAAGAATTAGTCATTTTGGGTTACTTTAGACCTTCACAAAGAGAAAGGGCTAGTGACTGCTCCTGTATCTTCTTCTATCCAATATTTGAAGAATGGGGGGGGGTGGTAAAAAATTCAAAGGGGTTTTTATTAAACCTAGTAATATGCCCCTAATAATGTATACCAGAGTAGGAAACACACAACATCATCATCCTTCCTCATGGCTACTCGTCTCCTGGTATTACAAGCTACGTAGATACACTTTTAAAACTTTTGCCAGAAGTTGATGGGTGTATGCCTGGCACTGATGGGGTTAATAATTCTGGCGGAGCTGAGGGGCACAAGGGCTTCAATTAGCGAGTGATATAACCCAAACCTCCCAACAGTCCCGGTCTATCAAGAAAAGTCCCAATTTTTTTAAAACCTCCTCTTGTAAAAAAAAAAATAAAAAAGGCTACATTAGAAGCGAAGGGCCTTTTCCCCGCCACATTTCGAAACATTTTAACGCACCCCCTGCCTGCTCTCACATCTTTAGGTCTTTTATTCTCACAAGAAAATAAAGACTTCATTGGCAATATATTAGGGCTCAAAACCTTAAGGATTCTTTTACAGTTTTCACCCTGAAATTCTATTTTATGGCAACCCCTAAAATGACCCCAGCGCCCCAGTAACATCCAGTAATAATTATTATTTTATATTATTCTAGTGGTGGGTTAAATATTATTATTTATTAATTTATATAGCGACACCATATTCCAGAGTGCTGTACAATGGGTAAACAGGACAATTTGGACAAAAGAAACAAAAAAGATGCCCAAAAAAGCTTATAGGATCTGAATTTGTGCCCGCAAGAATTACTGCCGGAACCTTGGATTTTGGTTCTTTCTGCAGTAACTCCAGAAATGCAGAGGCCTGAAATCAAACGGAAACGTCACAATGTCCAGGCCGAAACACGATTGCTTCCATCGAGTGTCTAAGGGATCCTTTAAACTTACAAACCCCCCAATGAATGTTCCGAGCATGTATGAGAACATAAATATTTTCTGTACCAATTACACAATAATGAATACACTGTTACCCTGAGATAAGGGGGGGGGGGTTGAAAGCATCTGACAAGGTCCGTGGGTTGGATTGAAGACGTTGAAATATTTCGAGTGCCCCCTATAAAAACAGTAAATGAAGCTTTGTGTAACACTTTTGTTTATAGGCGTTAACAGCCGTCTTCTTCCCGGAATGATTTAACGGAAAGATCAGCTCTCTGTCAAGTGGCCAACGGGAAGGGTCATTTATCAACATGGCAGGAGTCTTACAGACACAAAAATGAAGCATATTCCGCAATTTATGCTCCGGGCTATCTATAGAAGAGGACTTTGTCAGGTTGGAAGCGACTAAACCTGCTACAACATACTGACTGGGAAGGATTTCCACCGATATGGAATGTAAATGATCATTTAATAAAATAGGTTATCAAACACGTTAAGCCCCTGGAATGGTTAGGATACTTAGTCTAACTTGGGCTTCTCTCAAGAACCAACAATTGGGTTGAGCATCTGTTCCATTACACCATTCTTTTCAACAGAAACCATGAGAAGGAACCTTTCCGGGGATGTGAAGTCCAAACTGGTCAGGACACTGACGGGTTATTGCCATAGAAGAAGCTTCAAAGAAGATTCTGTGTTTTTTATGTGACCCCCACCCCTTCAGAAGAAAGAATAAAATGGCAGATTTGCAAAACTTTTAGCTCCTAAAAGACCTCTTTCATCATAATATACTGTAACCCATATAATAACTGGGATAACATAAGTTTCTTGGAACATTCTTATAGGGAAATCACCATGGAAACCAATGGAATGCTCCTACTTACCAAATACCATCTTAATGTCATCTTTACCGCCAATGAATTCTACGTGCCCTCCAGGGAACCCATTGGGTATGGAGGTCTAGGTTGGAGGCCATCTCCAGCTTTATAATGTTTCTCTATTTTTAAGGACTGTCTTACCTGAATATTTGTTGATGGTGTCCTTGGATTTATTTTAAGGTTATTTTATGAATGACTATTTCAAAAAAGATGCACATTTCCTCCGGACTCGAAGGGTTTTCCAGTGTTTCGGTGAATTATGGAGCAGAAGAACGTAATTGCCCAAGATGGAAACTACTGAATGACCTCTCGTCTTCCTGACATGTTCCTGCTGTGTGATAAACGATGACACATTGAAGAATTACCCATGTGATCACTGCAGGGGGCACTTCATTGTCCTGGTGTTTTACACATGCTATACCTGAAGCAGGACAGCAGTATGTGAAGTTAACAACCTATATCATTCCATCAAAAATGTTCTACACAAACAAGCTGAGACCCGATTCCATGTGACGTGACAACGCAATATATAATAACGTTCAACCGAAATATAAAGTTTAACAAAACATGAGTAAAAATAAGGAATTTAAGGCCAATTCTGTTGTTTTTTACAGTTTTAGATATTAGAACTTAATCTGAATTATTATTATTATTTTGACACATTGTTGTTATTGATGATGCTCATCATGAGGCAGTTAAAAGATGAATATATACAGAATAATTCCTGGTTGTGAATTCGGAGTAAGCCTTTGGGTTCCATAGAAGAACCCATCTGATATGGTATATGTGCGAAATAATTGTTCCAAAAAACACTAGTTTTTTTTAAGGAGGTGCCTCGGATGGAACTGGAATTTATGTTATTGATGTTTTTTTTGTTTGTTTTGTTAATTAAAAGAAATTTTATGGGAAATGATTATATTTAGTATGGGTAGGTGGGTGAAGGTTTTACTAGAGTTATATGGATCAAATCAGCACTGCTTTGAGATGGGGGTGAAAGACGAGCTCCCCCCCCCAAAAAATGTGACTTTCAAACAAAAATGTAAGGTTTTTAAAAATGTGTTTTTTGTTTTCATATGATACAAAGTTTTCAGACAGCTCTATGATTGCCATGTGTATGTGTTTCTAGTTTCTGTTATCTTGACCCGCTCTGCAAGACAGGCATGCTGGGCTTTGTCTACTAAACTGAGTGAATTGGAAAAAAATTGCAAGTTTACAACAGAAAGCTCACATGGGTTGGATAAAATACCAAATGAACAAATGACAATTTGCTAAACCCAACTTCGCATTTGCACGTGTGTAGATCCCTTATTAGCCATGTGCCGTTTGGGAGGGTTAGTAAATTAAGCCTTGGTGTTGAGCTCCAACTATAGCCCCCTCATGATACTAAAATAAGCAAAGAAAAGCAAGGACCCCAACCGTAGCCTCCCTCTCTACCCCTATCCCATGCACTGTAGGACGAGGGTCTTAAAGTAAAAATAAATCCTTGGGGGCATCTTGCCCATTGGGTTGAGGAGGGATAAAATTTGGATTGGGAATATACGGACCTCATTGTTTTGAAGATATTTAATTTTAAATGTATCAAAGCTCTCATTATCTAATCAGTTTCCCACCCTGACATTCCCTCCTTTCACCTCCCTGCCATCCTTACAAAGGCTGCCTGAACCAATTAACAGCAATCAGCAACTTCACAACAAGGGAGACATAGCCACGCCTGGGACACGCCTCACTCCCCACCCATTTCCCCGATGGTGGGAACACCCACTGACATCAATGGGACCGCCCACCGACGCCAGCATTCTGGCTGCATCCCGCAAGGATAGTCAGAGCCCACAAGTTCCCTGGAATGGATGGAACTTAATATGAAGGAATAATCATAGATCCTAAAAACAGGAAGTAAAGATGGCTGCTCGTATGGCACACATAAGGCAAATTCCTAATATATTTATTACTTATTTTAATCCTTAAACGTGATTATATGGGTTATTTCTCGCACAGAAGTAAAATGTAAGATTTAGGACGCGTGACAGCCCGTCTTTGAGTAAATTATTTGCATGGCAGGTGTATTCTCTATATTGGATTTTTGATTAGCCGACCCCCCCCCCCTTATAATAACCCAGCTATGTGTATAAATTTAGCACTATGCATCAAACCGTACGTCCCTTATCCACCCATTATCTTTTATTATGATTATCTTTCATAATTATTGCAAATGATTTTTCTCTCAGACTTTCCTTAACGCGTTCACGTTCTTGATAGAAATACAACCACCAGAGAACCCAGAGAATTATTTATGGGAACGCAATATTATTTGTTGCGAGAGATTTCGCAGCGTTCTTATAACTTTGTTGTAATTAAGTCTTATTAGATTGCTAGATGAATAACAATTAAATAACGCGCAATATTTATTCATCCAGGTGCGATGCGCAATAAAACAGAATTAGAAATAGTCCTTTAAAAAAAATGAGGGTTTTTTTTCGTAATTCCATTTAAGCAATCAAAAAAAAAAAAAAAAAAAGAGATTTTTGGTGCGGGGAAAAGAAATTGTTGTTTTTGCTTCTGTTTTTACTTCTATTAAATGAAGATTACGCCCCAAAAAATAATTTAGGCTAAATTACCTTCATGCACTGTGTATTGCATAATTTCATTTGCCATTTATGTTGTGTGTACTTGTCTTTTCCCACCTCTCTTCTCTATATCCCTTTGTCCTGATCTCTCTCTAATTTTTTCCTGTTTTATTCTCTTTATCGTTCTACATATCGTTCTACACCCCTTCTTCACTGTTCCCTATCTCTTTCTTAATTGGATTTCTGATCTCACTCAACTTTTTCTCTCTATGTGAAATATGTCCCACCATTCCACCCGGGGCCGGCCCGACAATGCAGCTGAGTGGGACAATGGCTCCAGGCAAGCCCTTTTTTTTTTTTAAAGCGGAAGAGAGAGAGAGAGAGAGAGGGGCGCCGAGTGGTTTTCACTTACCAAGCTGTCAGTACCCGCTCGGCGCCTCTCTCTCTCTCCTCTGCAAGCCCTCTAGCTCGGTCTCGGTGCCGCCTTGTAATGCTGAGCGCCGGAAGATGACGTCATTTCCGGCGCTCAGCATTACAAGCCGGCACCGAGACCGAGCAGGGAGACTCGCCGCAGGACTGCTGAAAGGTAAGTACAAGGGGAGAGGAAGGGTAGATAATGGGGGGGGCGGCAGGGAGGGAGAGGAAGGGTAGATAATGGGGGGGGCGGCATTTTAAACTTCACCCCAGGCGGCATATTGTCTTGGGCCGGCTCTGATTCCACCCTTATTTTACCTCCTTCATGATCTGCTTCCCAACAACTGTCCTTGAATTCTTTCTATCTCTTCTCCTTAACTTGCTTTCTACCACTGTCCTTTAACTCTTTCTCCCTTTCTATCTCTTCTCCATAACTGCACCTCTTATCCTGAATTATCCCTCATTACCTTTTTTCTTTTTGTCTTAGCCTTTCTCTTCATTCTCATTAACATTCGTCCAGAAAACACATTCATTGAGTTCTGTAGCAGCTTTACCCTACTGGTCTACCCTTCCCTTATGGACCCTCACTTATCAAGTCTCTGAGATTTTCTTCATGGCTCCCCCCAGTCTGTTTGGTCTTACATGAGGGTTTGGGGAGACTGGCTTCTTTTGGCAAAGGTGAAGTTGGGTTCCTTAATGATGAGGAGGATTTAGCAGTTAGCAGAGATGCGGAATGTTGTGTCATTCCCCGTATAAGACGTTGGTCGGTTCCAGCATGTTATAGAGCGCTGCCATGAAAACGTTGCCTTTTCCAGGATTATCATTAGGATGGGTGAGCGTGGGAGGTAGAGAGTCACTCACGCTACTCCACGAGTATGAAATCACGACCATGGGATTTTATAACTTCTTGTATTAGCAATGACGATGGAACGATTTACCAACCTGAGTAGAAGATGGAAACAATACTTATGTAAAAGAACCATAATAATAATCAACTTAGACTCTATTACTGGCAACAGCGGGCAAGAAGGCATTTTTTAAAATCATAAATATCACATTTATGTTTTCGCTGCGCAAGGGTGTGCGTCCTTGATCTCTTAATTGTTCGTTTTTGATAGGACTACCTGGCCTTTTCTTTTCTAATCCAGGTCCTGTCATGCAGTAAATCCATTCAAATCCTTGTGATCACAAAAAAATCTTGGAGTTTAACCCCAGGGGGAACATAAATTCTCTATGTCTGTTCTCTATGTCTCTTACTGTCAGATTTACCGACTGATACTGAGCCAAGGTCTAGGTAAGGTCCCTACAACTATGTCCCAAGTGGCCACCAGTGGCATATTATGTCACTGATTGACTAGTCCTAGCTTAGGGGTCCAGGGTGGTGGCAACCCCAGTATGGCGGTTGCCCTATGTGGTACAGCCTCAATAGTACCCTATGCCACACGTAACATGAGTCCCTTCTAGAGGTAGGTCTTGGGGTAGCTTATGGAGCCCAAATGTATATTTAAAAACCCTAAAGATTGGGTTTTCTTATTTTTTTTTCACTTTTATCTCAAACTGTTCCATGAGCTATTATCATTTTTGCCATTCAATGCTCTTTTCATATACGAGGTTAACATTCTTTCCTTTTCAGAATAAAATACATAGTATCAAAAGTGAGACAATCATTTCTACTTAAAAAATGATATATGGAATAGCCAAAAAAAACAACACACATATATATATTATTTCAACTGATAAATGTAATTGCAGATTCCAACAGCGCTCTCATTGAAAACAAATCTTCACCCTATTATACATTTATTTTATCTTGACCTTTTTTCTGTGCCGGCTCATCAGCGCCGCACATTAGCTGTCACCCTGTTTAATAGCCGTGCATTGTATGCATGCGTTGAATAAAGAAATAGCGGTTGTAAGCTTTCTCAAATATATTGTACGCAAAACAAAAGTTGCCCTGAAGTTTGACTGTAATACATTCCATGGAAGTCGTCAATAAAGAAACATGAATTAGAAATAGCGGATTTGCTAAGGAAGGGGTGAGGTTCTGGTCCTTTTCTAATTCAAAATATGAAATTTCCATCACATTATCCTTTTTCTTTTAACTCTTGTTACCATGTGTAAATTTTCTCTCACAACATAATCTTGGAAGAAAAAAAAAAAATCTTAGGTAATTTCGGTTTTACAAATTATCAGAAATCGGACCCAAAAGGTGACAAAGAATGGAGACTGAGCAGTTTTTACTGGGTACTGTGGACAAACTCAGTAGCTGGCCTGTGTTGGTAAGATGAAGCGAGTTGTTGGTGGATAAGTAGTCTTTAAGGTTCTCCAATGCCGGGAAGTAAATGGGGTACCTCTACTTACACAACCATGAATATATCAAGGTAGTCTGCGAGTGACATTACGGGACCTAAATGTCACGATGCCTGCGCCGTATACAAACATGGAAACTCATTATTTTTTCTTGTGTCTTTGATGTAGAGATACTTTTATAGATCGGCGCTGAGAACGAGAAGGGACTCGTAGTTGGGATGTGATTGGAAACATGTGGGGGTCCACAAAAAAAGGGGTGACAAGGGTGCCATTACAACATGGTCTTTAAAGTATGTGGGGAAAAGGCTGACCTGAATATAAGGTAAAGCTAAGGAGGACCATGTAAGGTTTAAGACCTTAAGGCTTATATCTGACATTTTAGTCTATGTTTCTATGTTGAACAGTAAAAATATATACAAAATACAGGAATTGTGCCCTTTAACCTTAACATATACAGAATACCGTCATGGAAATGTGTTAAAAGTTGATTGCGAGTTTAAAGATTGTGCATATGATATAAATATATATATATATTACAGTATATTTCCCACTTGCCTTTCACATATTCCTATTTACTGTTTGAAAGGGAAAAATTCATTGCTATTGGTCTTAAGGGAAATTGGTTTATTTGGTTGCTCAGAATTGCTAGAATTCTTGAATACCTTCATGAAAACATTACCAGGGAAGGGAAACCGTAGTTAACATCCCAGATGGTCCTTTAGGAAAGAGTTGCATGATAAGAAAGATACATGAAAAGTGCTAAAATCAGTAACCCTACACATCACGCTTTTTCTTAATACATTTTGCATATTATGCTGTGATTTTGCAGAAAACACAATAATTTGTATAGCCAAAATCTAATATATATATATATTATTTGCAAGTAAAGACAAAAAAATTCCCATTATTCACCAAAAAAGTGTTATGCTTCCAGTATTTAATAAATTGATTTATTAAATACATTTGAATCCATTTAATAAAGTTTATATGTTTTTAATTACAATTCATACAGCTATATGTATATACACCCTTGACAAGTTTAGAATTTTATGATATCTACCTATTATATATGTGGTTGGCACTGAAAGAGTTAAGGGGGCATAGCCGTTTGTCAGCCCTGGGATCCGCCTTATAGGTGCAATATTTTTGATGGATTCTGGAGGTAATTTTAGGACAGGTTTATGCTTTTAGCAATTAATGGCATATTCTTATCGCAGAATATGATGGTGCAATATAAAATAACAAATCATATTATTTTGCACTGTTGGGGCATACTAGTTAACCCAGGCAACAAAAGTTTTATACTCGGAGCACCAGGCACATACACACATGTTTTTTTTTTGGCATATGTCAGATCAGCAGAGCCAATCACAAATTTTGGATCCATTCACTAAGAAGTTAAGTGGTCCATAAAGTTAAGGGTTAACTCGACTGACTAGACCTAACTAGCCCTTTCATGCTAGCACTTGCAAAACAACTTGTTGATTGGCTAGAATGTGAGTGCCTGCAGCTTTACATTTGTGAGTTTCAGGCGAGGTCATGCAAGTTCAATTGAATTTCACCAAAATCTACCCCCGTTCACCAGAGAACTCCAGTGGTTAGAAGATGAACTACATAGACTTGAGTGATGTCCATAGACTTGAATTGATCCCAACCATGGTAGGCACTGTATGGGCTCCGTCCCTCACATAGGTTTACTCATACATTTAGTCCTTTTAAATAGGATGGGGCCCACTGATTTCATTTATTTTTAACGTACACCTCCTTTTTTTTTGGATGATAGCCAATATTAGTGTGAAATGTGTGAAATGTTTGGAAAGAGTTAGCAAGTGGAGGTATAAACCTTAACTTGAAGGACCGCTCGACTATGCCTGAAAAAGGGGGCTCAGTGTCCTGAAAGTTGGCGTTAAACCCCATCTTCTGCGGTCACAAGAGAGATTAGAAAAGTCTAGAAAACCCACAGCTTCTGTTTCGGTGCATAAATAATAGGTGCCCATCCACCCGGTCTATTCTTTCTAATGCAGCCCTTAACATCAAAAGCGTTGGATAATTCTGATGTATGGAAACGACTAGTATCATTTTTGTTGTATCTGTGTATTAAACATGTACAGATATATATATATATATATATTATATATATTATATTAGCTCGTACAATGCCCACAGATGAAACAGAGCCAGATGCACATGAGTACACAGATCCCATTCCAACGAGGTGATTAATTTAGCTGAAACTCCGAGCTCGTTGAGTTCCTATTCGTTTCACACTGTTTTGCCTGTTTTCATATTGAGCTAAGGGTGTTTTGATTTAAATATTCAGACCAACCCACGGAGCATAAAATGATATTGGCGACACGCTGGCAAAATCCGACACGACGAAAATCGGCAGAAACAATATGCGCTCGCGCTTTTACAGGACGGAGACCATAAGTCAAAAACAAATAACAGAGAGGACTGCTTGCGTGGGGCTCGACGGGGCTAATTGGGAAGCATAATGTGGGGGGGGGGGAACAAGACTTCTTCTACGATCGGAGATAAGGAAGGCATTACGCGATAAAGACGCATTTATGATTTGTATATTTGTTTGTATGCGTTGGGCTTTCGCGGTCGGAACATCTAGCTGAGAAATACCTACAACGGGATTATCCGACCTGCCAGAAGCTTAGCGTTAAATCCCCGTAGTGGTCAGAAGGCCCCCTCTCTTTAGTGTGGGATTTTAGCACTTACCGCATGCATTTTAGCACCGTCGATTTTCCCCAGTGCCTGCAGAGAACAGAGCTCTAATGGATTAGCATACATCATCCTCTTGATTACTGCTTAAATATTTATCAGACTATTATACATTTAGCGACTGGGGAGATGGGAACACAATCAGGGCTCTCAATACGGTGGAAGGGTTAATTACAGGAAGTATAAATCCCCTTCATTTTTACAGGGAAAAAAATAAATAAAAGATAAAACGTGGATCTTGAGATTAGAGCAATGTGTTATTTACATGAAATGTTACATAAAGTAGTCTGATCCTCGCAGGACTCAAAATGTATTAATCACACGAGCGTTATTTGTACAAAGTAAATGAGAAACGCGCTTACCGTTGAAAATCTGGCTTAGCGCTCTGTAGCTAAAAGGAAATACAATTTTTCTGGCTTTAAGTGTTTGGTTCCATGATTTAAATGAAAGCATATTAAATGAATTAGTTAGGGGTTTTTTTTTGGGGGGGGGGAAGTATTGTTGAAGGGTTTTATTTCAAGAGTGGAATGATATTCCTGGTGGACCTACCAAGGCGCAAAGTCCATACCTGTAGGCTTCAAAAGATATGGAAGAAAAATCACCCCCATGTCTTGACATTTGCAAGAACATCGCTTTTCATTTACTTTCTAGTTGACATTGTGCTAGAAAGTTAATGAAGAAACGATGGAGTTTTTTTTTTTGACTCAATCAGATGATGGACCATAGAGGTAGAGGAACTCCAGTTTATGGACCCTGAGATGAACAAGTCTTTCCTCCTGCTTTCATGTTTCAGAGACCAAGTTTTTGTAGGTCGATGTCACTGTCCAATTGCTTCGCCATTTAGGTGCCATGGGTCAATTTGGCACCAAAGTGCATCCTGGGCAAGAGTATCTTACTCTACATATTTCCAGTCCCCCCCTTGCACTAGCACCCTTTTAGAGAGTTCTTTAGCATCTCAAAGTGTGCTATTATTTTGTGTCTTCTGGGGGTCAATTGTGTTTCCTTCCTCTGGTTTATCCGACTGATTCTGGCTACGGAACTTTGTCTTGTTTGCGTGGACTTCATTATGTCCCATCCTTTGTACCATGCATTTGTTGACCTCTACCTTCCTTCTACCTCTTTACGAGGATTCCATAGCGTGGACTGGCTACAGTATCTGTAGCATAACAAGTGTCCAAAGTGCGTTCTAATAATGGGAATAGAATGGCATAGAATCAAAACCACATCAGGAAGAATGGTGCTACGGGTATATGTAATTATATATGTTTATACCAGACAAAAGGGGACATCTGTGTCCACGTTTTGTGGTTATTTACTAACCCAGTTCATTAGCATTAGGACATCATCATCAACAGCCACTCAAACACAGCGCAGATGAATAAAATAACACCACTGCTCTAGGACTTTGCTTTACACTGAACTCCAATATAATCTCATGCAAATTGGTACTTATCAAAATTAGAAAATGAGACTACACTAATTAATGCTTTGATTAAACATAAATATAATTACACAAAATGGGTTTCTTCCCTTTAATGAAATGAGGCATGGTAAAGAACAGGCCAGGACATCTCCCTTGGATGTATTTGGGGACTGAATGGAAGCAGCATGTGACATGTCGTTAAATATTTGCCAACGTTTTACTGACGATATTGGGTATTAAATGTAACACTATGATTGTCAGAGGGTAGCGCTTAGGTTTTGGATCTTCTTAGATCTAATTTTTAGTTTATGTTTTGTATTTTTAATACGCGGAATAATACCGTAAAATTCTGAGTCCCTTTGACCATCATCTGATTGAGTCAAAAAAAAAAACTCCATCGTCCCTTTGTTTCCGTTCTCAATTAAAGTTGTTATCTTAACCCCTTAATGACAAAGCCCGTACATGTACAGGCTCAAAATGCATTGTTTCCAAAGGGTTTAGGGACTGCCCATTGTCCTTAAGGGGTTAAAGGCAGATTACTGAAGGAGTTCTTTCCTACTGCTATCCTTTCCCTTTTCAAACTGTATTTGAGCGGTTGTCCATTGCCAGAAAAAAACGCAGTGTCCCATAGAACAAATATTTTTCCCATGGTGTATGAACCCCAGCGATGTATATATTAATAACCCCACAGTAATGTCGGTCAGCTTTGACAAAAACCTGGCTTTATCTAATTTTCCCCCAGTAAACTCCCTTTATCTGCAGACCTGGAGGCCGCCATTGCTGTCAATCATGTGACTTTCCCTGCTCAGGCACCACACTGAGCTGATGCTTTATGGCAATGCTAATGAAGTCCGTTCTCCATAGACTTTTATTAGTCAAGGTGTCCGGCTGAACAATTAAGAAGTTATTCCTTTGTTTCCACACGGGCAGTGTGATAAGGGGTGTTTGTTGGGGTGTTTGTCTAGTTCAGATAACCTGAAAACATTATATCATGCCCAAAAAAACCGAGATGTTTCAAAAAATAAAACAATATTTTTAAACGTATTGTTAATTTAATTCTAGTAATTAAACAAAATGATGGGAGCTCACCCTTTTAGCGCCAGTCATTTTACTCTACAACTTGAGAATCTTAAATTGCTGAAATATTTGGTTATCTGATAACAATTTTCAAGGTTTCTACAATATCTTCCCTCTACACTTTTTTCTGTATATATTTTTTAAATAATCCCCGATTACTTAGTTTTATTATTCTTAGTTTTATTATTCATCTAATTGATATTAGCACCGGTTGTTTGCGTTCTGTTTATTTACATGATGTAATACCCTGTGGTTCCACATGTTGTGCGACCTCCTTGATGTAAGATAATGTAATGCCAGAAGGAACACGGGAGACTGTATTTCCCGGCGTCTATAATCAAATGTCACTCTCCGCTGTCTGTAATTACATGATGTCATTTATTTAACAAGGGTGGCTCATTTATTCGCTTGTCACCATTAAAAGACACATGTTTTGGTATTTTAGATAAATTTTTAACTTAATGTGTCTGTTCTGTTGATAACTTCAGTGAATGATATCATTGAAGTCCCACTAAACATTTTTTTTAACCTTAAGAAAACAAGTTCTTACACGCGGTATATAGAATTAAAATTTACTCATTCATTCCCTTAAGAGGTTAAATGGGGAGTCTCATTGAAGTTCTCTCTTTGATCATAACCCCCAGCGCTGTATAGAGTAATATACCCCCCAGCACTGTATAGAGTAATATACCCCCCAGCACTGTATAGAGTAATATAACCCCCAGCACTGTATACAGTAATATAACCCCCAGCACTGTATACAGTAATATAACCCCCCAGTGCTGTATACAGTAATATAACCCCCAGCGCTGTATACCGTAATAACCCTCCAACGCTGTATACAGTAATATAACCCCCCAGTGCTGTATACAGTAATATAACCCCCCAGCGCTGTATACAGTAATATAACCCCCCCAGTGCTGTATACAGTAATATAACCCCCCAGCGCTGTATACAGTAATATAACCCCCCAGCGCTGTATACAGTAATATAACCCCCCAGCACTGTATATAGTAATATAACCCCCCCAGAGCTGTATACAGTAATGTTGACAAAAACCTGGTTTTATCTCATTTTGCCCCAATAAACCCCCTTTATCTGCAGACCTGGAGCCGCCGTTGCTGTCAGTCATGTGATATTTTGGGTGACTTTCCCTGCACAAAAACCACACTGAGCTGATACTTTATGGCGATGCTAATGAAGTCCGTTCTCCCATTGACTTTCAGTAGTCTGAGTGTCCAACAGTGTGAGTCATTCCATTGTTTCCCACAGGCAGTATGATAAGGAGTCGGGGTGATTGTCACATGGGCGTAGGAACCCCTAAAAATCTGAGGGGGACAGCATTTTCTCACACTATCTACCCTCTCCCTACCCCCTTCTCACTAGCTACCCTCTCCCTATCGCCCCCTTCTCACTAGTTACCCTCTCCCTACCACCCCCTTCTCACTAGCTACCCTCTCCCTACCCCCCCTTCTCACTAGCTACCCTCTCCCTACCCCCCTTCTCACTAGCTACCCTCTCCCTACCCCCCCTTCTCACTGTCTACCCCAGGGGTGTCCAAGTTTTTTCTGCAGTGGGGAACTTTATCAGAATTGTATACGTGCGCAGGCCGCACTCATTTTTCACTGTGAGAAAATATGGCCTTTGATAAAATATGCAGATTAAAATAAGGTAAATGACACAAAACCTTTACTTTTCCTCTCACTGATTTCTGGGCCTAGAAAGTTTTGTGACTACAAATTCAGGATAATTCAAAATGAAATAGTTCTATTGATTCTAGGGATGCATCAAAATGAAAATTCTGGACCAAAACATTCAGGGTTCACTTAGCCAAAACGAAAAATGACCCCCCACCTTTAAAAATAATAATAAAAACTCACATTTTTAATAAAAGTAGGTAACACACCACAATTGGACAAAAAAATTAGCAATATGACTTGGCATGATAGGAGTGTGATTGCTAACAGCAATCACACTCCTATCATACCCAGGCAGCCAGTACACGCTGGTACAGGGTGGCTGTAAGTGATGCGCAGACCCCATACTGCTGGCAGCATCAATAGACAAGGGGGGCAGCTAGGTTTCAGCATGTACTGGCTGACTTGGCATGATAGGAGTGTGATTGCTAACAAACACCCTCCCCACCCCCTTACCTGCACTGCAGCTCCTCTATGCCTCTCACAGACTTCAGCAGGGGGCGCGGCCTCCCTCTGCACTCTCTGGTATTGCACAGAGGAAGCAGGATGTGATGTGATGTCACGTGAACTCTGCTGGGTTCCGCTTCCTCTGTGCAGTACAGAAGACCCTCCCACAGGTAAATAGCAGGGCTCTTGTTGTAGCAGGGCTCGAGGTGCGGACCGCGTAAGATCGGTTGCCCTGGCTGCCGATCTTACGCGGGCCGCACCTCGAGGTCTCGCAGGCCGGATTTGCGACGTTCGGCCCTGGGGGGGATTTCTTCATTATCGGTCCCCCCCCTGCATGAGTTACTGCCCCCCCCCCCGTCCCCCCCGGTTCCTACGCCCATGGATTGTCAGATTGGGGATCAGATAACAGAGCAAGCTGCCTAAATATATTTATATTTTTTGAAAACTACAGCTGTTTGAAAAAAAAAATTTGAAAACTCATTCTTAATTTGATATTAGTAATGAAAAGGTGAGGGTGTCTCTTTAAGAGAAAAAAACAAATATAAGTGCTATTAAGTACCAATGTTCTATGATAAATTATCATACTTTTGATTAATTTGATTTAAGTGGAAATGATTTATTTTCCAATCCATGCCTATTAATAGAATCAATTGTTTGTCAGTTATTAATTTATCAAAGATATACAAATATGCAGATATTCACCAAAATGTGTTTTTTTTTTTGTCTTGATAAATGTTAGCCCTAAATTGAAAATAATTATAGCCTGGGGATTCCTGGGGCCATAAGGAATGTTCCATGTAAAAATATAAAATGACTAATTCAGTGGAAAACACCTGTTTAGCAAGAACAACAAAAAAAAAGCATGTTCTATTACCCAGAGCTTGTCTATAAATTAATCCCATCATTAGTAGAGCAATTAGCATTTTAAGAGAAAACATTAATGGATGTACCTTGTCCTGGGGGGTGTATAGTTACGTCTCAAGAACGTACTTTAAACTCCACTATGTACCCACATGGAATCAGGGGCTGCCCATAGGCACTGAACATGATTTTGTGACCGGCGACCCTACGAGCTGGATTTCAGTCACATGTCCCTTATGGAAATATTTTTATGATTAAAAATCCCATTAACAAGATCTTCCATTACAAGGAAAATTCAAACTGGGGTCCGGTCGAGCCGTCTTGGACTTTTTGCTACAAAAGTCTTCAAACTTCATAAAGCGTCTCCAGATCGCCACTCGCACTCCTTAGAACGGATAATGACATTGGGGTAATTTTTTTCTTAATTTTTTATAAATGTATTTATTTTCTGAACCATACATCATATTACTTATTGACAATTATCCATTTATTACATAGCCCGCACAGGGATTTATGCGGGTATACAATGAATAGACATATTAACCCCTTAATGACAAAGCCCGTACATGTACGGGCTCAGAATGTATTGTTTTCAATGGGTTTAAGGACCGCCCATTGTCCTTAAGGGGTTAATGTAACATTTTGTCAACTTTAAAAATAACAAAAAAACAAATAAGAATAAATAAAATGATATTGGTTACCCCTTATCTATTCTTAAATATTGGACCAATGAGAAATGAAATGAACGTTCCCAAGTCCCCGCTGTGGTTTTCATTCTCCTACTCTGTAGTTAAAATCCCGGCTTGAATACAGGTGACTTAAATCAGAATATCTTTTACTTCTTGCAGATCGGGGTTTTTACAAGGTCCGTTACCAGAATTATTTCATTAAGGAGTCACTACAATAGCAGGGCTGTTAAAGAGTTAATATTTGAGGTTTTTGAGCGTTTGGGCATGGGATTGAAGTGTCGGCCACACAAACAAAACATGAGATCGTAGAATGTGACATCATATCAGACCTCATCTAGTCTGACATTTTTCGTGATGAAACGTCTCAAATCTTATTCGGTCCAATTAGGAACCATTTGCCTATCCCGTGCATGTTCAGGACCCCCTCCAACTTTCAACCAATAGGAGCTTAGTAGAAGAGGTCACATGGCGACAAAAGTAAGCAAGCCTGAACTAGTCCAGATATGATCTTTGTGCTGTATAACAATCATTTATTAGAATCAAATGATTCCTTGAAGGTCTGGTCGCGGATATGAAGACACAAATTCAAGCCAACCTAAAGCCTCAAGCAGTTAAAGGGTTATTTCTCTTCTATATATTGCACTTTTTTAGCAATCAACTAAAAATCGCAACGGCCCGATCTCCTTTACCATAAATTCATCTTGTTAAAAAGTCCTACATTAAATGTAAATTAAAATGTTTAGCGAGAATCTTACGTTCCTCTGGAACTTTAACCATTTATAGAATCTTTGATGAAATTAAGACAGCTGGCGGTAACAAAAAATCATCTATTTATCTTAAAATGTTGCCATTTACCATTAACAGTATCCTTATCGATTCTTCTCACCATCCGAACTTCTTCCTATAAACAAGTTACACCCGCAGCTCACAGTAACTGCAGTGTCTCCGAGTTAAAATAAATAACAGAAAAAAACCATTGTACTAAAACATAATAAGCTCATTATAGTAGGAGGTTACATTATTTTTATAGCAGATTTGGATATAAAAAAAAAATTTCTAATGTTCAGCATAACTCTCCACCAGCGTGATAAAACACTACGGGTTTGTAGTCTGCTTGCGTTTCTCTTAGAAAGTGTTGGTAAAAATGGTTAGATTTTACTCCAAAAGCTTCAGTCCCTCCATCTCTTCCTTAAAGGGGAAGTCCCATGGAAAAAATAATTATATACCGGTATATATAAATAGCTGTATATAGTAATAACCCCCAGCACTGTATACAGTAATACCGTATTTGCTCGATTATAAGACGACCCTGATTATAAGACGACCCCCCAAAATCTGAATATTAACTTAGGAAAAAAAGAAAAAGCCTGAATATAAGACGACCCCAAAGGAAAAAAGTTTTACCAGTAAATGTTAATTCATGTAAACTATTTTTTTTAAATAAAAGCTATGATTGAGAAAAATATTTTTTTTGTTTTTATTTCCTTGTATTTTCCAACCTGTCCCCCAGTTACGCACATCTGCCCCCAGGCTTGCCACACCAATATGGCACTGTGGCTCATGATATGCCTTTTAACTCTCTATATGCCACTGTGCCCCATGGTATGCCTTTTGACCCCCTATGTGCCACTCTGCCTCCAGAAATGCCTTATACCCCTATATCCCATTCTGGCATTTAGGGGGTTAAAATGCATATTGTGGGGCAGAGTGGCATATAGGGAGGTATAAGGCATTCCAGGAGGCAGAGTGGCATTAAGGGAGTTAAAAGGCATTGTATAGAGCACTCTGCCTCCAGAAATGCCTTATACCCCTATATGCCACTCTGGCATTTAGGGGGTTAAAAGGCATATTATGGGGCAGGGTGGCATATAGGGAGGTATAAGGCATTTCAGGAGGCAGAGTGCTCTATTAAATGCCCCCTTAACGCCACTCCAGAAATGCCCTATGCCCCCATTTAACACACACACACACACACACCCTATACCCCCATTTAACTAATACACACACACACACTCTCTCCCCCCTCCCTCCCCTCTCTTACCGGTGCTTCCAGCCGGGGCAGCGGGTTGACGTCGCCTTCCGCTGCAGCCGGAAGGAGGTGGAGTTGGCAGCGGGGGTTTGTATGCGTCCGTCGCGTATACTTTCCCCGGCTGTCAGAGATCAGAGTTCCCCGCACCGGTGCGGCACCGGTGCGGGGAACTCTGATCTCTGACAGTCGGGGAAGGTCTACGCGACGGACGCAGACAACCCCCGCTGCTAGCCACGCCTCCTTCCGGCTGCAGCGGACGTTGTCTACGCGAATCGCGTAGACGTCAACCCGCTGCCCCGGCAATACAGCAGGAAGCACCGGTAAGTGTGTGTGTGTGGGGGGGGGAGACAAGGGGATCCAGGTCCCCTGCAGCGGTGCGGGGGATCTGGATCTTAGTCTCCTAATCAGACCTCTATTTGAGGTCTGATTAGAAGACGACCCCGATTAGAAGACGAGGGGTATTTTTCAGAGCATTTGCTCTGAAAAAAACCTCGTCTTATAATCGAGCAAATACGGTATAACCCCCCAGCGCTATATACAGTAATAACCCCCAGCGCTGTATACAGTAATATAACCCCCCAGCGCTATATACAGTAATAACCCCCAGCGCTGTATACAGTAATATAACCCCCCAGCGCTGTATACAGTAATATAACCCCCCAGCGCTGTATACAGTAATATAACCCCCCAGCGCTGTATACAGTAATATAACCCCCCAGCGCTGTATACAGTGATATAACCCCCAGCGCTGTATACAGTAATATAACCCCCAGCGCTGTATACAGTAATATAACCCCCCAGCGCTGTATACAGTAATATAACCCCCAGCGCTGTATACAGTAATATAACCCCCCAGTGCTGTATACAGTAATATAACCCCCCAGCACTGTATACAGTGATATAACCCCCAGTGCTGTATACAGTAATATAACCCCAGCGCTGTATACAGTAATATAACCCCCCAGCGCTGTATACAGTAATATAACCCCCAGCGCTGTATACAGTGATATAACCCCCAGCGCTGTATACAGTAATATAACCCCAGCGCTGTATACAGTAATATAAACCCCAATGCTGTATACAGTAATATAACCCCCCAGCACTGTATACAGTAATATAACCCCAGCGCTGTATACAGTAATATAACCCCAGCGATGTATACAGTAATATAAACCCCAATGCTGTATACTACAATGTAGGTTAGGACCGAGAAGTGAGTTTCTATCTCATTTTGTCCCAATAAACTCCCTTTATCTGCAGACCTGGAGCCGCCGTTGCTGTCAGTCATGTGATTTTTTGTGTGACTTTCCCGGCTCACACCACACCACACAGAGCTGCTGCTTTATGGCGATGCTAATGAAGTCCGTTCCTCCGTACACTTTCATTGGTCAGAGAATGTTTAATACCGAGCCATTCTATTGTTTTCCACAGGCAGTATGATAAGGAGTCAGAGCGAGAACTTATACAGAAGGCTAATGTGCAGCTGCCTGAAAACTAGACTTGTCTTCGGGCGAACATGGAAACGAACACGAAGAGTGCGTTTTCGTGTTCGTTCCGAAGACACGCCGAAGAGAAGACGGCTGTGTTATCTAACACAGCATCGAAGGGGTTAACGGGAGCGGAAATCCATAGGTTAAAGGGTCGTGCAAGCGACCAATAGGCTCACTTGCACGGCCACTTAACCCTTTAAAAAATAAAGTTAACCCCTAACTAATTGAACAGGGAGGGAGACCAGTGGGATCTGCCGGGTAAGTTGCAGCATTGGGGTTTTAAAAGTCTGCACGAGCGACCAACAGAGTGGCTCGTGCAGACTTTTAAAACCCCAATGCTGCAACTTACCCGGCACATCCCACTGGTCTCCCTGTTCTATCAGTTAAATGTCCGTACGAACGACTTTATTGGTTGCTCGTACGGACATTTAACTGATAGAACAGGGAGACCAGTGGGATGTACCGGGTAAGTTACAGCACCAGGACCCTAAAAGTCTGTACGAGCGACCAACAGAGTCATTCGTACAGACTTTTAAAATCCCAATGCTGCAACTTACCCGGCAGATCCCACTGGTCTCCCTGTTCTATCAGTTAATAAATGATAGAACAGGAAGACCAGCGGGATCTGCCGGACAATTACGGCACCAGGAGTTTAACAGTCTGAACGAGCGACCCTATTGGTCGCCAGCAGGGGGCTCGTCTGCCATCAACCAATGGCAGACGAGCCCCCTGCTGACGACCAATAGAGTTGCTCATACGGACATTTAAACTCCTGGCGCCAGAGCGGCTTTAACCCCGTTTTAACCCCTTAACCGGGGAAAACGAAGAAAACCCGAACACGAAGAAAGAAAGCCCCAGGCGAGAGCATGGAGCAAGAAGGGCGCATGACTGAGGGGACGACAGCAGCCCTCTCCCCCTCCCGTTTTCCTGTTTTTTAGTAAATTTGCTGAGTCAGCTAGGGGGGGCCGGCGGGCAATGTTGATTGACGGCCCTGAGCTGACGATTGATAGGTGTGCATCACCTTACTGTGCTTAGGGGTGGGGGTCACTATATATATATATATGGGAGCCCACCCCGTTTAGGTCACTTTTTCGATTGACCAGGAAAGCTTTCCCTCCCTCCCACCCCTCTTTTTTCTGTTTCTTGGCGGTTGGTTATCAAGCTGGCATAGCGCAAGGGTTAACCACCTTAGGTGTGGTTTGACCCGTGGTGCACAGGCCCTCGGCCTAAGTGCAGGACACTCCTTGGGCTTGTGCCTTGGTGAATCCTAGCCGTGACAATGGCTGCCGTGCAGGGGACGCCGGTGGTCTCTACGTTTTTACGGTTTTACGCCTGTGCCAGCCGGTTCGGTTGTTTACAATTTAGGGTTACGATTTGTAGCCTTTATATTTGGTTTACAATTGTTAGTTTTTAGGCTTGCACGTGTCATAAGTAAGTCGGGTGGTGCGGCACGTGCATCGCTATATTATATACTATGTTATATGTGTTTACAAATAAAGTTCATTTTACTATGAATAAAGTTATTTATATCTGTGTCACGGTGTGGAAGGCGTAAAGCGGACTGCACCGTGGCCTTATTTTTCCATAGTTGACTATAATAAAGCATTATATTATTTACTTTGTGTTTGTGTATTTATTGTGGGAAGGGGGGTAAAGAGGGCGTCGCATTGGCGCTACCTCAGTCATGTCCGCGAATATTCGCCCGAAGAGAAGACAGGACCAGGCGAATATTCGCGGAATACGAAGTTGGGTTTTTTTGCCGAAGACGAGCACGAAGAGCCCCCTGGTGCCCAAGTCTACTGAAAACTTTATATTATGGGGCAAAAAAAAGAACTGTTTTAAAAAAGAGCGATATATTTTAATCTGAAATTAGTAATAAAAACAATTCCCCTTTAAACAGTCATATCAGACAAAATGGGCGATTATAATAATTTTGAACCCTTCCCTAAACATATTGTGTGAGTAGTAGCACCAGACTGTCCCAATTCCCGAAGTAGTAGGTACTTGTGCTACTCGGTTACTAAAGAAGGTGCGGTTTGTGCCAGGAGACGGTATATAAGAGCAAACAGTGACTAACGGTATCACATTTACAGCAATTTGTACAAATGAATCCTCGGGACTCGAATAATCTCAGCTGTTCCATTCCAGTAGCCCTTCCTCAGGAGTGCCGTTACCTTCTGATTATTGTCATGTATTAACCATTCTACAAATTTAGTTGGAAAATAAAAATCTGTTCTTTTTTTAAATTATTTCTTTCAAAGCATTGTCTACGAGAAAAAAGACATAAGAAATTAAAACCACTGCAGAAAAAACCACAAAGAATTAAGGGGTTAAAGGAGAAAGATCTCATTGTTAAAGTCATGGAAGTTCTTTTTTGGGTTAGGCAGCATTATTATTTTCTTTATTTTTGCCCTGCTTAGTTCATCTGCCCTACCCCCTATGGCAACCAGAATCAGCGCACGTGGTTGGCACGCTAAAGGTTAATGAAAATTAATTTAGGATGGTCTATAATTTTGATTATATGAATGAGGCAACAAAGAAAAGAATGAAATATTTTCATATAACATGGGCGAGGTATTGGCGTTAAGTCCAACCCCCTCCTTGCCCAGGACCAGCCCCATTCCTGCCCCCTCCAACGTCTTTTTTGGAGGCTTGTCCTGCCCCAATGCCGTGTGACAGGGCCAGGCTAGCTGGCTCATGTGTCATATGAAGTTTAGCCGGGTCACGGAGCACTTTTCTGTCCGGTTCCGTATACCATGACCGGGTAATATTTTATATTGTGTATTATTGTGTAACCGGCCCAGAGACTGATGTGGCTTCAGCTCCAGCCTTCAAAGAGACGATCCTATAATCTGGCTGGGGCTCTTAATCAGCCAGCACAGCCCTGTCTGCCCAGACGGCACCCGCACTACAGGGGGGATAACACAGGTGGGGGAACCCATTGTATTCTGTAATCCCCTCACTTGATACATCCCCTGTATACTGATGGGATTTGTGATGGGATGTGGCTGATGGGATTGGGGGTTGGGTTCGGTACACATTGCATTGAGATTGTATATAAGTTCTGTGTGTTTGTAATAAAGAGAGTTCTTCTTGGTTTACTACGAATGGTGGTCTGGATGATCCGTGGATAGCTGAGTGCGATCCGTACGAGGGACTGACTGGTGATTCCTCAGCCCTCAAACAGGGGTACCCAGCCTTGGGTACGGTGACCCTGTAACAAAACATGCATACACCACCTTGCTGTCTCCGGTAAGGGGCAGGAGAGGGAGAGCTCTGGGAAGTGCCCTGGTATGTCAAATGTAAGAAAGCAGTCAAAAGCAGTCAGACTACGTTCACCAAAGTAGAGGAGTTGGATAAAGTAAAAAAAAAAAAAAGAAAAAAGATAAAGAAAAAAAAAAACACACAAAAAAAAAATTAAATAAATTTTAAAAAAAAACAATAGAGTGAGCTAAGTGATAGCATTGTGGAAAAAAAAAAAATTATAAAAAATAAAACTAATAGTTTTTTTAAAAACCTTACATCCAATTGCTGTAGCTCTACATGTAAAAAGTATAACTCCCTGCCCCCCCCCAGTTCACTACCCCAAGCCCATTAAACCATAACTGTTAAAATCACTACGCTATAGGGTACTATGCAAGAGATGTGTAGACGAAATTCTAAGAAAAGTGCAAATATTTTTTTAGAGAGTGTGAGTGACAGTGTGAGAGCGAATGTAGGTACCGGTCAACAAATTCTGTTCCGAAATTAAAAATGCCCCTACGTTTTTGTGTGAACCAAATGGGCAGGGAGCAAAATTTGTTATCAGAAGTCAAATGGGCCAAAAACGATCCAAAATGGCCAGTGCACCTCCCACCTACCATTAACTCAGGTGGCTATAGTACCCATCTAGAATGCGGCCAACTTCCAATAACAATTTTAACCATTAAAATGTTGTGTTTTGGAGCCTGCAGTTGAAGTTGATACCTTTTATTGGGACAATAGAGAAAAAAGATGTAAAGTTACATCAGCTTCTGGGTCTTCCAAGGTCTTTTCCTCACTTGGAATGGACACATTCCTCTACATTCCATCTGAAGAATGAGGGTGTTACACAATTCATTCTTGTACATCGATACGGGCTAGAGATACTCAATATTACTTCTAACCGCGCAAGTCCTCTAACACTCATCAGTTGTTTAATCAGAATTATTTAACAGTTTGCCTGCGAATTGCAAGCAGAAGCAACCGCTTTGCTTTATGGCGTTTAACTCGGTCACGGATGTTGGCTATTATATTCTTAAGTGGACTCAACTGTATTACGAGCTTGCGTGGTAATACCGACCTGAAGTATATCTCCATTCTGTGTACTTAAATATTCATAAGAAGCTTTGCAACATTAATATCTTTGCTGGCTTACAAGAACACTTAAATAATGCGTCCTGCATCCCCTTTCGCCCAAAGAAGTCGCAGCCATTTCTAATTTCTATAATGCATCGGGGCCATTTGAATGATTGTTTGGGGATTTATATCGCGGGTCCGCTCTTTAGCGGCAGAGATTGTAATTAATTCGAATCTCGAATGCTCTTTCCTTGTGTTAATCGCACTTGTTTTAACACGAGGAAGTGAAATATTAGTTAAAACAAACAGGGGGAAATCGGATTCATAGCGAGTTCAAGTAACTTCAACGTCACGTGTTGTGAATTTCAGCATAATTCTAAAAGAGGAACAAAAAAAAAATACAAAATTTATTTCAAAGAAAGCGGATCAGGAAATTATAATTAATAATATTTATTATTATTATTATTATTATTATTATTATTATTATTTTTATTATTATTATTATATTTTTCTAATGTAATCAAAGAACTTCAGTAACACGATTTAACCAATTATAATTCATGTTTGTTAGAGTCATACTAAATGGCCAATGTTTCTGATCGGAGGGCCATGGGACTTTTACTTTACTGAGAGGGTGCTAGATAAGTGGGACAGCCTCCCAGCAGAAGTGGTAGAGGGTAATACAGTTAGGGGATTTAAACATGCATGGGATAGACATACGGCTCCCGAATCTAAGACGAGACCAACGGCTGATTAAGGAGTGCCAGAGATTACTTAAATCTAATCCAAGACAGAATAAATATATTAAAACATTTTATTACAAATTGCACTGATTTTTATTTTTTTTTGAATACCAATTTTTAGGGCCGATATTTGGGTACAAACCTAACCTCTATCATTTTTTTTTGTAATGTTTCTTGTTTGTTAACTATTTGCATTCCACCTCTTTCACGGTAAGGAATTGAAACACCTGATTGATTCTCTGCCATCCCCTAAATGAGGAGGTTAACCCTTTACGTGCCAGGGGCTAGCTATTGATTTCATCTGAAAACGTTAAAAAAAAAAACATTTTTTTTTAAAAAGTACAAAAGACTTACAAACAGCAAGTGCTTCGTGCCTGCGATGTCCAGACACTTAGAAAGTTTAATGATTGTGTCTTTGTACGCTGCTAAACGCTAATTACATGGCTAGTTAAATAGGTAATGGACGGAAATGCTTCTGGTTTTTTTTTTCCCTGTTGTCCCTATTCTCTGCTCTCAGAAATTAATGAGGTTCAGAGAAGATATTTACAACCCTATCCTATTCACTTAGTCATATATTTTGAGAACAGAGTCAATATATGGATGTCTGATGTATATTTAAAGCTACAGCGGTCTCAAAATCATATTTGCCTCTCTGATGGTTACTATCTTAGTGTAATTCTCTTTATCAGACTATTAGCTATCCATTATGGAATGTATCTATCTATGTATCATCTTTGTATCCCGCTCCTTCATAGCTACTCAACTAACCATCCATCCACCGACTTTGTAACCTAGCTTGGTTAGTGAATTCAGTTAACTGATGTTTAGCCCAACAAGTTGCCCTGCGTTATGCCTGTAATCATACCTGGGAACTGCCCGAGTTTAACCTGGAGTCTCCGGGTGAGGCCGTAATTCACTGGGTCTCTGGGTCATCTTCCTCTTTCTCCAGGCAGAGGAGCTGTGCGTTGCCATGCCCATTCCCTGCCCAGATTCTGCCTCCTTTCCTTTGCTCCGCTTCCAGTTCCCTCCCACTATACGATCTTTGGGGCTAATCCCGCCCCTGTGTGTGTTCAGTCCTACCTCTACTGGTGGCTAGCCCCGCTCCCTCGTGAAGCCACTCCCCCAGAAGAGGTGGAGCGACGTCATACATTGTTACTATGGCATTGGGTTCTTTGCCTAATATAGGGATTTATCGTGCCCACGTGCATGGCTTGTCCTGTCTTGTCCGGTCTTCTCTTCTATGAGCCTTTTCTATATTTTTTTGCCTGTTAATTATGTAGCATTATGTTTTATCTTTTACTTTCGACAGGCTTGACGTCCCCTGAGAGAAGCAGGGATATGATGAAGACCATCCCCTTGGCCTGCCAGATCTCAAGAACATAATCAATAAATCCAAGCAAAGCTACTTTTTCCCCAAAATGTCCATCTCCTCCACCTGCCTCAGGCTGCCTGAACAACTTTCAACAAACAGGGCAATAAAAAGGCAAGAAACTGAGGAGGAATAATCTAGTCGATCCTGAGAAGAGGGAATTAAGATGGCTCCTCCGATTTAGTCTGTAAACACCATGACAATGGTGGATCTGAGAAAAAGAATTTCTGTTACAAAAGATTGCAACCTTGATTCTGTTCATGGCTTGACGTATGCAGCATGTTAAGCCATTCGGGTTTAATGTAAGGAAACTTTTCTTTACTGAGAGGGTGGTAGATAAGTGGAACTGTCTCCCAGCAGACCAAATACCGATTAAGGTGCGAATCCATAAATGGGACAGACTAGACTGGCCAAACGGGTCTTACCTGCCATCAAATTTCTATTCAATTTCTAACGCACATCTTCCCTCCACCATGGCTCCCCTCCACCTTCAAGAACATGTAACCAACAAAGGTTCATTAACTTTCCTACAATCCGGAGAAGAATGAGTTAACACAAAAAGCAATATTTATAGGAAAAACCAAACTTTGGGTTTCTGGCTCATTTTGGGTTTTCCTCTCATTATGCTGCCTCTGTTGCTTTCCTTTTGCCCGAGGCCCGAGCTCTTATAGTCCATTAAACATGCTAAGTAGATTTCTACCTTATCATTCGCTGTTACAGGGGAAGTAAGAACGACACTCTAAACATCTCTGGTAAATATTCGGAAAACCCGGAGATCACCAAATCTCTGCGTTTCTGGGTCCCATAACGCTTCCTCTGACACCTCTATGTATGTACAGAGCAAATAGCTTGAGCAGCAGCCAAGTTCCCAGTTCTTTTATTTAGAAGACATGCCATCTTTTATTTTTCTGGGAGTGTGATCTCATGAGAAACTAACAAATCGGTTAAAAACGCAACTGCAAAAGGCAGACAGAAGCTCTGCAGGAAAGTGTTACTTGATTGTATAGAGCAAGCTTAAATAAATGTAAAAAAAATTACAATTAAATATATTTAATTTAAATATATATATTTATAAATATAATATTTTGAAATGTTACATTTAAATGAAATAACTCAGAATTCAGAGTAATTTTATGCATTACGCTTCCTTTATTGAACGATAACTAAGCTTTGTAATGGCAGGTTCTGCAGAGAGAACAACTGATTAAAACAATTGATGGGATTGTGAAGGAAAGGGTTATTGAAGGTGATGCTCCACATAGACAATTCTCTCATTTCCGTCATTTCTCTCTTTAACGTGTTACTCAAATAAACGTCAGCAAATCTGTCATTTTCTTCCTTCCGTTCAAGATTTAACCATTTCAGTATCAAACTTGTACATAGTTGGTAAAATGGACCCTGGGTGGAGATAAAGTGCCACGTTTTTGGGTGTCCTATCCTCAATTGCTACAAGTTATGACAAAAATAATTTTTTTGTATCTCAGTGGAGGCTGTCAATTGGCTTCTGTGCCAACGGGCAGCCATATTTCCACTGGGATATCCAATCGCCGACTTTAAGATAAAGCCATGAAAAAGGCAGCCTAATATGGCTGCTTGCTACCACGGTTAATGTAAGAAATACTTCTAGCTGATGTAGCTTGAGATCAGATGGCTGACATGATGGGAAAAAAACCCTCATCCGTTATCAAACACCACTCCTCCAAATAAATATATGTATAAATGTTGTTAATTAAATATAAATGTCAAATTATGTACAAAAAAAACATATATTATTGTATATAGATTCATTTTTACATAGTGAAACAAAAAATAGGTCCAGGTGCTCAAACTCAAATCTCCCTCAGCCAAAATGATGCCATTAGTGATGGGAGTCATCTGTTTTTCCCTTATATCTAACTGTAGGGAAACATGTACCCCCAACTTCCAGCACTCACAAAAAAACACAGAAATATTTAAGAATCTTTTTACGGCAATAACCTATGAGTGATTGCCTTTATGTCACATGACAATTAAGCGTTCTTACTATCAAAAATGATGAATGAGAGAAACTTTTACATGATAAAATATTATTTTTAGGAAGGGTTTGTGCATTCAGCAGTACTAGGAATTATGCTTCTAATGTTGCATTTAGTAACAGAAATGCTAAACTCAGCATAGAATTTTGCAATATTTATGAAACATGGAAGATTTTCCTCTAAACATTAACTAAGATTTAAAATCAGATTAAGTCTTCTGCGCAACCATAAAGGAATAAAGCCTACGTGTGTATCCGATGGGATACACGGCTGGCACTCAAAGGGTTAGGGATACAGTAAGTTGAGTACATTCTAAAATTTACTACTTTATCAACTTCCTAAGATGATACCACAAAAGGGCCATAGATCATATCAGTAATATTGCGGCATTCATTACCTCCTAATGCTGTTTTCTTTTTTAGATCATTAGAACAAATTGTGACCTGACCTGTGAACTGTAAAATTGATTGTTGCCTTTAATGGTCAACATTCCATTTTCTAATCGATACGGGGAATATCTCTTTTTATATATTTAAATTATACATAGGTATAATGCTTGTAAAATGTATCTACCTCTTTCTTTCTGTAGTTATGGTACATCCATCTAAAATATGGATGTGGCTTTTACTCTTTCAGAGAGGGCATATGGTTAGGAGAAAAGATGCACGGACATAAATTCTTCTGCTTTCAGTGCTTAAGGAAACACTCTTTAATACATTAGTGGTCAGGGCTAAAGTTAGATAAAGCTGAAAGCTGTGAGTACCTGGGTTGTCCTGGAATTAAAAAAAAATCATGTTTCCCAAGGCCTATCCATTACTCAATGCTGAATAAATGGTGGCGCGAGTAAATGAATGTAGCTGATTCATGCACGGCTCTTCGACATCTGTGATAAGGGACAGTGAATGTTTATGTTAATTGCATATGGTGTACAGCAGTCTGAATATGGTAACGAAAATATTGCATGTGAGATGGGAACCCACTCAAGATGATGCAGGAATTCCAAATGCTGTGGTACAAATGAGTAGGCTGGACTGGCGATGACTGGGTGGCCGCTGGCACTTTAAGGACAATGGCCGTCTGGTGATGACCAAAGTTTTTATGCTCATGTAGCATGCATCCCAGCATCCCGTCGGACCTGGCGTGTCAGATGGCCTGGTTCTGGACCAAAATGACTTTACGCTCAAACCATACATTGATGGTCCACGGCCCAGCAATTAGCATATCCATTGACCCAAACTCTTCCATGTACAGAGTATCTCGGCTCCTGTGACTGCAGGCTGCTGGCTGAGGATCCTGTAACACAGTAACTCTGAGCCTTGTCTTTTCCGTACCGGGATCCCCACATCATCCAGCACAACAACCTCCGTGTTCCTGCTGTGCAATGAAGGCAAATTATGTGCAGAGCCAAAGCCCAGTATTGTAGTTTACCATCGTTACATTTAATACATAGCTGCCAACAGTCCTGAATTCATAGGGGGAGTCTTGAAACCAGGTTTATGTCCTGGATGTCAGCAAATGTAATTTAGATTGGGTGCATTTGTTGTTAGTAACAACAAATAAAATTTTAAACTCTATTAACCGTATTGAAAATATGTGCTACAACTATTAAAGTAGGGGTAATAATTCAGGTTTATACTTGGCGATGTAAAAGGTAGCAGTTGTAAAATATATATATATGTATTTTCCAAGATTGAGAATTAATCCCCAGCTGGAGAAAAAAAAGGAAATTATAGAATATCAGTATAATTGGCAATTTTTGTGGAGAAAAATATTAAGGTACAAAATCAAATGAAAACAAAATTTGAAGTGGTCATGGGGGAACAAAATCTCCTCTTTAAAAAGGTACAGAATAAATTGTATTCTTCCCCCAATCTCAGGGTGAAAGGGCAGATTCTCAGGGTCACAAAGTCTAGAGCTGACTCCTTCCTATTGCCCCCCTGCTGTGATCGTATATAAGACTCCCAGTATGTTAGTTGGTATCCTTGCTTGAATGCAGGTGACTCAGTTAAGTGTATCTTTAAATAATGACAAGTCAAGGTTTCAATGAGGGCCGATATTAGAGTCATTTGGGTAACACATTCGGCAAGCCACTACATACAATCTTCACAATGTGCTATTAAAGGGTTAAGGTTTCAGGAGTCTCAGGGTCAGCTCTTCCAGAAAGTTCCCAGGTTATGCTATTAACCGAGGTGAGCACATAGAGATCTGGTATTTATAATGCATCTAGCCCTGGGGCAGCATGAACCACGGCCTAGCCTGACCTTGGAATTCATTCACTGAGCTTCACATAAGCTGGACTCATCCACCAAGCCTCGACTACACAACACGTATAACTAACTTAACCTGAGTTAAAGTAGTAGAGACTTAAAATATATCGACCATGACCTATGACATGCAAAAGTAATGGAACCCAAGGTAAACAAAAAAGAGCGAGGAAACCCGGGGCTCGGCTGCCGCGCAGAAACGACAAACTGAAGAGAGCGGAGTCACGGGGCCGGATAAATACTAAACTGGGCAGGTGCTATAGCAGAGCTCAGAGAACCAGAACAAGGAGAATACAAACGAGTCCAGAGAGTCTGATTCGAAACTGACTGTGATGCTGACGTTACATATACTTGTAATAATTCAAATTCATTTCAGGGTCTATATTTTTATACAACAGGCAGAGGGCTGAGTTCATATTCAGCATTACCAGACATTATAGATGGAGCTAGGGGAGCTGGTCATCGGGGCGTTATGCCAACGGTGCCATTTTGATTACTGGCAGCAGGTCTATTCACCTTGCAGTTCCACAAACGGCCACCAGGAACATGATCAATATTTTTAGGTAGCAGTTCCACAGTGACTGGATCCTCCAGGGATGCTTGGATATAATTAAATCATTGTAAAAATAAGAAGGATTCAGCTCCTGACCCGAGATTCTGCCCATTCACCCCAATGGCGTAAGAACCTTGAGAGTCAGGGGCAAATTCCAAGACTTGCCATGTATGTTTACAGGTTATTTTTAGTTATGAGTTTCCTTAAATTTCAGTAGTTATGGTCATGGAGTACAGAAGATCTTCCGTATATATATATATATATATATATATATATTAGCCATGATCTTCTCGTAGAGCTGATCGGGTTTTTACATGCATAACTTAATTACTGGGCTGTGAACCCGACCCTTATAAAGATTGTTTCGATCAATAACAAGCACTCATTATTATCAATCATTCTCGACTATGTGACTCTTAGTGATTGGTACTGACTGTTGGACTTTGGGGAATATGCACCTTTTCGTTTTGCTTATTTTACACGTTACTTCATGCATCTTTCATAACTACAATTTTAACACTGGATGCTGTATTAAAGGAGAAATGTAACTTATCTTTAAAAAAAGCAACTTAAAATATCCATATTGTGTGCTTTTTAACTGCCAAACAGCGTGATTTATTTTAAACCTCATATTAGAGGTAGCTTGTGGCAAATCCTGTATTATCTGATCAGTTTCCCATCCTCAATCTCACTTACTTCTCAAAGGCTACCTGAAGCAATCAACAACCAGCAACTCCCCATCGCGCGGCCAAGAGGTGCCGGAAGGAGTAAGTAAGCACTCACACATATGCACCCTATCACCTATGTATTTGCTCCATAATAAAACAAGTCTTTTTCAGAAAAAAAATCTTATAATCAAGGTCATTTCATTAAGACCTCAGATCCGCGGCACCACCGCACAGTTGTCTGAGGCTAGGGGTTTGTCGCTTATGCTCTTTCACAATCTCTCACACTTACTCCCTCATGCTCTCTCATTCACACACTCATTCACACTCTCTAACCCTACTTTCTTCTGTGTCCCGGACATCGTCTCTTGCCTCTTCTTTTTGTTCTGTCTAAATTTTTCTGTCTTTGTCTGCATCTCTCTGAATCAGGCCTTCTGGAGCTCTTACGCAAAATGGCGGAGCCTCCGGGCGCAGCCTCTCTCTCTCTATTGGAAGAAAGAAGAGAGAAGAAAGAAGACAGAAGAGGCAATAGACGCGGACACAGAAGCTTTTGGTGGAGAAGGTAGGGAGACATTGACAGAGAGCGTGAGTGAGAGTGAGTGAGACTGAATGAGAGTGTGAGTGCTAGAAAAGCAGAAACAGTGGTTTTGTTTTTTTCCCAAATATTTTCTTGTGCTTTTTCTTTCATTAGGATCCAGTTTGGAGGGTCGTTTTATAATCGCACACATATATGGTACATATTTCTTTCTTCAACCTGTAAGCACTACTACAAACGTTTGTTTAGTGTAAACTCTGATTTCTTCACGAACGGCAAGACTTTCTTAGAGGATACATTTCCCAGACAGATTCTATTTACGGAACCGTCGCAGAGTAACGTAACCCAACTGCCTCTAGATTGAAGTGCATTACAGAATATCTCCCCTCCAGTAAGACAAATTAAGTTGGGTTGGCCATGTTTCACCGGGGAAGCGAGACGGAAAAGAATGATAGAAAATGAACCGCTGAAGTTCATCAAAGTCATTTCTGCCCAGGAGCGTCATTTTTCACGGGACAAGGGGGTGCTTACCTGGAGTACACCTGTAAGGTCCGAGCGCCGGGACTGAACGCTACATTGCCTTATTGCATTTCACACTCCGGTGGCTCCAGAGGTAAGAGAAATCACAGAGAGTAATCGGCTGTCTCTTCAACGTACTCCGTGAAGACATCAAGTTTTCTTAATAGAGGGAGTCTGAGCAGTAGGGATTTTTTTTTTAGCATTCAGCAACAGTTTTACAATATGGATGAAAGTTTCTCCCACCTCTAATCCTGGATTCCTCACCGACAAAGAACAAAATGAAAAGATTTCAACCTGGTTAAGCATTCCACCCTAATTCCGCCCCATCGTATAGTATAGTCCCTAAAATGTTTATTAAAGCAACGCTCTAGCCCTGTTTCCATGCCAAATGCATCTTGGTGTCCATTTTGCATGGAATCTAATGCATTTGACTGCATAAAAAAAATACATAGTTATCGAAGTTAGAAAATTTAACTTTATTTAACTCCGCCTCCTGCATCTGCCACTGGAATCAGAGAGCATACCTCAGTATGCTTCCTGCACATGCTCAGTGTGACTCCCTTTATAGTCAAAGGGAACTGACCTCATGTAGTCAATGGGACTGGCAGCAAACATGTATGCTATCTGGATAACAACAATTGATATAGTAGTATTAGCTCAAGACAAAATTGAGTCTTTAGTTGACATTGATGCCTTTTATTTTATTTTATATTATATTTTTTTGGGAGGGGGTACCTTTGTGTCTTAAACAATACACTCATATATACAATAATCATTAATGCTGACAATTATTTTTTTTTATTTTTTTTAGATCTGAAGACATTCCCGTATCAGTTAATCGTTTTTGGAATTTGTATTAAATAAAACACAGCAGTTGCAGCTAAAAAAAAAATTAAATATTAATTTATGCTATAGCCATTCAACTGAAGTTTATAGAATTTCAATAAGATTATTTTTTTAATTATGAAGCCACGTGTTTTTCCAAAGCGGTAAAAATCGGTGAATAACCAGACGCGGACGGAACTGACAAACGAACGAACACTCAGAGCCTAAATGTCACAACACAATCAAAGAATGGTTTGCATGTAAACTCCTTTCACATAATGTAAAATTGATTATGCATTAATCGATCAATAACCTGCCACTCCGCAGACTAATATCCAGCTGTATCTGGTATTTCCACATATGCCCGTAATGTAACGCTAAGGGAGTCATGTATCAGTCTCACTCTTTTAACCCTTTGCTCGCTAGGACACTCCTCATTGAAACATTTTGCCTGCAGATAAGCCCGTCTAGTCTGTCTGATTTAACTTCTGTAAAGACTCAAAACTCAGTCAGTCGTTGGTCTCGTCTTAGATTCAGGAGCCGTATGTCTATCCCATGCATGTTTAATACCCTCACTGTATTACCCTCTACCCATGGGCGTAGGAACCGGGGGGGACGGGGGGGACAGATCCCCCCCAGTAACTCATGCGAGGGGGACCGATAATTAAGAAATCCCCCCCAGGCCCGTAGGAACCCCCCCAATAGAAACGCCGCAAATCGGCCCGCGAGACCTCAAGGTGCGGCCCGCGTAAGATTGGCACCCAGGGCAACCGATCTTACGCGGTCCGCACCTCAAGCCCTGCTACTTACCTGTGGGAGGGTCTTCTGTACTGCACAGAGGAACCGGAACCCAGCAGAGTTCACGTGACATTACATCACATCCTCTGTGCAGTACCAGAGAACGCAGAGGGAGGCCGCGCCCTCTGCTGAAGCCTGTGAGCGGCATCGAGGAGCTGCAGTGCAGGTAAGGGGGTGGGAAGGGTGTTTCAATGAGTATGCGTGATTGAGGGAATGAATCTGTGAATGAATGAGTATATGAATGAATGAGCGTGTGTGTGATAGCATGGATGTGTAAGTGCTGGAACCTAGGCATGATGGGACTGTGATTGATGTTAGCAATCACACTCGTATCATGCCAAGTCAGCCAGTACATGCTGAAACCTGGCTAGCTGCCCCCCTTGTGTATTGATGCTGCCAGCAGTATGGGGTCTGCACATCACTTACAGCCACCGTGTACCAGTATGTGCTGGCTGACTTGGCATGATAGGAGTGTGATTGCTAACAGTAATCACAGTCCCATCATGCCTAGGTTACAGCATTTACTGGTTGGATGTGTAAGTGTTGGAACCTAGGCATGATGGGACTGTGATTGCTGTTAGCAATCACACTCCTATCATGCCAAGTCAGCCAGTTCATGCTGAAACCTAGCTAGCTGCCCCCCTTGTGTATTGATGCTGCCAGCAGTATGGGGTCTGCACATCACTTACAGCCACCCTGTACCAGCATGTACGTGCTGCCTGGGTATGATAGGAGTGTGATTGCTAACAGCAATCACACTCCTATCATGCCAAGTCATATTGCTAATTTTTTTTGTCCAATTGTGGTGTGTTACCTACTTTTATTAAAAATGTGAGTTTTTATTATTTTTTTTAAAGGTGGGGGGTCATTTTGGGTTTTGGCTAAGTGAACCGTGAATGTTTTGGTCCAGATTTTTCATTTTGGTGCATCCCTAGAATAAATAGAACTATTTCATTTTTAATTATCCTGAGTCCTGAATTTGTAGTCACAAAACTTTCTAGGCCCAGAAATCAGTGAGAGGAAAAGTAAAGGTTTTGTGTCATTTACTTTATTTTAATCGGCATATTTTATTAAAGGCCATATTTTCTCAAAGTGAAAAATGAGTGCGGCCCGCGCACGTATACAATTCTGATGAAGTGGCCCACTGCAGAAAAAACTTGGACACCCCTGGGGTAGACAGTGAGAAGGGGGGGTAGGGAGAGGGTAGCTTGTAAGAAGGGGGGGTAGGGAGAGGGTAGCTAGTGAGAAGGGGGGTAGGGAGAGGGTAGCTAGTGTGAAGGGGGCGATAGGGAGAGGGTAGGGAGAGGGTAGATAGTGTGAGAAGGGAGGGTAGGGAGGGTGGTAGATAGTAAGAAAGTGTGAGAGGGGGGAGAGGGGGTAGATAGTGTGAGAAAGTGGGGATCTGATGGGGGAAAATGCTGTCCCCCCCAGATTTTTAGGGGTTCCTACGCCCATGCTTCTACCACTTCTACTGGGAGGCTTGTCCACTAATCTGCCATCCTATTCTACTCTGAATGAATAACTTCTGATCTCCTTTTATAGTCCCTTTTGTCAAATTATACATTGGCCGAAACTGGATCATGGACACTGAACTGGGACTTTGCTATTAAGAGGGGCATTTGGGCGTCCTCCCTCGTAGCCAGATGGATCACCAGATCCCCCCCTGGAAAATGTATAGACTAGGACTGCATTCAAGCAATGGGTGGGAATGAAAGATGATTATTTTATGCCAAAGGATTGGATTTGTGATTTTATGAAACATTGGAGTCCTCCCACTAAACCCCTTCCAACCGAACCTCTAGCGTCATAAAGTTATCACACTTACTGGTTTGAAAGACACCAGGTAGATGGTGCAGTTTCCCTCTCCATTGCTTGAAGCTTCAGCAGCTCATACAGAAATCCCATGCACTTGGCCAGCGGTCAATGGGACCTGCTAAGGTAACGTGGGTGTCCTTCTTCATCGTCACACCGGAGGCACGTGCCACAAACAAACTCTAGAAGCTAAAGTATAAATTATGTTGAAACTTTGTATCAGCCTATTGATAGAAACATACGACATGGAAACATAGAATCTGCCGGTAGATCAGACCCATTCAGCCCCATCTAGACTCAACCTTAACCAGTCGTCGGTCTCGTCTTAGATTCAGGAGCCGTATTTCTATCCCATGCATGTTTAATACCCTCACTGTATTACCCTCTACCACTTCTGCTGGGAGACTGTTCCACTTATCTAACCCCTCGCTGTATTACCCTCTACCACTTCTAATTTATCAACCACCTGCGTATATTTTTTAATCAGTAACAGATCTGCTTTAAGTAGATTTGGTAAAGATGATCCCTTTATTGGCTATATCGATAGCTTTTTAGGGTCTCTTCTTCACCTTAATCCGTTTTAAAGAAGTTGTCTACAGTAGCACAGAAAAAAATGTAAGAAATCGTGTTGTTGGCTTTTTTTTATTTGAAAAAGCATCATATTTAAAACAGTGATTTAATGTTGACTTTAAATGTGTTATATTTCATAAGCAAAGTCATTAACTCAGTTCCTTATGATTTGCAATAAAAGAAATCATGGCTGAATCGGGTGGAAACGCACCAAATTATCGTACTACCCCGGTCTGCTAATTATTAAAGTCCAGAAGCTTTTTTATTTCTTCCACCCTAAAGATTGTTAATTTTAATAGAAACTGCTGACTCCCACTGTTTTTAAATATGTTTAGCCATAAATGATTATTTTAAGCATAAAAAGCTATTTAACCTCCCAAATTGTCCCTTAAGTTAATTAATGAGATTGACCTCAAGACAATTCACTTAACAAATTTGATCATTAATTAAACTGGTCATTAAGTGATAATAGACTGCCAGGCTTGTTTTGAAAAAGTGACTATCTCCGGCTTAATGTTTTCATTGCATAATTACAGACAATCAATGAATTAAAAGCCTTTAAGCTAGATATCACCATATTTCAATCATTATCCTGCGCGCAAATTTGCTCTTCTAAAATGCTTTCTATTCCGTGGTTAGGGCAAAAAATATCAAAAACCATGAACTTTTTTATGTAAGATTAACCTGCAAGCAAATTAGATCATTAAAACCCAAGTAGTATTGGATGTAATCATCGGTGACTTGAAGGAAAAAAGGGAAAAAAGAAAAACTAGTATTTTAAAGAAAAAAAAATAATAATAAAAATAATAATAATAATAATAATAAAAAATAATAAAAAAAAAATATATATATATATATATATAATGACATTATTGTACTGTATGCAAGGATTTTCTCTTATATACCGGTAGTTTGCAAATAAAAGTTCTATTAATGGTTCTTATCAAAACTTGAAAGAAAGAATAGATGTTCCGAATCAGTCACCTGTATTCAAGCAGGGATTTCAGTTGTTATATACTGATTAGATAAAGCACACATTGGGTTATTTACTGTAGAGTTCATCAAATCAGAGTAGAATATAGAGTCGTCTCCACATTGTATGACCACCCAAGAATCTGCCCCGTCTGGGGTTACCATCACCCTGGAGCAAATACAGTTCTCAGGTAGCCCTTGAGTGAAGGGTGATTTGTGTAAATCTACTTTAATTAAGCTAATTTTTCACTAAGTATTGCAAATGGCATAGTGCACTCGCTATCATCGAAAACAAATGAAAAAACAAAAAAAAAGGACTAGAAATTCCATTATTTTCCCGCGTATCACTAATATGTCACAGTGACAGCTGGATATTTTTGCATTTTTGTTATTATTCCATTTTGCGGTAATTTCTGAAATCTAAATCAATCTTGAGCGCGAGGCAAAGACCTCTAGTTTTAAAATAATACACCGAGTTTCCCAGGGAACCTTTTTAACCAAGAGCCAAATTCATTATCAGCGTAATTTGCATACAAACCCGATGTATGATCCGCGGCCGCTAATGACTCCGATAAATATTTCTGTTCATCTCGGGAAATTGCACATGCAATACATTCCCTAATAAAATTACCATTACTTTCATGTTAACCGTCACATATGTATATCTGTGTTCATTCCCTGTCTGGCAATTCATACGCTTTCCAATCATTCTAACGCCCTGCAGAGTTAATACTATTGTAAAACTAAAATCTACAAAGAAAAAGAAATAGCAAAAAAGGCGCTAAACTTGGGAAAAGACCACCAACGTAACCCTCAAAAAGCCAGAGAGTGGAGCATCTACTTGGGGCAGCTGGGCAGTGCTCGATAATCGGGACTACCTACAAAAAGATGAGATGCTAGGGAGGTATGCACCTTTGATTATATATCTTATATCCCTGATTAGAGGAACGTGCAGCCTATAATCCCAAAAAATCTATTAATTTTTTTTTATACAAAATACCCATACCAGTAGTACTGGAGAAAAATGCATATAACAAACTTTTTAGTGGCCTAATGTTAGGATCAAGGGCAAAGATATCGAGATGCAGCAAATCACAGGCAATATGAAGACTGCAATAAAGTGTCTTAATTGGCAAAAAGCACACTGACAGCAATGCAGGGGTTAATGAGGCAAAAAAGACCACTAATGATTGCCACTGAAATAGTCTTGAAAGGGAAATAGGACCATAGGACCATAGGACCATAGGACCATAGGACCATAGGACCATAGGACCATAGGACCATAGGACCATAGGACCATAGGACCATAGGACCATAGGACCATAGGACCATAGGACCATAGGACCATAGGACCATAGGACCATAGGACCCCACTGCAATATCAACCAAAGTAACTACACACTTAGTAAAGTCCTGCTTGTCCCTTTTATACAGTGCTTGATTATTGCTCCGCCCCCCCTTGTGTGATGTCATCTTCATGCGCCTTACTGCTGCAAACCCTATAAAAGGGTGCAGTAAGCACATGTGCTGCTGGTGATGATACCAATTTGCTGGTTTTTGGGTCTAATGGTCCAGGGAACCACAGAGGAGCCTGCTGTGGATTGGGTAAGTGGGTACTTGGGGGAATGAGCTCCCCGGGTGCCCCTGACACCTAAGGATCTAGTCTTTGGGTGTAAAGATAACTATACATCGCGGCATAAACTTGATTAAAAGAAGTAAACCCTCCAAAATGTTAATTCCAAATAATCCCATAATAATTCAGTCAATTTAATAAGCAAAAAAAAAAAAAAATATTCAACTTCCAAAAGACATTATAGTGTTGATCTCAGTGCGAATACTGGTTGTTTTTTTTTCCCCTCCTAAAAATGAATCCAGTTAATTATTAAAATGCTTTAAAATACCAACAGCCCCTATCTCAACAGGTAGTGGATTCCACAGTTCTACAGCCCTTACTGCAAGGAACGTCGTCCATGATTTATGATGAGGCTCCTCTAAACATATGTGGCCTCTTTCAGAAATCAGGTTGTCTTTTCCAGGATTCAAACTACAGGAAAGACATATGGCTTTGCATAATTATATTTGACACCAAATATTGGCCATTTTTGCTGAAATGTTTGTCATTTTAATTGATGTGAATGATCACTCCTTAGTAGATAAAGTCCATTTCTTCTATGAAGGCATTTCTATGCGTCTGACATAGTCTGGAAGCAATAATTTTTGTTCAATGTGCCCATTTTTCTTCGCTAGAAGAAGCTGTTACACCAGAGATCTTCCTGATATAGAATTTACGATCCCGTGGGATTCCGGGGCTAGACTGAAGAGGAAAGAAAATTGTGAATATTTCACGTGATCGATAATTTCTTTCTAGTAAGTCATTTTATATCAAGGATGTGTTCACCGCGTACATACTTGTGGTTTATTTACAAATCCAAGCAATTACAATAAAATGGCATGTCTTGCTCCAAAACAGACTACTTATTCCAGTTGTGGATCTCAAATTATTTCTAAAAATCAAATTACAATTAATAAATATACATTTCAGCCATTGATAAATGTTTAATATATATTGTATAAATATATATGATATATATATATAATATAAATTTTTTTTTTATTATTATTTCTTTTGAATATTTTAATTAAAGGTCCTGTCCTACACAAAACATTAACTGCACCCCCTCTCTAGTATATTAAGCAAAATAAACCTTAACCAATCTGGCATTTTATACTTTCCCCTGAAGGTTTAATCGCATAAAAGCAACCCAGAAAATGTAAAGAATCTTCCGTGCTATGGCAACAACCTATTGCCTGCTTTTGTGTCGCATGACAGTTAAGCAAGTGGGTAGAAGAACCTCTTTAAAGAACAAACACATTCTATCCATAGCAGAGGGTGCTTCTTAGAATAGATACATTTCTCCTATTGATATTAAATCAAGTAACATAAGCTTACATAGATACTGTATTAGACTTTACTTCTGCTGGGAGGCTGTTCCACTTATGCACCACCCCTTCAGTAAAATAAGCTTTTCCTTGTTGATCTGCTATATGCCAGCATTTATACACAGTATTATAAAATAAAGATATAAGGATATACTATAACTAGAAATAATGTGCAGGTAAAAATGTTGTAATTTTCAGTTTTAGTAACTTGGGGTTTCTTAAGAAGTAACCGGTATTTGTTTAAATGTTTCCATCTTATCTGTGTATATGTGCAGTAAATGCCCAATTACTGTTACAGTAACATAATGATGTATTTATTGGTCTAATATAATATTTACAAGACAAACATTCCTTTCATCATTAAATAAACAGAAATGGAACATTATGAATTCAATTACATTGATTAGGTTGTTAATGAATAATTACATACATTCTGATTCCAGTAATAATTTACAACAATCAACATACCAAGTACTGAGTGACTCCAATTCTCTGATATGATACACGGAATGAGACTAATCCATAAATATATCTGGGTGGTGGCAGCAGCCCCTGTGCCGCATTACCAGGGACATATCTCCCTGGTGCACGATCAGATGGCCGGTGCGCTGCTCCAAAAGCTTGGGGTCACTCAGCTGTTTTTCTGGAAAACAAGGAAATTTCTGGCTGCAACATAATTGCAAATGGGTTTTCTAACCATCAATTAGCTCCTGTGTGCCATTGGAACACAGGAGTGATGGGAGTGATAAAGGGCCATTGGAACACAGGAGTGATGGGAGTGATAAAGGGCCATTGGAACACAGGAGTGATGGGAGTGATAAAGGGCCATTGGAACACAGGAGTGATGGGAGTGACAAAGGGCCGTTGGAACCCAGGAGTGATGGGAGTGATCAGGGCCGGCCCAAGGCAAAATGCCGCCCCCCCCCAATCCACCCTTCCTCTCCCTCCCCATTATCTACCCTTCCTCTCCCTCCCTATTATCTACCCTTACCCCCCCTCCCCCTGTACTTACCTTTCAGCAGTCCTGCGGTGAGTCTCCCTGTTCGGTCTCGGTGCCGGCTTGTAATGCTGAGTGCCGGAAATGAGGTAATCTTCGGGCACTCAGCATTACAAGCCGGCACCGAGACCGAACAGGGAGACTCGCCCCAGAGGAGAGAGAGAGAGGGGCGCCGAGCGGGTACTGACAGCTTAGTAAGCAAACCACTCGGCGCCCCTTTCTCTCTCTTTCGCTTTAAAAAAAAAAAAAGGCTTGGGGCGGCCCTTCAAAAGTGCCGCCTGGAGCGGTTGCCCCACTCGGCTCCATTGTCGGGCCGGCACTGGGAGTGATAAAGGGCCTCTGTACGCCTATGAAAATATTCCATAAAAAATCAGCCGTTTCCAGCTACAATCATTTACATTAGCCCCGTCTGTACTGGACCCCGAATATGTATATGTATATGTGTGTGTGTTGCACACCTAGACTAATTGATAGGTTACATAGATTGTAAAGCACCAGCAAATACCAAAATATAAAGTTTATTTCAAAACATTTTCTTCTCTATGTTTAGAACGTCTGTAGAAATTTGAAATCAAATGTTGTGTTTAGAATCATATATGTTTTACGGTTTTAAATAACACCCGGAATTAGCAAATTTGGTAAAGATAATTGGCTAACTGATGTATAATGGATGTTATGCTTTTGAGACTTTCTAGGTGTCTTCTTCTCTTCAGGCATATTTTACTCTATGAAGAAGAGACCTAGATAGTCTTGAAAGCTTAGAATCCATTTTATGTCCGTTAGCCAATAAAGGTATCTTTATTATCTATTATTTATTTATCATATTGGCTTTCTCTCATTCTATGGCTAACACGGTACAATCCATACCCATATCAGCATTCATAGTGGAAGCAAATTCTTAGAAGGCAAGAAGTATAAAACCACCACCATACGGATTCGATTCATTATCCTGGGAAACAGGTGAAACCTTTGAATGAACCTTCCGTTGGAATGGGAATAACACATGAATTGTCATAAAAATATGCCTGTTCTTATGGCAAATCAATAGCAAACTAAACGAGTTTAACCACCATCGTGGTCGCTGTTGAAGTAATCTTATACCTTGGCCACTGAACGGATACAAATAAGGGACGTATGTAATGGAAGATCAGCTGCTCTGTATGGGTTCAGAGCCGGGCAGTATGTTTACTTGTCTGTAATAAAGTGTAGAGGGATACGTTACACTCATTTGGTAACCCAAAGGTTTCTTTGTGATGATTCTTTGTTGCGTTCACGTTGCATAGTATCTGTACAAACAGTGTAGCAATAGTGGATGGAGCAAGAGCCGTGTCCCAACATACAGAAGACCTAAGTCTTTGAGTTGGTGGGTCTCAAAACATTTTCTCCTATGTTAGAAAGCAAATACATGCAATAGGGGGGCACCAGAGACACAGTTTGCCTAGGAATCTGGAAACCCAAGGAGATGCCATGGATAGATTTATGGCTGGGAAGTCTAGTGATGGCTTAAGTCGGCATGAAGGGTATGCAAGTTATAGCTATTGACATTAAATTGGCCCGGTTTGCACACAAAGGAGGTCAGGCAGTGATCCTATTGTGTTCTATCTTAGCTTGTGCCCCGCTCCAGCTAACTCACCCTCATCTCGATGGAAGAGATGCTACCCTAACCCTTAGGCCTGGACTGGACACCTGGCAGATCAAGTGCTAAAGTGGTGGCACGCTACATGAGCAAAAAGCATGCGGCTGGGCTTATCAACCCAACCGCAAAACTTATGTCTTCAGGTGGCCATCAGCCTTAAAGTGCCAATGCTGCCTCGGTGTCGCCAGTCTGGCACTGATAACCCTACATCTCCAAGACTCTGAAGGACTCAGGCAGCCCAGGGGGTTTAACTTACATTGCATTGTTCCACAGACGTACTTGGCCCTACTTGGCCGGAATGCTCTTTCCTTCTTCTCGGTGCCGGAAGCTGACATTTACAAACTGTTGCCTGTAGGTTGTCCGTCTGGTTCCCTGCCCGTGTGAAGGTTGAGTCGAGTCATTTTGCACCCAATTACTTTGCAGTAAATTTGTCGGATGATTCTTGTCGCGCGGTATTGATCCGACATGTCACCTTGAACTTCTTTATTGACACATCAAAGGCGGCTCTGCTCAATTTACCATTTACCAATTATGGCATTTATATGATGCCACCGAAGCCGCTGTCATCTTTAGATGAGGACCATCCCCCCCCCCCCATTCACCAATCGCATGAGGAGCGTTTGCCATTATTCTTTGACCTTTTCGCAATCAGATGGGGGTTCATAAAATACATTATTAGCAAACTTGTCATTTCTCCTTATGTCTCATTCCCCCCCCTCTCTTATGTGAAATATTTGCTCGTTCATACAATTTTCAACAGCTTCAATTAAACGGCAGTTCTGCGAGTGGTTCTCGATGTGAAATCAATACATTATTTTATGTAAAGAACAAAAAAGTATTTTGAGTTCAAATTACAAGCCATCGCTGGATTTATGTGAAAATCTCTTCTGCCTTAATTATCTCCAGCAATTTGTAATTTGCCATTTTGAGAACACAATGAACATGTATTGATATTAAATAGCTGTGTGCGGAATTGTTTAATAATCGGAATGTTCATCCGAAAAAAACCTAGAACTTGTTAACATTAGTTTTTTTAAAACAACAAAAAAAAAAGAATCGATTTTAAAACTTGCAAATTTTGAAATATGACAAAATAAAAAAATTCCCCATGTTTGGCAGAATAATATTTCTTGGCAAATGGTAAGTTTGAAAAATGTAAGTCATTGTTAGCAGCGGTGTAGTTACCTTTTGCACTGCCCTGGGTATGATCGGGTGCAGCGTTCCCAGGTGGCCCTCCCGCAGCTGCCATCTTCATTGCACGTTGTCGGCGTATGATGTCATATATGATGTCATATCCCAGCGCCCTGTGTCTGTAAAGCACCCTTTTAATGCCTTCTATTCAATCAGAGATCTCTGCTGTAACAGCCAATTGAGCAGCGGTTTGGTTTGATCCTCATGGCATCCAATGGTATGGTCCAATCTATAGACCTGTCCCATATGGTCGCTCTAGTGATAAGATCATTATCATTTCTCAGGCATAACCCACCTGTGTGCCCCCATTTGTGGGGAAACGCAAGAAATAATATGGAAATCTGGGCCAACTTTATACCTTATGGGCCTCCTCCAAGCTTCCTCCCATGGACCCTCCAGCTCAATCATAGCTGAGTGAAGGGTTCGTGCAACTGCTGGCACAGACCTCCCATTAATGCTTCTTTCGCCTTCTGTCTGGTGCTGGGATATGATGTCATGCGCAGGTCAAAGAGTCATAATTTGAAAGGCCTGTGCCATTGGTTCCACGGACCTTCGCCTCCAGGCTATGGTGGCAGTTGAGGGGGCCAAAGGGACAAGTGAGGCTATAAGGAAAGCCTAGGCCCAGGACAGATGCCACATTTGCCCCGTGTTAAAGATAGTCTTGATAGAAATAACACGCAGCTGCTCATCAATCATTAAAAAGCTCCACCATCTAGATTATGTTTTTTTCCATTCACATATAAGAATATTTAACTAATTAGCAACATTACTGAATTCTACTAATAAATGAATTCTAAATATGAACTTTGCAGTTGCTGAGCTAAAATTGGGCCAGCCCATTCATGGTTTCCCATTGAAACAACCAAGGTTGGTTGTTCTAGATAACTGGAACAGCTTCCCAGCAGAAATGTTGACACAGAAAGGGAATTTAAACATGCGTGGGATAGACATACGGCTCCTGAATCTAAGACGAGACCAACGACTGATTAAGGTTTAAGTTTTAAAGTAGAAAAAAATTGCCGTCGAATTCTATGTCTCTATGTTCCTATAACAGCTCCCATTCCAAGACCTCCTACTTTATAACCAATAGGTGTCAACATTCCAAAAAGAACAATTACACAACCTTGTTGTTGAAGCACTGGCTTGTGAAATGACTCTTCTCCAAAGAGGTCCATCAGACGCCTCCTTCAATTTGCAAGTCACTTGCATAGACGCAAAGCACCCAAGGTGAAGTGTTCATCCTTCCATCCACACGGCTGGGAAAATTAGGATTCCTTGTCTTCTTCCGACTCGCAGGGGTGAAGAAGACAAGTGCTTGACCTTCCTGTTTGAATTCAGCCGTCTGAGTGAAATTAGCCTGTTGTCTGGTGTCGTCGGCCGACTTGCTAGAATGGGCCGAATGTAGGTATTTTAAATCTGTCACTCCAAGGTCAGTGGTAAGTATTTGCAAAGTCAAGAACAATTCGCGTTTTCCTACAACAGCGGATTCCTTTACTTTTTACGGCTACCTGCTGAATATATTTCTCAGTGTCCTAGAACGTGACAGTTTTGTCCCTCAAAAAAAAAGAGAAAAAATATTCCAAGGTATTATATATATATATTTTTTTTTGGCAATATACCAAGAACTTTCAAGACAAATACTAAAAAGTGTTATTGTTTATGAGCCTCGAATCTTGAAAAATAATTGTTCCTAAAATGAATAACTGAAAATCTGTGATGTCATTTTTATTAAAAGAAAATGTTTTTTTCCTGGAATATAATTATTCCTCTCTCATTCCTTAACCAGACTTTTTTTTTTTTTGTCCCATGATGGCAAGTTTCAAGTTATTTAATTCTTAAACTTGCCATCATGGGACAAAAAAAAAAATCTGGTTAATTTTTGGGGAAAATATGTATGACTGTCCCTTTTAAGGAATGAAGGAGGGATATTTATATTCCAGGATATAAAAACATTTGCTTTTAATAAAAATGACATCACAGCGTTTCATGACGGAGCAAACACAAGGTGCCAATTTTTCGCACACTATTGGTGATAAATAATGAAATTAAACACAATAGAAGTCATTAGCAGAGGTGGTCATCAGCGACAGCTTTAATGGGGCAACCTTAGCACCAAGAAACCTTGTTGCCCCCTCCCCCGCTTCATATATATATAAAATATTTTTATATATTTCTTTTATAAATATTTTTATATAAAACCCACCCCAAAGAACTGGCCCTTTAAAGGAATCATAATTTTTGTAAAAACAGTCAGTGAATATGGATATAATAATATATTTTATTCCATAAAGTGCTCAGCCGTCACTGCTTATTCACTAAGTCCCGTTAATAGGAATAATAATAATTAATAAAAATAATAATAATAAAAATAATCTTAATTAATAATCTGTTTCAACTTCCTTTTGCATGCGAGACAGGGTAAATTTTGCAAGAAAGAGAGAGAAAGAATCCCTGTCTACCATGACTGGAGTCAGACCTCAGATATCAATTAACCTTTTGTGCCAAAGTTACTCTGGGCTGTGTATGTTCTGTCATTATTACACGCCATGAATAATTGATCGTTTAAACTAAACAAACAATTGTCACGCGGCCCTAACCTCCATCTCCCGTTAATGTCGCTCCGTCTCCCTATTGTCATTGATTGATCCCATATTAACTTTCCGGGTGCCATGATTTGCCCCGTACCAAGCAAATTAAACTGGTCGGTAGCCAACAGGCTTTTTTTTTTTTTTTTTTTTTTATTACTCGATGTCAAAAATAAAAATCCAATAAAATTACATTTTTTTTTTTATATTTATTGGAATAATTGATAAAAAAGTATACCAGGTGATTGAGTTCTCGGTGCAGTACAGAATCCAAAAATTAAAAATTACCTCCAGGGGGCAATTTCTGGCAAATGATGTTATTTAGTTTCTTTCTGCCTTGTTGAACATGCTGTCACTTGAGACCTGAACTTCATTCGTTACTGGCAGGGACTAAACAGGGTCCAGGAAAAAAATGTATATTTATTTATAGAACATTTCTTAGATGTAGGATTTTCTTATATTTGATATTTTGCAGAATTCTATGTTTTTAAGCCAAATTGTTATTTATAGATAATTAATGTTCAAAATAAAATATAATTACCTAATAATCAGCTTATTATTGTTTTAATAGCCATGAAAAATCCTGTATATCACAATAGATTGTGGATTTGAATATTTGTTTATCTGACACAGAGTTGAGTCCGCCTGCCATCTCTTACTAGGTATACAAATCCCATCACACCTAGGCATTCAAACTGGGATGAAAAATAGAATCTGCTGGCAGATCGGCCCCATTCGGCCCCTGTCTAGTCTGTCCGTTTTTCCTGCTGTAAAGACTCAAACCTTAATCAGTTGTTGGTCTCGTCTTAGATTCAGGAGCCGTATGCCGACCCCATGTATGTTTAATACCCTCACTGTATTACCCTCTACCACTTCTGCTGGGTGGCTCTGCCACCTTCACAGCGAAGGCATAGTAGCTGCTTTGGTGTGTGGGGTCACCCATTGAATTCTCCCACATGGTTAAACACACTCCCCGGAGCTGGCCACATTAACTGGAGTAATTGAATGTTACGTTACATTGGTTTTTTTTATATATAGCGCCAGCAGATTCCGTAGCGCTGTTACAATAGAGTCAGAAGAATATTTTAAAATCACACACATTAACAAACTGGTCCAAAAAGGAGAAGAAGGTCTTGCAAGCTTACAATCGAGTCGGTGGTTGAAGTGAATATTTATTTTTTGCTTAAGTAACATCACTTACTCGCAATTAAGTTAAACTGCTGGAGGACCAGAACTTAACCCGAGGATACGCCCCCCAACATCTAAAATTGTATTACCGAGTGCCATTACGGGAAATAACAGTGTATTTTATTTACACAGTTTCATTTATTTACCATTATTGGGGCTTTTAGGGCCATAGAACCCTGCGATACCCTCATACCCAGCAAACATTCTGACCTCCTAGTAAAGAGGGTCATCAGAGGAGGAAAGAGGGGCATCAGAGGAGGAAAGAGGGGCATCAGAGGTTTGGGGTCCAAAGAAATAATGGTCAAACTACACAGGGGCACGTGGGAAGTATTCATACCCCCCTTGTGGGATGCAGGTAGGAGGTCATGGTAATGTCAGTGGGTGGTCCCGCTGATGTCAGTGGGTGGTCCCGCTGATGTCAGTGGGTGGTCCACATGCCATTCTTGGAGGGGGAGCGACCTGGAGTTTCCCAATAGTAACCCAGAGACCCAGAGAAGCAACGTTTTCACCCAGAGTCTCCGGGCAGAACCCGGAAAGTTCCAAGCTATGGAGGGACGTGACCACAGGCTATTCATTACCCACAGGGATAGATACATTATTGAAAGATACAAGTTTAAGGTATTTGCATCTATTTTTATGCTGATTACTGCAAATGACATGGGTTGTGATGATGGTCTTCATCTTTAACCCCTTAACGACAAAGCCCGTACATGTACGGGCTCAAAATGCATTGCTTTAAATGGGTTTAGGGACTGCCCATTGTCCTTAAGGGGTTAAAAAACTAAATAAATAAAATAAATCATACAACACTGCAGAATATGATGATGGTATATAAATCCACACATATTACAAAATGTCAGGGTATGGGTGCTATAGATGTGACACACTAGGGGATATTTTCACTTTTTGAAGAAAATCTGATCTTTTTTGGATTTTTTTTATTTATTTTTTTACACACCCTACGCTGTCACAAGCAGTCATTATGGCAAATGACATCATTCATTGATCTGATTGTTGTGATAACTATTTGGTTTGCAGATCATATTAAATCATACAAGGCCTGGGGTTTGGAATCTCCACGGGTCATCAGAGGACTCTTATATTTAATTGAGCGAGGGATACCGAGCTAAACTCGATAGTAATAAAGAACTGCTTGCTATCTTGTTTAATTACCATGATTTCTACATTCGTTAAGGATCAGTTTAGCATGTTAAAAGTACTTCGCAGAATACGCCATACGTACATGAATTTGGTAAATCTAATTTAAAAGATAAATTTGGTAAATCTGTTATACATACATTTAAAAAAATATATAAAAAATGATTAAAATATAATATTACAATTATTTATATATATATATATATATATATATAAAATATTATTTAAGAAAAAAAAAATTTATAAAAAAATATCGCCTGTAATATTTTATGAAATTATCCAAATTTCTTTGCTCATCATTTTCTGGATATTTCATTCTCATACTAAAACGCGCAAGAATCCTTATTAAGCCGAGAGTGGCGGCAGTCTAATCCATCTGTTCCCCTTTCCCTCCTCGTCGCCGTATTAATCCACCCCGTTGTACTTTAAGGATAATGTAGCATGAGCGTTCCTTTTACCCCCTGTCCTCTTGACCTCTGGGGTTAGTCTGGTCTCTCTCAGACAGCTGTTAAGGTCCCTATACATTCTTTTATTGACTATAAAGATATAGGAAAGAAACCCCCCTCCCCCCCAAAAAAAGAATTTTTAAATGCATTTTCACTATAAAAATATTAACATATGTCAATATATAGATTGGATATAATCATCACATTCATAAAATATGAACATTCTGAAAATACAACCAATCCCATCATCATATTTTTTACTAATCCTCATATCTTAATATTATCTTATTTATTTAATGAATAAAACTATTATTTTTAATACAATTTTCATTTTGTTTTTCTTTTTTGAGGATGAAATTTTTTTTCATATTTCTTTAAATGTTTTGTTTTTTTCTATGCTGTATTTAGAGATTTGAGATTTGAGATGGATAAATAAAATAATAGATACAATAAATGTTCAGAACGTTCAAAAAATAGCGATTGTGGCTGCGATTCTAGAGGTTTTTATGTCCGAATAGATCCAGCTGTTTTTTTCGCAGACGTTTAGGATTAAATGCATATCTGTCAATCTCCCAAGTCTTACATTTCCACCTGAGTTATATGTAATGATAAATAACATAAATATGTCATAGGAGCAGCCACCTCCACTTCCTGTTCTCAGGAGCCATGTGATTTTTCCTCCCCTTAAGTTATAACATGGTTGTTAATGGGTCCAGGCAGTCTTTGTAAGATTGGGAGACGAGATGTTAGAGAGAACTTTAACACCAAGTACTGATTAAGGCTCGAGTCTTTACCGCAGTAAAAACAGACAGACTAAAAGGGGCCGAATGGGGCCGATCTGCCGGCAGATTCTATGTTTTTAAATTGTTCAATATTATATTTAATAAACAGGCAATTTTGACATTCTTGACCCAAATCTCATTTGCATTTGATAAATCTGCCATAGATGGAATATTTTGTTCTGATTATTTCTGCGGTTCCCGGCAGTTTTAAGACTCCGCTTTTGTTATTTGCATCTTAGACTGATTTAATTTCGGCCGCTGTAATTTCCATTGGATATCAATACTTTGTCTATGGCCGTGCTTTGTGATTACAATTGACCTGCTGTTTTCCCAAATCATACATTTCATAGTTTGATGTACTTATGGAGCGTCAGGAATTGTATTTATGAATGAATAAAAGTATTTTAAATCCATTAGAGCGGGGCTGGATGAACGGCAGAGCGCATGGAGCAACTGCTCTAGGGGCCCGGTGTTCTGAGGGGCCCCGGCACCAATCGCTCCAAGGCCACGGTGTTCTGATAGGTCCATACCTCCTGCCCGTCCCGTGAAGCGGTGATTCAATATATATATATATATATATATATATATATATATATATATAGTAAAGAATTGTGATTCTGTATGTGCTAATAAAATCCTATTTTAAACTCCCTGTGTGCTCTCATTTATTTGGATGGATATATATATATATATATATATATATACCGTATTGGCTCGGATATAGGCCGCCCCCGTATATATGCCGCACCCTAAAAGTTTGGTGCTTTTTTTAAAGGAAAAAAATATGCTGCCACTGTCCCCCCCCCCCCGAGATATGCTGCCACTGTCCTCCTCCTCTCCCCCCCCGAGATATGCTGCCACTCTGCCCCCCCGACTTACCAGAGCAGACTCTTGGGTGTCTTGCGGGGCCGGCGGGAGACATCTACGCAATACGCGTATACAACTTCCGGTGCCGGGACTCAGCGGATGTGCCGGCACCGGAAGTTGTATACGCGTATTGCGTAGATGTCCCCCGCCGGCCCCGCAAGACACCCGGGAGTCTGCTCTGGTAAGTCTTGGGGGCAGAGGTAAAACGCATCGTGCGGACAGTCACCGTCACGATGCACTTAGACAACCTCCCGTGCTGGGACTCCCCCCATGGAAAGTGCTGGCAGGGGAGGCTGTCTGAGCGTATCGGAGAGTAGGATGCGGGTCCCCTGCACCGCTGCGGGGGATCTGTATCCTAACCCCGCTGCCTGCCCGGCATGCAGTCCCGGGCGTCGGGCGCTAGACCCCGAATATAGGCCGCACCCCCACTTTAAAGACTTAAAGTGGGGGGGGAAAGTGCGGCCTATATTCGAGCCAATACGGTGTATATATATATATATGTGTGTGTGTTTATGTATATGTGGGGGGTAGAATAGAAGTTAGAAAGAGGATGAAAATGTAAAAGGCAGACAAGATAAAAGGGAAAGAAGACAGAAAAAAGATGTCAGCAATGAGGTGGAAAAAAGAGCCAGAAGACCACAAGAGGCAGAAAGAATAGAAAAAAGGCGGGAACATGTCGCAAAAAAACCAGAAAATTCAGAGAAGGGGCCCTTCCTGTATAATTGCCTCAGGGCCCAAAACTCCTTAATCCGGACTTGGATTAAAAATAACCATACTTAGTAGATTCAATTTTATTTTTGTTTGTGAATATTCACTAATTACACTTTCCCATTGGAATATTCCTCCTATTTGTTGCAAGACGCAACGCTGCTCCCGCGACCCGTAGTTTCTCCGTGGTGACCCGGAGTAGTCCGGACGACATCTAGAGTTCCCGGGTATGCTAAAAATGGTTAAAATAAAACAAAAAAAAAACACTATGATGTAATTTACCTTAAAACATAAACTTAATGAGCCTACTTTGATAGCATTTAAAAAAAAAAAAAAAATGCCGTTACTGTGCATTACTTCTTAATTTTAATGCCTATTTACTGTTATAAATAAATAAATAATGATATATATATATATATATTTATCGAGCACTGAATAAATATTAAAATGTAGCTCACGTGAACGCCCCGGTGTTGCGATATTTCCATTTAACCAGAGGTGAAAAAAGTAATGAGTCCGTTTTCCTTTTGGCAAAAAAAAAAAAAAAATGTATAACCATTTAAATCAAAGTAATATTCCTCCCGAATTCACCTATGACACCGGGGATGATGATTGCTAATTTGTTTTGGATGATAGGATAGGAATGTTTCTTTCTCTAACGATACGGACGGCAGCGTAATTGTATGATAAGGGGAGATTTTACATCATATTTAGTCATGTTTTCTAAAGTGCAGAATAAAAAAAACTATTTAGACTGAATAATGAGCTTCATGATGTGGTTTGCTGGCACACTAGGGGTTAAAATGAAATTATTATTTGTACAGCATTGTAGAATATGGTGCTATATAAAACAAAATAATTATTGTGGCATGGGTAACTTTATTTATACTGACCTGTAAACTATATTTACTGAATCAGTCCCAGCATGATGGGTGGGCAGAACATTTAATTCCCAATTTGGGAAGAAAAGATACAAAATGTGAATTTTCCACACCAAAAAAACCCAACTAGTTCAGTAGCTCATATCCTAATAAATAAATGTAGCCAGATTATATTATTATTATTATTATTTATTGGGGTTTTTTTGTTTTTTTTTGTATGTTATTATTTATTGTTTTATATAGTGGCATCATATTCCGTAGCGCTGTACAATAGGTAGACAGGACATAACAAGTAGTATATAACACAATAATTTGTCTGGCAGAAACAGGTAAGGAGTGCCCGGCTCAAAGAGCTTACAATCTAGAGAGAAGACGATAAATATGTCGCAAATTGAGTGAATAAGTTACAGAGGTTTTCATTCTTCTGGTTGGTTCCCAAAACAGATATTTAAATCATCCAACGCAATATAAAATCCCTAAAAGTTGAAAGGTACGCTTTGGTCTTCGGGGTGAAGGACGCATCTGTTTTTTGATGGCTTGTGAGGCGTATGTTATAACCTGACCACACAAGGGGTTAAATCTGAGTTATTTAGGCTGTACTTGCTTTTAAATTACTATTAATAAAATATTTCCATAATTGTAAGAATTTAACTCCTTACGACTTATTTAAATGGATTTTATTAATTCTGCTTCTTTAAACACTTTGAAACTACTTTCTGAGTGATTCTGGTGTTACCGCAAATAGAATTATTTTTATTTATTTTTCCATCACTTGGTATTCCTGTAATGCACATGTTTAGGGACTAGTTTAATTTAATAATGTAATAATTAATCTCATCATTTAATTTAATAGTTTTGGGAACCTATCTAAAAATAAATACATAATAATAATAATAAAATGTATCTGGTCCAATGCAGCAAACTTTACAATTTTTTAAGATGCTGGTGAGGAGGTCCATATTTTTTTTATTTTTATTTTTTTATTTAATCAATTTATCCTAATCCTGAAGGCAACAGTTTCAGGACAGTCAGACAGTCAGTGTTGATGACATTTAAGTTAAAAGACTAATTTCAGGAGTGAGTCGGTTTCTAGTAAATGGAAGGGTGAAAAGGAATGTCCCTAAGGAAGGGCAACCTAGATGAGAATATTAGAAGTTCTAGGAGGTCCATCTAAAAACTCTTCACTTGGTGGGAGCAAGGAGACACTCGCCATAGTAAATTAGATCACATCGTACACAAGAACAAAGAAGTGCAAAGATTCCTCTCTTCTTGCACATTTAAGATAATTAGGGATAATTAGGGGATAATTAGGGAGCACCATCTTCTGCAGAAACAGGGTGTGTAATATGGAAGCAATGTGTGCAACAGAGCCAACTTCCATATTGAAATAAACTATATGGACAAAAGTATTGGGACACCTGACCATTCCATCAACAGGGACTTTGATGACATCACATTCTAAATACATAGACAATAATATGAAGTTGGTCCCCTCTTTGCAGCTATAACGGCTTCCACTCGCCTGCGATGGTTTTCCACAAGAGTTTGGAGCTTTTCTGTGGGATTTTTGCCCATTCATCCAGTAGAGCGTTTGTGAGGTCAGGGGCTGATGTTGGACGAGACACCCAGCTCACAATCTCCGTTCCAATTCATCACCAAAGGTGTCCGATGGGGTTGAGGTCAGGGCTCTGTGCGGCCGGTCAGGTTCTTCCACCCCAAACTCATCCAACCATGTCTTTATGGACCTTGCTTTGTTCACTGGGGCGCAGTCATTCTGAAATAGAAAAGGGTCTTCCCCAAACTGTTCCCACAAAGTTTGGAAGCACCGCATTGTCCAAAATGTCCCCTTTAGCATACTAAGACATTCTAGACAATGCTATGATTTGATCTGATTAGAACAGTAACATTTTGCAATCTCGAATCAGGATAAGGAGATGTTACCTGGCACCATCCTGGGCACGGACAACCCCAAGCGCACACGCAATCCCTCTATTCTTTTTAGACTTGCGCATTCGTCTTCGGGCGAACATGAAAACGAGCACGAAGAGGCCGTTTTTTTGTTCGTTCCGAAGACACGCCGAAGAGAATATAGTGCCGGCAAAACGTAGGAGAAGACGAAGACTCACAACCACGAAGAATCGAAGATTCTTCGTGATCGTCTTCGTTTTTGCCGCGCAGCCGCCAAAATTTCAAACAGGAGTGAGCTGATCTCGTCTGTCCAATCAGCTCACTCTTGTGACGTCACGCTAAGGGTCTCGTCCAATGCCTGTGCTGCTGTTTTTTGAATTCTGAAGGCGCCTTTATAAGACCAGAGCTTGCCTGAGAGATCCATTCATTTTTCGCTGTGACTGCTTTGGCAACACTGCTGTGCTGCATCCGAGCGTTACAGAGAGAGATTGTTCTGTTCTGTGTGAGACTGGTAAGCCTTAGCCTGCCATTTCTCACAGTGTACTTCATCCTCACTTCAGTGCTACTTAATATAATTAATAATAATAATTTGATAAATTTAATTTTTTTTATTTAATTTGTCATCAACTGTAGTGTAAGTGCTGTTGAGTTGACAGTGCACCCAGTGCCTCAGTGGCACTGGGGTGCCCTTGCCCTGGGCTGGCACTAGTGCCTATTGCCTGTCCTGCTTAAATAAATTAAATAGAATTTATAAATAATAATTTAATAGAATCTATAATTTAATAGTTCATTATTATATATATATATATTTGTCAGTCATATATATATATATATATTCTATAGTATACTAGTGTAGAGTGTACTGTAGACATTCATCTACTAGTGTCTAATTTAAAATCAGTAATATTAATTAATATAATTAATAATTGAATTCATTATAAAATTATATATATATTTGTCAGTTATAGTTAGTAATAGTATACTAGTGTAGAGTGTACTGTAGACATTCAAGACATCTACTAGTGTCTAATCTAAAATCAGTAATATCAATAATTCTATAATTCTTTCTTGTCTTAATAGTTAATTAAATTAGCTATAAATAAAAGTAATAATATTAAATAATTACTACTAGCGTATAGTTCAGCTAATCTTATTAGTACTGGTGCTGCAGCTCTATAGTTTGTGCTTTGTTTTAGCAACAGCAAGAGACCAAGTCAATTTTTCTTAATTAATCTTTCATTTTATTTCATTTGTTTTGCTCACCTCAGTCCATCAGTGAAGTGAACTTGTTGGGCTAGTGAGTGCAGCCGCATAAGTGCTGTGTTTTTTTTTGATCAGCAAGCAGTGACGTTAACTGTTTTGCAAAGATTTTCTCATTTATTTTACATTTTATTTCAATTTTATTAAAAGTACCCTTAGTGTTTTGCTCACCTCAGTCCATCAGTGAAGTGAACTTGTTGGGCTAGTGAGTGCAGCCAGCAGTGAAGCTAACTGTTTTGCTGTGACATTTTATTTTATTTCTAATTCTTTTCAAGAAAAATTGACTGTGACGAGCTGTACTAAGCAAAGCTTCAAGCTACTAGCTGTAGTACTAAAATAATTCTAATCTTCTTTAATCTTAATCTATAATATATTATAAATAATATATAACAATATAAATTCTAATTCATAATCTATAATATAAGTAATTCTAATTCTAAATTCTAATTCATAATCTATATTCTTCTATCTATAATACATAATATATAAGTAAATTATTTCTAATCTATTAATATTATATAACTTAATATTAATTAATAAATCATATACTGAATCTGATTTAACCTCACTTTAGCTTAGTGGGTTTGAGAGCGTCTGCCTAGAGGTAGACTTATAGTAAGGAAATATAGCTTTAGGCTAGCATAGTAGTAGGCTAAGCTCTTAGGCCCGTGTAAATTCAAATTAAAAATAAAATACTGCTAGTTATTAAATAGTTAATCTTGAGTTAATAATTTAAATAACTTTAGCACTTTGGCAGATTGCACACAGCACAGTGCAGTAGTGCATAGTTTTACTTTTTAAGCAGTAGCACTGAAGAGAACTTCCTCTAATTTTTTGTCTTTAATTGGTTTTTCCTTTTTTTTTTATTTTTTTTTTATTTTTTTTTTTATAGTTTTTTAAACACTACACTACACTACACACACAACACAAAATTTGAAATGGATCCTCCTTTTGGGACTAAGGAGGGACAAGCTCCATCTACCACCGCCACCACCAGCACCACCACCAGTTCTAAGATGCAGCCTTTGCGTCAGTCTAGTCGGCCAAGTAGGCCAAGCTCTCGCTTATCATTTGGGGAAGCATTGCTTGAAGGATCATCAAGTAAAGGAAAGGCACCAAAAGCAGGCAGTAGTAGTGCGGCTAGGCCCACAAGCTCTATGGTTTTTTACGGAAAGCCTAAAGCACCAGAAGCACGTTCAAAGTTAAAGGGTAGCACAAGTAGTACCAGCCCAGTGACTAAAAAGAAGTGCCTTTTGCCCCAAGCAGCATCTTCCCCATCCACCAGCAGCATGCAAGGTACCAAGCAGAGCCAAATTAGCAGCAAGACTCAGAGGGGTCCCAAACCAAAGCGATCTCATTCCTTTGTAGGGAAAACCACCACCACCACCACCCCCACCTCTACCGCCTCTACCACCACTAGTGCTGCGCCTACTGTTCCCACTGGTACCGCCACGCCATGTCCTCCTAGTACCTCTAGCAAGCCACCAAGTCCTTACAAAATTTTTGTAAAGACAGTTAGAGAGAGGGCTACACATAGTGGAACTCCACCTAGCGAGGTAGCAGAGGAGCCTGAGACTGAGAGGCCAAGTGCAGAGTCTATTCTTCCTGCTCGCACTACTACTAGTCACGAGTCTCACGACGATATCAGTCTTAGCTCCAGCCTAGCAGGAATTTCATTCGATCTGGCTAATGAAGAGCTAGACTATGAGCCAGAGGAAGTAGAGGAGATGAGTGGTCAGGAATCAGATTCCTCAGGGAGCAGTGTCCAAATGACTAGTGCACAATTTTCCCCTGAGCCTCCACCTTCTCCGCTACGATCATCACCACCACCACCACCACCAGCAGCAGCAGCAAAACCTAGCAAATCTAAAGCAATTAGCAGTCCCACTATGGCCAGTACTGTTACCACCAGTCCCACCACCACTAGTTCTGCCTCTGTTCATCCACCCCGAGCAGTAGGAGCAGCACCCAAGGCACACTCCAAGGCTATGCGCGCCCCAATTTGGGAGCACTTTGAAAATGTTGAAGAAGGGCGCTATGGAAAGTGCAAACATTGTGGGAAGCTAATAAGCAGAGGGAAAGTGTCTGGCCATTTTACCAGTGCTAGCATGAAGCATCACCTCAGCACTCAACACAACGCTGTGCTATTGGGGAAAGATGCAGAGGGAAAACTTAGTGCAGGCAGCATAGCTGGTGGCCGTGGAAAAACCCCAACAGCTTCTTCTTCTGAGCCAATAGCAGCAGCAGCAGCAGCAACTAGTGCTGGCAGCCAGAGACCAAGGCAGGTTGGAGCACTGCATGTCCAGCCCACCCTGGAACAATTTGTGGCATTCCAATCCAAAAGGTCAATGCCCAAACAGCAGGCCAATAAAGTAACGCGACTGATTGGTCAGTTCATTGCTGTTGGAGGGGCATCCTTCTCTATGATCGAAGGGGAGCCTTTCAAACAATTGATGGCGGCTGTGGCTCCACAATATACAGTTCCGTCACGTTCCACTTTCAGCAGGAACATTGTCCCCTCATTGTATCGGTCCTGTGTTGCAGCAGTGAAAGAGGAGCTTTCCAAGGCTGCTGGTCAGTCTGTTCATTTCACTACAGATTTGTGGAGTGCACCTAGCGGCCAGCATGCCTTTCTTTCTTTGACAGCACACTGGTGGCAGCCCGGTGTGTCTAAGGAAGCTGCTGCAGCAGGCTACCGATCTTTCCTTCTCCATGCAGAAGTGATGGATGAAAAGCACACTTCCCAAAATATTCTGCATGCGATGAGGAAAATGTTTAGCCTTTGGGTGGGAGCAGAGGCGGGCACCAATGTTGAAGTTGGTTTTGTGGTAACTGACGGAGGTGCCAATATGGTGAAAGCGCTGCGAGATGGTCATATTGTTGGTGTGCGCTGTGCAGCCCACATCATCCATCTTGTAGTGAAGGCAGCAATGTCAGAAGGAACTAATGTGGCAGCAGTAGTTCTGTCCCGCTGCAGAAAGATCGCTGGGCACTTTCACCATAGTGTTAAGGCTAGCCAACTTTTGAGGGAAGAGCAAGAGAGGTCAGGTCTTCCCGTACACTGCCTACGTCAGGATGTCAGTACACGGTGGAACTCCACGTTAGACATGCTCGAGAGGATTTTGGAGCAGCAGAGGGCAATCCATAATCTTGCCTCAGAGCACAATATTGGGATTACCTCTCCATTGAATAGGGAGGATTGGACAGTGATCGCCCAGCTAGTGGCAGTCCTTAAACCATTCAGGGATGCCACAGAAAATTTAAGCTCAAACACTGCCAGTCTGGCCCAGGTAATCCCAGTGTTCTCCCATCTAGGCAGCAAGATGGATGTGTTCCTTGGAAACCGTGAGGCTGTTCAAGGTGGCACTCTACATCCTGACATAGCAGCCATAGTCAGGAAGCTGAAGGATCTGCTAAAAGTACACCTTCGCAAACGAATGGAAGAGAGTCCCGAAATGATGCTAGCGTGCCTTTGCGATCCAAGAATTAAGGGAAAGCTAGCTTTGAAATTTAATGTTCTCAGTAGCTACCGGGAGCAATTGGTCAACAAGGTGCGTGACTGGCAGCGTAAAATGGGAATGCTGTCCGAGGAGGGAGAGGTGCAGGAGGAGGAAGAGATGATGTGGTCTGCTACTCCTAGCAGCAGCATCAGCAGCAGTGCCACAAGCAGCACAACACAGCTAAGTGGAGCAGCTGCGTTTTGGGAAGAGGCACTTGGGAGTATAGCTGGACCATCTGACAGAGCTAGCAGCAGAAAGGAGAGTAGTGCTGCTGAAATGGTAAAACTTTACCTCTGTGAAGTTCCTTCTGCGCCTAATGTTGATCCTCTTAGCTACTGGGATGAAAAGAAGAGTGTGTGGCCTGCACTCTCATGGGTTGCGCAGCAGCTACTATCATGTCCGCCAACCACTGTTCAAAGTGAGCGCGTGTTTTCTATGACTGGAAACATACTGAGTCCACAGCGCTCACGCATGGCACCTCATCTGATGGAGCAGATTGCCTTCCTTAAATTCAATCTGCCCAAGTTGGGTTACCCAGCTCTTAGCTTGGAAAGTTAATTTTTTTTATCTGTAATGTTTAAGGTAGTTTCTCCCCCTGGTTGCACGTGTTTGCGGTGTGGCAACGTCTGCTACCTCCGCCGGTGTAGCCAATTTACGCTAGGGCCTAGTGTCTGAGTTCTGGAAGTCCGCTCCCAAACGCCATGGACTGACAGACTTTCATGCTTTGCCCTGGGGTGAAACAGGTGAGCGGGTCGTCAATTGCCCACTCATTCACCTTTTTCCTTTTCCAACGGTGCTGCTGGTGGTGGTGCCAGGATCTTTTGCCAGTTCGCTTCCTGGCTGAAATCATGCCTCAAATGTCCCTAATGGAGAGGGTAGTTTCTCCCCCTGGTTGCACTTGCTGCGGTGTGGCAATGCCTGCTACCTCCACCGGTGTAGCCAATTTACGCTAGGGCCTAGTGTCTGAGTTCTGGAAGTCTGCTCCCAAACGCCAAGGACTGACAGTCTTTGGATGCTTTGCCCTGGGGTGAAACAGGTGAGCGGGTCGTCAATTGCCCACTCATTCGCCTTTTCCAATGCTGCTGCTGCTGCTGCTGGTGGTGCCAGCGTCTCTTCTCTGCCAGTTCGCTTCCTGGCTAGTGTCATGCCTTAAATGTCCCTAATGGTAAGGGCAGTTTCTCCCCCCTGGCTGCGTCTGTTTGCGGTGTGGCAACGCCTGCTACCTCCGCCGGAGTGGCCAGCTTACGCTAGGGCCTAGTGTCTGAGCTCTGGAAGTCTGCTGCCAAACGTCTAGGACTGACAGTGTTTGGGTGCTTTGCCCTGGGGTGAAACAGGTGAGTGGGTCGCCAATTGCCCACTCATTCGCCTTTCCCAATTCTGCTGCTGCTGCTGCTGCTGCTGGTGGTGGTGCCAGCGTCTCTTCGATGCCAGTTGGCTTCCTGGCTAGTGTCATGCCTCAAATGTCCCTAATGGTAAGGGCAGTTTCTCCCCCCTGGCTGCCTCTGTCTGCGGTGTGGCAACGCCTGCTACCTCCGCCGGAGTGGCCAGCTTACACTAGGGCCTTGTGTCTGAGCTCTGGAAGTCCGCTGCCAAACGTCTAGGACTGACAGTGTTTGGGTGCTTTGCCCTGGGGTGAAACAGGTGAGTGGGTCGCCAATTGCCCACTCATTCGCCTTTCCCATTTTTCAATGCTGCTGCTGCTGGTGGTGGTGCCAGCATCTCTTCTCTGCCAGTTCGCTTCCTGGCTAGAGTCATGCCCAAAATGTCCCTAGTGGTAAGGGCAGTTTCTCCCCTCTGGCTGCGTCTGTTTGCGGTGTGGCAACGCCTGCTACCTCCGCCGGAGTGGCCAGCTTACGCTAGGGCCTTGTGTCTGAGCTCTGGAAGTCCGCTGCCAAACGTCTAGGACTGACAGTGTTTGGGTGCTTTGCCCTGGGGTGAAACAGGTGAGTGGGTCGCCAATTGCCCACTCATTCGCCTTTCCCAATTCTGCTGCTGCTGCTGGTGGTGATGCCAGCGTCTCTTCGATGCCAGTTCGCTTCCTGGCTAGTGTCATGCCTCAAATGTCCCTAATGGTAAGGGCAGTTTCTCCCCCCTGGCTGCGTCTGTTTGCGGTGTGGCAACGCCTGCTACCTCCGCCGGAGTGGCCAGCTTACGCTAGGGCCTTGTGTCTGAGCTCTGGAAGTCCGCTGCCAAACGTCTAGGACTGACAGTGTTTGGATGCTTTGCTCTGGGGTGAAACAGGTGAGCGGGTCGCCAATTGCCCACTCATTCGCCTTTCCCATTTCCTTTTCCATTTCCATTTCATTATTTTCCTTCTGATACACAACCAACCAAACATAACACACACAATAACACAAATAACACAGTGACATAACACATAACACACATAACACATATAACACAGTGACAAGTGACAACACACATAACACACATAACACATACACGTACAATGCAAAAATCACAAGGACCTTTCCTCTTGTTATTTGTCCTGGCCTTCATTTCTACACTCACTAGCATTAACGCTATAACTCACACTTCATACTATAACATTTTTCCATCCACATACCTGCCAACAGACCCAACTTTTTCAGGGACAGTCCTGCTTTTTTCCAGTCCTGTCCCATCTAATTTAGCTAAACTAGGTATGCAAATACACATTGGTAGTTATAGCTCGGTAGGTAGCACTAGTATAAACATTAAATAAATATAATAAAGTACTAAATAATAAATCTAACTTTAAAATACATTTAAATAAACCCCTAATTTTTTTTTAAAACCCATTAAAATGAAATTATTATTTAGACATAATACATCTTTAACCAAAGCAGTGCACTGCTACTAATCTTAAACATAACCGTACATTAACCCTAAGCTATTTTTTAGTTCTTGTCCAACATTTTTCCATCCGCATACCTGCCAACACACCCAAGATTTTGGTGGACAGTCCTGCTTTTTTCCAGTCCTGTCCAGTAAAAGTTGGGTTGTTGCAAAGTATGCCATTGTAAATAGGTAGCAAATGTTAGGCATGTATTACAAGTGGTCCAAAATCAATTTAAAAATGTAAAATAATCCCTATTCTTTTATTAAACATCTATGGATGTGTGATTGTGTATGATAAACGGAGGCCAAGTTCCTTGGAGCATTTGTCTCTAGGTCATTTTGTGTACAGTACACCTCAGTACGTGTGTGCAACTCTATTGGTCGTTTCGGCAGGGGGCTGGCCTGCCATCAACGAATGAAGTGCGTTCTGCAATTCACTAGTTGATGCCAGACCAGCCCCCTGCCGAAACGACCAATAGAGTTGCACACACGTTCCGGCAGCTGCTGCTGCTCCGATGTGTTGTTAACCCCGTATTAACCCCTGCAAGGCAACCGGGAAGGAAACGAAGATTAAACGAGCACGAAGAATGTCCGCGAATATTCGCCCGAAGAGAAGACAGGAACGGGCGAATATTCGCGGAATACGAAGGTTTTTTCCCCCCCGAAGACGAGCACGAAGACGAACACGAAGAGCCCCCTGGTGCCCAAGTCTAATTCTTTTCTTATATTGTTTAAAAAAAAAAAAAACAACTTTAAATAGCCTTCAATGTTTTTCTTAAGTAATTACAATGTATGTTCCTTGTGAGCCGTCTGGTCTGCGGAAATAGGGCTTCATAACCAGAAATCATTAATAATAAAATAACCAAGAGCATATATATGTAATTATTAAAAAGCTGCGTGCAATTAACCAGCCATTTTCCATACGTACGGTAGGACGGTTGCCAGTAAATTACTCTGCTGTGTATTCTCTGTAATAATTGATTGTTATTTTTTTTCCATTGCATTCTTGGTACGTAGCAATGCAGGCATAACCGGTTAATTTATTTTGTCCATGTCTATATCACAATAATTACAGTGAAATAACCAGCAGGATCCTGAACCGATGCCAGAATTTTTATTTTTTTATTTTAGACGAAACGCTTTTAATAAAGCTGTATAAATGGCATTCCTTCTCTTACGCGTTATCTCTCTTTTCCTTCACCACCTTTTCAAACACTAGCCAATCAGCAACAATCAGCAACTTAACAATGGGGGAGAGATAACTAGGGGAGAGGTTGCTTTGTATTGCATTTACATTGCTTATTTTAATAGTAAAGAACTATAAAATGCAGGATTTGACACAAAAAGGGACATGTCCACTTCAAGGCCAACCATGTATCAGAATGAAATCGAGAGGCAAATGATAAGTTAGGAATATTGAAATTCCGTCATCCGTTCTCCTACCCACTGTCCATGTATTCCGTTACATTCTTTCATTCTTGCATTAAATATTCATTCCTTCTCTTTTCTTTTCTTAAAGTCTTTATAATTCTCTGTTCTTCTTATATACTTGTTGGAATATTATGTTACGCTCCCCCTTCCACCTTCTTTCTCCTGCTTGACTTGCTGCATTGGAACGTTGATGTAACTGTTGATCACCATTTTCGAGAGTCCATTATTAATCAACTTGGTGGTGAGCCAGAGGAACTTTGTAGTCACAATAGACTGCTAGAATATATAGAAAATAACATATTTTTTGGAAAAAAAGCCTAGTGTGTATATTCTGCTGTAAAATGCAGGGATATTTTTATATTTATATAATAATACTGTATATACCCTGTCAACCTACAGGCTGCGTCAAGCATCGAAAAATGTTTTTTTACCTATATTATACTGAAATAACATAACAATTACCATAACAATTACCTGTAACCAAAAAGAAGCAACTAAATGGTATAGGACCAAAATAATCATTAGCTGTAAATTTACCAAAAAGCTATTTGGACAAAATGAACTTGCCAAATGTGGTATTCTTTTCCAGATAGGAAGCAAAGAAGAAGGAGATTCTCATTCATCGCAAATTCTTAGCATATTATGATAGCTGACAGATTTGACCACCCAGTAGTCTTGAATAAGAGGCTTGGGAGGCAGTTTCAGAATGAATAGATATATTAGGATAAAGACAGCATAGAATTAATTGAGCTGGGGGCTAGATGGCCAGTACTGCACTAAAAACTAAACTTATTATTGGACTTTGTAATCTATGTGCAATTCTGGAGAGTAGATTGAGTCTGTTGTAGTAGTTACTTGGTGGCCACCATTCACATAATTACATGGCCTGCTTGGGCTAGGGGCAGGATGGACTGCATTGAACTAAAGGCTAGATGGACTGCATTGAACTAAAGGCTAGATGGACTGCATTGGGCCAGAGGCTAGATGGACTGCATTGGACCAGAGGCTGGATGGACTGCATTGGACCAGAGGCTGGATGGACTGCATTGGACCAGAGGCTGGATGGACTGCATTGGACCAGAGGCTGGATGGACTGCATTGGACCAGAGGCTGGATGGACTGCATTGGACCAGAGGCTGGATGGACTGCATTGGACCAGAGGCTGGATGGACTGCATTGGACCAGAGGCTGGATGGACTGCATTGGACCAGAGGCTGGATGGACTGCATTGGGCTAAAGGCTGGATTGATGGCATTGGGCTAGAAGATAGATGGATGGCAGTGGGCTAGTGGTTGGATGGACGGCATTGAGATAGTGTTGGATGGACGGTATTGGGCTGGAGGCTGCATGGACAGTGTTGAGCTAGAGGCTGGATGAACGGCATTGGGCTAGGGACTAGATGGGCGGTATTGGGCTAGAGGCTAGAATGATGGAGTTGGGCTAGAGATTAGATTGACTGCATTGGGTTGGGGCTGGACGGACGGCATTAGGCTAGAGACTAGATGGACGGCTTTGGGATAGTAGCAGGTTGGACGGTATTGGGCTACAGGCTAGAAGGACTGAGTTGGACTAGAGGTTAGATTAACTGCATTGGCTTGGGGTTGGATGGACAGCATAAGGCTAGAGACTAGAAGGATGTCATTGGGCTAGAGACTGGATGGAGGGTATTGGACTAAAGGCTAGGAGGACTGCATTGGGCTGGCATTGGACTGCATTGACGCTACATTGGCTACGTTGTGCAGCATTGGACAAAGTGTAGAGTTTTAGACAAAGACTGTGTCTTTATTTCCTGTTTTTATTTGTTCTTCTTCCATCCAAGGATATTCCTGTCTATATTCATAAATTCTCTACGCGCATAGACCCATTTATATATCTCCGGGCATGTGTATGAAATGTACGGCCGGTTCTTTAATGCAGTTTATTTGTACATTATTTGCTTGTAACTCTGCATTATTATGCATCTGCCTATACATTTCTAGTCATTTCATTATCAGGACAGACGGATACATCAGCTTTCATGCAACATTAGCCCAGTACACGGGTTCCTACGTTCCTGCATGTTGATGGTTTAGTTAATTATAGCCATTTAAGTTTAACCCTAATGACTTTCAAGATACACTTTCACATTAACAGAAACCCATCTAATGTATCTGTTTTATTAATGTATGTATGTTCATGGCTAAAATGGGTTTCAAATGGAGCCCCATTCACAAAAGCATTAAAAAAATATAGTCGTGGGGGGGGCTAGCCAATCTCTAAATGTTCCTTGCTGTTTAAGAATAATCATGGGGTAACGTTTTGAAAATGTCTCGTAGACTAAAACAAAGGTATACCAGTAACGTTCGTTTACTAAAATGTTAACAATAATTAAGTGTTAAATGTCGTTGTGTCATTTATACGTACAGCGGGGCCATGTTGGCTAAGGCTCTCCTGCATCGTGTAAAATTCAGGGTTGTCCAGGTAAAGATGGTCAATGTGGCAGCCCTAGTTAGGATAGATCAAGAAACCTCCAACACAAATCAAGAGCGGAGGGACAACAGGACAATTGCCCATCCTGGAGAGAATTAGGCACCTTCAAACGGGCTTCACAGATCGCCATTCCCCAAGAACCCCAATTCTGTCAGGGCCCCTCCTGCGACTAGGCTCTGTTTTGTAGGGTGAAGCTAGATCCGTGGCTAGAGGTGGTGATTTACCATGATGTATTGTGTGACTGGCCTACTTATCGATTAGACATGTGCAAACGGGTTTAAAACCATTCGGACGCATTTTTTGGTTGGTATTTGGCCCAATGGACAAAATTCCATTTCCTGACCATTTGTTTCAGAAGAAAATCGTGGGTCATTTGAAATTTGAGAATGAAATTTGTTAATGTTGTAAATGACTATTGTAGCTGGAAACGGCTGATTTTTAATAGAATCTCTTCATAGGCGTACAGAGGCCCTTTATCACTCCCATCACTCCTGTGTTCCAATGGCCCTTTATCACTCCCATCACTCCTGTGTTCCAATGGCCCTTTATCACTCCCATCACCCTTGTGTTCCAACGGCCCTTTATCACTCCCATCAATCCTGTGTCACAATGGCCCTTTATCACTCCCATCACTCCAGTGTTCCAATGGCCCTTTATCACTCCCATCACTCCAGTGTTCCAATGGCACGTTGTGTTCGCTGATCCAAGTTTAAAAGGCTAATTGATCGTTAGAAACCCTTTTGTAATTTACAGCCAGAAATGTCCTTGTTTGCCATAAAAACAGCTGAGTGACCCCAAACCTTTTAACAGTAGTGTATAAATATATATAGATATCGATATATACATATAAATAGTATTTTTTTTATATTTATGTTTCAGTCTGTAAAATATAATAAAGGTCTTAAATGGGTTAATTCAGTTTGGATCAATGACCTTTATTGGCCCGTCTGGCATATGCTCAGTTATTTGTTTTATTTGTTGAGGGTTTATCCCTCCCCGGCCATGCTGACTGTAAGAGGTGAGCCCTCTTAGAGTGACCTAGCAGCCTGATCCATGCTGAAGGCAGCCTTCAAGTGGATTGGATGCACTTTTATTTAGTGATTAATGGAGCAGATTTTATTTACATGTTACCCCGCACTAATCCTGCCAGATTATTGTCATCTGTTTTTCTTTCTGATTACGGAAAAGAAAAAAAAATCATTTTTTAAAGGGTTTTATTTATTTTTTTTTCCAATCAATTTAACTTCCTTGAAGATTTTACCAGTAGATACGGTTAGAGGCGGGTTTTTTTTATTTTTATTTTAAGCTACTCCAGCAATAAAAGAATTAAGGGCCATTTTCAGTAAATAATATTTAATCATTTTATTTCATCTAATTTTTCTAATGGCTTCTTCTCACAAGCCCCAATAAGAAATGAATGCAGAGATTTAAGGGTTTTTTATGATTATGATTATTATTTACTTACTATAAATAATGTTATGGGGGAGATTAACGGATAACATAGTAAAAGTTCAGAAATTAAGTACTTTTATTAATTTATGGGTTTTCCACTTGATCTGTACTCACAGAGAAAGCTATGTTCTAAATTGTAGGATCCTCTTGCTGGAATAAGTAAGAGTAATTTTTAATAAATACAAGGAAAATAGAAACCGTGTGCCCTATTTATGTGATTTATCAGAAGAATATACTGAATTCTGAAAGTTATATTGAAGACATTTAAAAATATTAAATGGCTTCTTATTAAAGGGATATAAAACCCCTTTAGATCCAGAATCAGTTATAGCAGAAGGTTAAGGGCAGGGGTGGCCCTCCAAAAAGCGCACCAGGCAAAAAGACCATTTATTGCCCCCAAAATGGACACATCATGTCTTTTTTATACATGTAGACAGGGCCGGCCCAAGATATAGTGCCGCCTGGGGCGAAGTTTAAAATGGTGCCTCCCCCCCTCTGACGCCAGTCTCTCCCTCTCTCCCTCCCTCCCTATTATCTACCTTATCCTCCCCCCCTTATGAAGTTACCTTTCAGCAGTCCTGCAGCAAGTTTCCCTGCTCTGCCGCGGTGCTGCTTTACTGCTGAGCGCCGGAAATGATGTCATATTCTGGCGCTCAGCATTACAAGCCGGTACCGAGGCCGAGCGAGAGGGCTCACAAAGGAGAGAGAGGGGCACAGAAAGGGTACAGGCAACTTGGTAAGCGAAAACCACTCGGCGCCCCTCTGTTTTTCCTCCGCTTAAAAAAAAAAATAAACGCTTGGGGCAATTTCCCCATTCTGCTCCAGGTAGGGCCGGCCCTGCATGTAGATTGCCAATGCAGGCACGCATTATGAAGGCTTCCATAGCACTCCTAAAAGGCTCTAGACCTTATTGAGGGCATTTCTTAGGGGCATTGGTGGTGCCCCCTTGATCCAAGTCCTCGCAAGATTGCAAAAAGGGTAAGTATGAGTATCTGCATGTCTTGGACGACATCAGCATGACTGACGCCCCCCACCTCCATGTTTTGGACGCCATTACAGTTGGCGGAAAAGCTAAACACAAAATTCCGTATTAATTCACACATTTTTTTAAAAATAATAATAAAAAAAAAAAAAATCTTTAAGTTTAATACCTGGTGAAAAATGAAGGAACACGAACACATAAAACATAATTTTCACTAATTTTTCTTACATATTTAAACAAATGTGTTTAAATAAGAATACGATTAGAATGGGCATTTCTTGGCGGTACAAAAAAAATAAAAAAATAAACTTGATTTGTGATATTTAGCCATTAGAGTCACATTAGTATATCTCATATTCTTTATCTCCAAAAGGGACATACATAATTTAGACACTGTGCAGAGAAGGGCTTTTAAACATCATTTACATCGTAAAGTCTGGCAGTAAAAACTAAAGGACCTTTAAATTACTTTGGAGGAAAGAAGTGGATAGAAAGAAAGTACAAGAGGGAGATGTGTTTTAACTAAAGAGAAGTATCAGAAGAAGAGGTCATGTTGGGAGAAGTGGGTGATTGATTGCTATCTTCTTTGTGGAGCTGCTTCCCAGATGAGATGGTTGGACTATGGTTTATAGCTGGATCTTCTAACTATAACCAGGGTTGGATTTATAATCTGTGTGTTCTAAATATTTATATAGCAAGTACAACCCTGACAGAAAGCTAGAAGCCAAGTAGAGAAGACAAAGCTGGGACCTGGTCTATTAGAAGGCAACCAGATATAGCCATGGTCCACGTGGAACTTGGTCTGCGGTTGCTTGTTGCTACCAATAGAGCAATTCCATCCTATGGTTACCAAGTCGGGGGGGGGGGGGGAAGAAATAGGATTTTTTTTTTTACCCCAATAATTACCCAGGAGTTGTAGCTCCTGGAAACCCAGTCCAACCGTACCCACTCACTCCATTCTATATTAAAATCCACCTGGATGAGTAGGGACGGGTAGCCACAAAAATGTAGTCGCTGACTAAGAAGGTCTATCAATTATTCCCCCTTAGGTCTCGTCTTTTTTTTATGACTCCTGAGATTTCTGACCGTAGCTCTTAGATTGCAAGCTCTATTGCCGAAAAAAAAACCATGTTCTAATTATACAGATTAAATTAATCCACCGCTACCCAAAAAAATGCAACAGGAGGGCGAAGTTTAGGCGCTTGTGCTGCTCAGGCATTCAGCAATGTCATTGTTATTATGTAATATATATCACGAGAATATGTAATTAAAAATACGGCAGCATTGAGACGGTAGCAATATTTAATGGTGATACAAGGAAGGATTATTCCAAAGAACGAAACCCAATCTGGCCATAAAATAATAAATGGGAAGGCCGGCACACCACAAAATCAATGAGACTAGACAGGCCGGCCGAGTATATCTGTTGTCCTAGGAAACATGACATATTAACAATCAGGAGCTCGGTGTTATTTGTTACATTGTTTCCAATTGTATTCCAGTAGTATTTGGGGGTTTAAATGAGGAATAACAATGTTTTTGTCATCCCAAGTCTCCTATTACCCATTCCTAGGGCCATTTTTAACAAGAACAAGGGTTTGTCTTTACAGCAAGATAACTGGGTAGACTAAATGGCCCGAAATGGCTCGCGTTTGCCATAACATTCTATGTTTCTATATTCTATGTGTGTCACACTCCTAGGAATTGCTAGTGAAGAGGTCTGCGCCGGTGGCTGGATCACACCTTGCAGACCTAGAAGCCGACGGCTCCTGAAGGGGACCCCCAGGTATATATGTCGTGGACCCCTTAACGTTATCCTGAGCCTGGGGTAGCTGCCGCTTTTGCCCCAGGTTTTTTTTTTTTAAATTAAAGCCATTTTTTCAGGCTATTACTTGTGGGGGTATATTCACTAAACTGATAGCGAGTGAAAGCAAGTTAAATGGTAAGTTAAACATTTCACCTGCCTCGATTCACTATACATTATTAAAGGGCCAAGCCTGGCTAGTTCCTGCAAGAAGAGCTGAGCTGGCCCTTGCATAATGCATAGTTAAATTCAAAGACATTAACTATGCATTATACAGGGCCTGCTCGGATCGCCTTACAGGGGGCTGGTCTTTTGAGCAGAGCCCCCCTTACCTTTTGTTTCAAATTGTGCGATGCTCTATTTCTTATGACCTGTTTAACCATTACACAGCGCTGCGGAATAGGATAGCGCTATATAAATCGTTAAAAAAAATAACATATTTAGACAAAATATTCCATTGGCTCTAGATGACGACATCTAAATTTTAAAATGATTGGGTGCCATGTTGTTTTTTTTTTTTATATAGATATTATGGTTTTTTTAGTTCCCCATCAAAATCTTGACCAAAAAAAAAAAATATGGGGTAAAATCAGACATTTGGGGGGGGGTCTGCATTTGGATGGCGCCACCAATGAAGCCAAAAAAACGCTGTCGTGGTCATTATCGCCATGATGGTTTTACAAATGAATGAAACCCCCGGACTTTGACATTTCCTTTAGATACTCAGCCCTCACAAAAGTCACACTGACAAAGCAGTAATCTGGAAATATTATTTTATCGGAGCGTATTGATCGGCCCCGATAGGAAATTATAGGGCAGATCCGTCTTGATTACCAAGCGGATGTCTACTTTGACGACCAGATATGCAGCAGAAACATCTCGTCAAGCATCCATTACTCTTTCGAAAAGGTCAACTCAATAGACTTTGTTTTCGCGCTACGACCGGGGGACGGTCGTTTCATCAACACATTCTGGTCTCCCTGCCTTGTCAGCTCGGTAATAGCATTGCCTTGTCTAAGTGTTCTCCTATCCACCGGCAGATGTATAGCGCAAATTAAGGCGAGATGGAGATAGCATCCTTCTGTTTTATTGTTGCAGACGGTAGGCATTGTCAAAACATTTAAGGAACTTACAACGAGAAGAGAGATTGTCTGAACAGTTCATTTTTTTTTTCTTCAAAGCAAACGAAATAAAAGAACTCTAAGGTTCCTTGGAGGAAATGTTTCTATGTGTTCCATTCCAATGTCTTGATCCTCGGATATTTGTGCTTAACCCTACCAAATACGTTTAACGAAGTGACGCAGCAGGCTAAACGTCACGTTACATTCTTTCTTCTGCAATATAATATCTTGGATAAAATGTAAATTTGGTAAAGATTTGGTAACAGATTTGAACCTTTGAAGACTATCTGGGTTCCTTCTTCAGGCGTGTTATCGAAGAGACCTTTAAAGCTTCCAATCTATTGGACGTCAATTAGCACAATGAGTATTTTTATTCTCTGCTGACTAATGACAAGTCCATTTTTGGTGAAAGAACCACCTTAAATGCATTAGAAACGTAAACATAAGGTCTACACCATCTTCAAGCTTCACTCAACAGGGTACGCTGATGAATAAGAACATTATTTGGTTCCATGAAGTGTTGAAGCGGTATCAGGTCTTGGTGCTTCTGCTCCCTACGCGGCTAAGTACGGGTTATTAATTGCCCTGCGGTACCCAGCCACACTTAAATGGTTTATAACCATGACTTTGCTTAACCCACCTAATGGATACGCATGCTAAGTGGCAATGAATGAAGTGGAAAATTGTCTGCGACCATGGATTCTAACTTCTTCTTAATGAGATACAGGGCTTGCATCTTCTGTAACAGAGGGCGAAGAATCACGATCTCTTTATGTAGGAAAAACTGGCATTTCCGTAGAAAACCACTTTTTCTGCAAGTAGGGGCTTATCAAATATTTTTTTTTATCATAATCAACTCTTTTTGACCACCATGTTAATGTTATGCCCACGTTGGTAATATCCATCCATTTCTGAGCATCCTGTCCATATTGTGTTCATTTTTCATAATGTCCGCCATTTTTTTGTTCATCCTGTCTGTATTTAGTCTGGTTTTGGTCTTACTCACAAAGTTATACAATCTAGAAGAATCCTACAACGTCTGTGCCTAGAGTGTGCGTCGTGGAACTTCTAACAATTGTGGGGTAATTGGGGGTACCAAGGAGATCATTATGGGTGCTTAACAGACATGTCAAGAACCACAGGACTTGAACCATTGACCCTGGGCATGGCAGAACTTCACTTCCGGGTGTCACCCACAGTAGGCTCCTTGGTTCCTAGCATTCCTGCCCCCCCCATGTCCCTGTCAAGTGTGTGTCAGGTTCTTGTCACACCTGTGGCCCGTCAGGTAATTAAGAGCCTTTAAAACCAGAGTTCCTCCCAGGCTCCCTTGCTGGATCCTTGTTTTTCTGGCCTTGCATTATTGGGAATCCTGTTTGATTGTGCTTTTGATTTTCTGGGTTTTGACCCCTGGCCTTGGGCTTGACTTATGTCCCTGTTTTTGGACCTCGCTTGGTTGGGATTCTCCAAATCTTGACCTTTTGCCTGGACTGAGTATTCTTTGGTTTAATCTTCGGTACCATGCAACTGTTCCATCTGTGTATGATGTCAGCTAGCCTGACTCCGACCTCATCTGACTCCATTACCATCTGCCAGTTAAAGAAACCTAAAGTGGCAACAGACAGCCGTCTGCAACCAAGCACATCTGACCCATCCTGCCCCATGCAGGGTTCTGAGCAGGCCCGGACTGAGCCGGGCGGTTCAAGGTTGGATTGACGTAGGGGCTGATGGAGCTGCAGCTCCAGGCCCCTACCTTAAAATAGGCCGAGTCAGGACCAGACTGACTGCGTATGCGGCCTCTACGGCCGCATTAACGCAGGGCATAAGGGGCACCTACCCCTTAAGCCCGCAGCAACTACGACCGGGTCCGCCACTCTAGGGAGCCGGGCAGCCCCAACCAGGGCCGCCTTAGGCCGTACATGGCTTAAATTAAAACATCGGGGGGGGGGTTGTTTACTTTATTTAACATCCTTCATGTTAAATAAAGTTTGTTTAACTTCATTTAACATGGAGGAAGTTAAATAAAGTTAAAAAAAACCAACAAAAAAACCCCGATGTTTTAATTTAGGCACTGTGCAGCCGCGCACCCCTAAGGCCAGCCCTGGTGGGGGCTGCCCGGCCTCCTAGAGTGGCAGACCCGGTCGCAGTTGCTGCTTACTCGGCAACAAGGTAAGTAGGGTAAGGTGCAGTGAGAGGGGATATATAGTGAGAGGGGGTACATATTGAGAAAGGGGGAACATAGTTAGAAGGGGCAGATAAGAAGGGGATGGGGAGAGGGGTAGTGTGAATGCGTATGAGAATGAATGAATGAATGTGTGGATGAATTGTGTGAATGCGTATGAGAATGAATGAATAAATGTGTGGATGAATTGCTTGAATGTTTTTGAGACTGCATTAATGAATGTGTTAATGATTTGTGTGAATGAGTGAGTAAGTGTTTGTGTCTATCATGAATGTTTAAGTGATTTGGGGAAATTCAAAGATGGTACATGAAGGGTGGGCTTTAACAATAAATAAATAAATAAAATTTAATGCCCGGGCCTATTTTTTGTCCCAGTCCGGGCCTGGTTCTGAGCCTCATCCTGTCCCTGCGCAGAAACTCCAGCCTAACCCAGTAACCCCAGTCATCACAGGACCTTCATTAAACCACCATTAAACAGGTCTATCAGGTCCATCTTTTTTAACTAAGGATCCGGTTCAAAGGATGTTTTCTAATTTCAGGAACTCTGCCCCATGAGCGGCGATGGAGAAGTAAGAAGTTCTTTTGGACTTTTACAATGTTTTTTGGCTTGGCTCTGGCTCATGTCTCCCTGCTTCTTACGGCTGTCCAACTACGCAAGCAACACCCATAAAACTTTTCTATATCATCAAACGGGAATTAAAAAAACAGGCAGAAAAATAACCGATATTACATTTTCATTTGTTTTTGTTGGTGAATAATTAGTATTCTATTAGGGACCCGGTGGCATTAAAGTAGTTAGAGAACCCCGATCGCCGTTACATTGCATGGTTTAAGACCTTTTTACTGTCTGAGCCCTTCCGCTCCCAGCTAAAATACAGCAAAAGGCTAATTTGATTTCTCTTGCTTTACCTGTCTGTCTGTGACAACCCTTTTTTATAAATGTAATTCATTCTACAATTTCTCGTAATCAGAGGGAAGGTGTCCCCTCCGGTTAAACGAGAGCTTTGCCGGAATGCGGAGTAAATTTGCAAAAGTAATCAGTCTATCTATTCTTCTTTTAGCTCATAGAGCCGTTAACTAATATCGCAGGTAATCTTTTATTTTACATTGTTTGTACATATCGGGGTTGATTTTTTTTTATTTTTTTTTTTGGTATGGGGAAATTTGAGAATATTAAAGACCCCTTACTACTGTCAAAACTTTTCATCCTTATTACCTTAGGGCAGACTTCATCTTGGTTATTTTAATTTCATAGTTTCCCGAATTTACAGCCGCTGGAAATTGAGTACAAAATCCATTATCATTTGTATATTTTAATTATGCAAATAAGGCAGCTCAGCTGCAGTAACCGGGTCCGGAAGGGATGCCTTGCTTCATTCTGGGTGATTACAATTTATCCATTCGAGTCACTTTAATTGTAACGAGATAATTGCATTGTTTCATTTGGTTTTAACAAAACAAAGAAGAGACAGGAAGTTTAATGACACAGACGGGGAGTTACACCGTTCCACTCGCGAGTGGCTGACACTTTCAATTTTGAGATCGTTAACCCTGAAATGCAGACACGAGGGGCGAATGCCTAAAGGGTGGGGGGGTAACGGCTAGCCCAAGGAGGGTTTCTCTCATCTACCGTTGATGGCTGAATTCTCCAAGACCCGACACACAAAGAGTTAACTCACCTGCTGGCCGTGGAAAATGATACATTTCACACCAATGATTCCGAAACCATTAGTTCACCTTTCAGGTATTCATAACATCGGGGTAAAGACGCCTAAAAATGTGCCGCTGTTGGAAAAATAACCAGATGTAAAAGTAATATTTTGGTGAAATTCTTTTTTACTTTTTATTGTTATTATAATGGATACTTTATATACTCCACCCAGATGGTATCCATTTTGCATGGACTCCAACGCAGTTGACTGCATGCAAATTGGTGCAGGCATTCATTAGTTATTGGAGTTATAAGAATAAGACATCAATCTGGTTTAGCTCCTCCCCCAGCCGCCTCTACTGAAACAGGAAGTGTAACCAGGAAGTGTATTGCAGTACATTCAGTATGCTTCCATCTTAATCGATGGTCGCTGTAACAGCAGCCAGTTGCTTGTATACTAGCAAAACATATTATTCTTATGGCATACATGGCTATGGTAAAAGAGTGCTAACGAGCTAAGAAGTCTTATTGTCCAACTCCATTAACTAAATAATGTCAACACCACTTTGCAAGCAGTAAAACAGAATCAAGTCTATGCTAGAAGGGTGATCTTGATCACCGGGATGTGACTTCTGAGGCACTTGCCCTAAAGACCTTTTTACAATCCCTTGATTTTTGGTATTTAATCATCTGTTATGTTTAAACTCTGCAGGGGCGGATTATAGATCTGCCCAACTGCCCTGGCTGCCCAAGTTGCTTGCCGCTGGTTTCTCTTATACGACATCAGTTCTAACATCCATATGGGCAGTCATCTGTGTTGGGTTTATGGTTATTGGTGATGGAGGTGGCATTGAAGCTCCAAGGGGTTTGAACAGGAGTGGTGTGGTCTGGTTGAAAACAACCATTTCTGAAGAAGGGTTTCCATATAGGAACTGCAATGGAGGTCTGTGCCGGCACAGCGCCCAAAATTGGGAACCCTTGGAAAACGAAAGGAACCCTTCATGGCTTAGATCTGTAAAATCAATAAAAACTCAAATCTGGAAAACAGATTTGATGAACAGTGAAATACAAAAATGTACTGAATGTATTGTAGGGGGGCTGTGGTCTTTTGGCCATAGGGACCTTCGCCTCATGGATACCCCACATATAGTTCCTCTCTGATCTGATCATCTGTTTAATTCCTGGAAAAGTTGTATTTCATGAACGATATCAGGTGTCAGCGTCACCTGCTGTTAATCGCACCCTCCCCTTGTACATCAGCGAGATGAAGTACCGATATTATGTCAAGTTCTTTGGTGTTCTTCAAAGATCAAGATCCTAGTCAACATTTTTTTTAAAAAAAAACTAATTATTTGACAAAGATAAACTTAAAATATGTGAATTAATATATATTTTTAAAAGCTTTAAAGCAGATGGGTCGATGCCCCAATTGAAAATATTTTAAATACAAAAAAAAAATGTTTTATGTGCAGAGGGAAACTTTTTATAATCTCATCAGAGAAGCATTATAAAATATCAGCATTTAAGTTGGTGAGGGACTAGGCCAAAAAAGAAAGCCTTTGGATTTTTCTTAATACCAGCCCTAAGGCCTTAGATGAAAACTATAATTATACCAATTTCCTCTGAGATGTGTTCAATATTCTTTTTACGTCATGGGTCTGACTGTTCCATTTTAGCAGCGACGGTAATCCACAGACTCACATCAATCGGCCATTGGAACCCTGGAAGGAATTTTATAGATTTATGTTTGTGTTTCTTGACCAAATCGTACCTATAGAGCCACGGCTAGGCCATTGGTGGCCGTCGGAGTTAAAAGCTCTAAATCTGGGTAATTTAAAAAACAGAACGTTAATTTAGTAAAAATAATACTTTTTTTTTTTTTTTTAAAGTGATTTTATTTTTCAGTGCTTGGTTTTATCTCAGATGTGACAGTTCCTAATTCTGGTAATTTTTAGCAGCAGGACACAAGGGGCCTGATCATCCACAAGAGCGATCTGCTCTCCTGTACCTGCCACCCTAGGCCAGGATGCATCATTGGGTGGATGGGGCACATAACATCACCAAACTCTATAAAAAGCTCAACTGCCAACTCAACCAAAGATTTGACTCACAAACGTAATCACAAACTCAATGAAACTTGATCAGCGACTCAGTCAAGTGCAACAAAATCGTTGAGGGTCTCAAGATGTCTATATTGACGTCCCTCAAGGAAACCTTTTCCTCAATGCGGTTGCTGTTGGGAGTTGTCTTGGTTTCTGTCATAATATTGAGTGAAGTCACTTCAGTGAAGTCCGTTGAGTGAAGGCAGATGACTCAAACCTCGGGGAAGTAACCTGCCCACCCTACACTCTAACAATGCATTGTCCCCCCTCTTAGAATTTAAATGTTTAAATTATATTAAATGTATAAATACCATAAAGCTCGGTGTCATCGTTAGGGATGACTGCGGCGGTTTCTCTATCTATACTCTGTATTATAAGTAGTGTTTGTCTATGTTGCGGACTGAATCAGCATCGACTGCTGGAGTGGTCTGAAACAATTTTGCTCCTTTTTAGTGAAAGAGACCTAGAAATTCCATCCACCGTGTCCGCGCACAGTCATTGGATAAATGGAGCGCTGTAAATAATTAAAGAGAGGCATTTTGTAATGTTCTGACCTCTCTGCTCTCCACATCCTCCAGTCTGATGCTTAAAGGATCTTCTCGTCTCCGTAATCTCTTTCATGCACAGTATTTCAGGATCCAAGTCGTATAAAACATGATAGGATCAGGGCTTGTAATGATAAGAGGTATCGTTAAAGAGCTATTCTGTACCAGAGTTTTAAAAGTGATGCAATCGCCATTGCAACCAATGGACCGCTGGTGCAATTGCTTTACCACATACTAGAATAGTTCTTTATACAGTCCATAGACCCCATGAGCCAAAACTAAATAGAATAGAGGTTGATATGGCATAAATCGTTATTGCAGAATCACAGAAAATTTATAAAAAATACACCAAAAAAGTGTAATAATATTAAAAAAAACTACAAGGCATTTCATAGCAGGAGCAGGTGGTTTTGTAAGGGCTGCCGGACATTTTTTTTTTTTTAATCATGTGATATTTTGGGTGATCTTCCCCGCTCCAACGCCACATTGAGCTGATGCTTTATGGCAATACAAATGAAGTCTGTTCCTCCATAGACTTTCATTAGTCAGAGTGTCCGGCTAGGGTGGTTAAGACTAAGCCATTCTATTATTTGCCACATGCAGCATGATATGGGGTCAGAGTGTTTAGTAGAGTGCACTGTATGCGAGCTCTATTGGAAACAACATACAATACAAGTAATACTGATAATAATAATAATAATAATAATAATAATAATGTCACTGTGATGGATAATACTAATATTATCATTATTATTATTATTATTAGGTTATGGTTAGCCACCAATCAAAATGCGTACATAGGAAGCTATGAATTTAGATACTTATACAGCCGAATACTACATAAACATGCTGTGTTGCATATGTTCTTGTGGCAATGTTTTAAGGTTACATTTTAGAATGAATCAACGCTTACATTTTAATTCAATTAAAATTGTTTATCACTCAGCAATCAAATTCCAACAGGACGAATTCCTCCAAAAGGAAGATTCCCTTTAGACCCATCAGAAATGGACATCACGGTTGGTTTATGTCTTCTTAGTAGTCACATAACCCTTTCTTCTGCTGGTTATAATGGTCGACCAAGAGATCTACATCTTCTCCCGTGGAACCAGGTCCCATCTCCTCTCTTCACTTCTTCCTTTTCTCCTCTATAATTTGGCCTTAGTAACTGCTCACTCGTAAGCCGTAGAGTAACGTCCTGATGGTTTTCATTTGGAGGCCAACTACAACCTTCTCCATTGGATCTTTTAAGGTTTTGTTATGTTCTTGTAGTTTGCGATAACAAAGTATCCACTTTGCCCATATGTAACTTAATGCGCCTTATGTTATTTTGGTTGAGGCATAAGCTGGGTCAAGAGAATAGAGAGAGATGCGTGGGATCGGCATACGGCTCCTGAATCTAAGACGAGACCAACGACTGATTAAGGTTCGAGTCTTTACAGCAGGAGAAACGGCCGACCAGACGGGGGCCGAATGGTTCTTATGCGCCTTCGAATTCCATCTTTCCAGAAGGTCCAATTTTGTACCCTGGACAAAATATTTTGGTACAGCATTTGTCTGGGATGAAAACGGTTATTTTATCGTTGACCGCTGCCTCTTTATGGATAAAGAAGACTAATTGTTCCTAGGCGTAAATGGGTTTTATAGGAGGAACGGGGAATTAATAGCCAATTCTTCTCATCCTACAAGAAGATGCTAACCAGAATCTATAATGAACTGGATATTAAACACAATATACTCGCGTTACTTCAGCATATAGAAAATCATATTACATGTTAAGTGCACTCCTTCCAAGACCTACAAAATAATTCATGTACAGAGTCCTAAAAAGCACTGCCCCCCCCCCCCGAGTGAATCATCTCGCGGCGTTCGCCAAGCTGGGTGGACAATGTGGGTCAGTGTGATGTTTAAACCCTTAAGTGGTTCCACTAATCTCCATTAATCTGACTTTAAAGATGAAACATAATGCTTAATACAAGAGCATAAGAGTTGTTAATGCATGCGCCTGCAACGGGATGCGTTAATACATTGCATATTCAGATAAAATATGCACTTGGTGATTGTTTGTTTTATTAACCCATTAGAGAGAAAAAAAATGGATTTCCACCCCCCCCTCCCTCTCTTAAACCCCGAGTGTTTTTGGTTTTAAGTTCAGTTTATTCGCTTTGAAAAGCAGGGTTCCATAACCCATTTCATTAAGCCGCAGAGCGGATCCGTTATTTCACGAGCCCCCCTAGAAATCTTTTTAACTTTTTTTTTTTTTAATCATTACTTGTCCAAATAATATAAATATAAAACTTATATCCAAATTTTTAGTTCGCACAATTTTAAACTAAACAAAAAAAAAAAAAGTGGGTTTTTTTTTGCATATTTTATTAAATCCATTTGCCAAAAAATGTAAATAAAAAAATATATCCAGAATTATTTCTATCACTGTACGTGTTTATCCATTTATTTTTTTCACTCAAAGGGTGGCGGATAGAGTGGATAAGTGGAACATTCTTCCAGCAGAGGTGGTAGGGATTAATACAGTGAGATAATTTAACCATTCTTGGGATAAGAATAAGGCTTTTTTTGATATAAGACATGGCCATGGATCACATCAAGTAAGATTTGAGATCCAATGCCAGCTAAGGAGTGGTAGACGAGACGCCCATCAACTATTTTACTTCCTATATAGTAATAAATCGACTCCAGTATGGCGCTGAACTCTCAGAAGAACCACAACAATAAAGTTCATGAGAACGTTCCTTCAATGTCAGCAACTTGGAAGAAGTAATTTCTCTGAAGAAGGCCTCTTTCTCTGACCTCGTCCAAGAACATTCACTCCTTGCTTAGCTTTCACTTTGGGGCCACATTAAAATCTTTGCTGACCTCATCCTATATATTCCTATATTTAAACTTCCACCATTTTTTTGTATTACTAGTAATACTAAAAATACCTTTTTCAAAAATATTGTGCTGTTTTCTATGTATTTCTATGTATTCTACGTCTATGGAGGAGCGGACTTCATTAGCATCGCCATAAAGCATCAGCTCAGTGTGGTGTTTGAGCTGGGAAAGTCACCCAAAATATCACATGACTGACAGCAACGGCCGCTCCAGGTCTGCAGATAAAGGGGGTTTATTGGGGCAAAAACCTGGCTTTTGTCAAAGCCTTCCAATGCCGCCACGTCACACACACATTGCACTATAGATAGCCCTTATAATATACGTTATGTTATATTGACCACACAATAATTACTAAATAATTATTTTCTGGGTAAATATATTAATTAAGCAGTTGGAATGATTTCATTATTTGTTAACAAAGACATTGGGCCCGACTGGGAATGACTCGGCGGACAGGGCACTTTAAGGCCAGCGGTTGCCAAATGACGTCCAGGCAGCCGCCAGCTGGATACGCGGCGCGTTTTTATACTCACACAGCGTGCGGCCCTGCGATCCAACCGGCGTCCACAAGCCGCAGGACCCTATCTGCTGCTGGAGCGGCTGTATTGGTAATTACGTGGCCCTACCGGCCCCCCGGGTATCTGCCTGATGAGCAGTCCGAGCCTGATTGGGATGATACTTGATAGATGGAATGCTAAAGTTTCTATAATAATTTGCTTTAACATAATTAGCAGCCTTTTACAGGAATTCCTGTTTTTAGGCTTTTTTGTGCAGAACGCCAACCCATTGTTACACCCTGGGTGCCCGTGTGCCGTATATTTCCAGATGCCACATTTGGAAAGAATTTGCCCCAAAATAATAAAAACATTGTCACAGGCCCGGACTGGGACAAAAAATAGGCCCGGGCATTTAAGCCCGAGCAGCCCATATTTATTTATTGTTAAAGCCCACCCTTCATGTACCATCTTTGCATTTACTCATTCACACAAATCATTAACACATTCATTAATGCAGTCTCACAAATCATTCAAGCAATTCATCCACACATGAATTCATTAATTGTCATACGCATTCACATAATTCATCCACACATTTATTCATTCATTCATTCTCATACGCATTCACACTACCCCCTCTCCCCATCTTATCTACCCCTTCTCACTATGTTCCCCCTTTTCACTATGTACCCCCTCTCACTATCTATCCCCTCTCCCCATTTCTCACTATCTAGCCCCCCCTCTGCCCCTTCTCACTGCACCCCTCTCCCTCACCCTACTTACCTTGTTGCCGGAGCAAGCAGCAACTGCAGCCGGGCCCGTGGCAGGACCGGGCTGACTGGGCCTATGCGACCTCTACGGCCGCATTAACGCAGGGCATAAGGGGCACCTGCGACCGGGTCCGCCACTCTAAGGGGCCGGGAATCCCCCACCAGAGCCGGCCGCACAGGGCTTACATTAAAACATCGGGGGGGGTTAACTTTATTTAACATACTCCATGTTAAATAAAGTTAACAAAAACTTTATTTAACATGGAGGATGTTAAGTAAAGTAAAAAAAAAAAAACCCCCGATGTTTTAATTTAAACCCTGTGCGGCCGCACACCCGTAAGGCCCCGTAAGGGACTTCCCGACCCCTTAGAGTGGCGGACCCGGTCGCAGTCGCGGCGGGCTTAAGGGGCAGGTGCCCCTTATGCCCTGCGTTCATGCGGCCGTAGAGGCCGCATAGGCCCAGTCAGTTCGGTCCTGACTGGGCCTATTTTAAGGTAGGGGCCTGGAGCTGCAGCTCCATCAGCCCCTAAGTCAATCCGGCCCGGCCCACCGGGCAAACGCCCGGTTTGCCCGATGGCCAGTCCGGGCCTGCATTGTCACAATAACAGTTCCCTGCGCTTTATCCCCGCTTCCCCATCTGCTACATTCTTGAAACACAGAATCTGCGGGCAGATCGGCCCCCATTCGGCCCCCATCTTGTCACCCATTTCTCCTGCTATAAAGACTCAAACCTTAATCAGTCGTTGGTCCTGTCCATATGCCCATCTCATGCATGTTTAAATTCCCTCTACCACTTCCGCTGGGATGCTATCCCACTTATCTACCACCCTCTCAGTAAAACTAAACTTCTTCCCCCATGTTCTTAATACATTAAGAATATCAATCGGGGGAATTTCACATGGAGGAAGCAGAGAATATTAACATTAATAGCGCGTCTGGGTGGTGGGATAATTTTTTTGGTTTAGTTTTTTTTTTGCGCAGACAAAAACTCATGTTGCCGAGCGATGCCGAAAACCCTTGGCAAACGGATCAGCTCATTGGCTAAACGCTCCCTGGAACTCAACCAATGGACGACTGCATTTGCAACACCAACATTCTATTTTGGAATGTTCGCTTCCACATACAGAATCTCACCTTTCTTTATCTGTATTACGCTCTATAACAGCGCAATAATAATAATAACAAATGATATAATGAATAACATGATTCTTCGGGTTAAGACGAGCCAGTGTGTGCGTTTCTCATTAATCACAGGCCATTTATTAATGCCCTGTCAATGGTTAACAGAATCGCCGCGCTGTCAGCCCTCCTCCCAGTTAGCTTCGTGCAAACAGTGGTGATTAAGTACCAGATTATAAAAAAATAAAATAATAAATAAATAAAAATCATCATTAATATTTAAACAGCTGTTTTTTTGAAAGTTTCCTGTCCTTTTACGCTAATAGCCCCCATTAAAACTTGTTTACAAGCCAACGGCGAGAGCAACCGCGAGCAGCACTTAAAAAAAAAACGGAGAGCGAGGTTCCCCCAAGAGGAGGGCTCTCAGCATGCGAGGAGGAAAGGCATCCGATCGATGGACTCCTTAAAGTAAGACTGTCTGCCCCGACCCAATGGAAACGAGCCGCAGCGCAGACGCGAGGCAGCTGGCGGCGTCCCAACTTGTTAATTAACAATGAACCAAACGCGAGGTCTCTGGCACGCGCCGGCGCGATATTCAGGATAATTTGCCAAATCACTTCCTATTACCTTGTAAAAAAAAGCGAAAGAGTCGCCAGATAATGACTTTGTTTAACAAACTAGGAGTCGGAGCGCTGGCAGAGCTCCTCCGTCTTGACTCCCTGCCAAGAGTCTGTTTAATACGCCATTCGCATTAACCTAACATACGTGTTTCCGAGCGTAAGTGTAGAATGTCTTTATTCCACCCCGGTTTTAGAAGACCAATCAAGAGGACCTTAAGGATAAAGTAAGAGACAGTGCACATCCCCCGGCCCCCCCGGCCAGCTATCTCACCGCAGACAGCGTTATTGATCGGACGTATGTGTGAAAATGTTTATATTAGTGTTTTCGCCCGGATTCATCGGGTTATTTTTGCTTACGGACAGAAGCGTTAAATAGTCTGGAGAAACCGCCTTTTCTAATGGCTGTTGCATACGTTGTCTGGGGGAGCGGGCCGGGAAAATTTATTAGGAATAATTATAAGGATCAGCAACCATCATAGAAACCTAGACGAGTAGAATAAGATAAGAGGCCATCTAGTCTGCCAAGCAAGCCTGACTTGGTCATTGGCACGACTTCCCATTAGGTGAACAAAATTCTCCTTGAGCATAAATTCCAGCGCTGTATACAATAATAACCCCCCAGCGCTGTATACAGTAATATAACCCCCCAGCGCTGTATACAGTAATATAACCCCCAGCGCTGTATACAGTAATATAACCCCCCAGCGCTGTATACAGTAATATAACCCCCAGTGCTGTATACAGTAATACCCCCCCAGCGCTGCATACAGTAATATAACCCCCAGCGCTGTATACAGTAATATAACCCCCCAGTGCTGTATACAGTAATATAACCCCCCAGTGCTGTATACAGTAATATAACCCCCCCAGTGCTGTATACAGTAATATAACCCCCAGTGCTGTATACAGTAATATAACCCCCCCCGCGCTGAAAACAGTAATATAACCCCCCAGCGCTGTATACAGTAATATAACCCCCCAGTGCTGTATACAGTAATATAATCCCCTCCAGCGCTGTATACAGTAATATAACCCCCCAGCGCCGAAAACAGTAATATAACCCCCCAGCGCTGTATACAGTAATATAACCCCCCCAGCGCTGTATACAGTAATATAACCCCCAGCGCTGTATACAGTAATATAACCCCCCAGTGCTGTATAGAGTAATATAACCCCCAGCACTGTATACAGTAATATAACCCCCCACCACTGCATACAGTAATATAACCCCCAGCGCTGTATACAGTAATATAACCCCCAGCGCTGTATACAGTAATACAACCCCCAGCGCTGTATACAGTAATAACCCCCCAAGTGCTGTATACAGTAAAATAACCCCCAGTGCTGTATACAGTAATACCCCCCCAGCGCTGTATACAATAATATAACCCCCCAGCACTGTATACAGTAATATAACCCCCCAGTGCTGTATACAGTAATATAACCCCCCAGTGCTGCATACAGTAATATAACCCCCAGCGCTGTATACAGTAATATAACCCCCCAGCGCTGAAAACAGTAATATAACCCCCCCAGCGCTGTATACAGTAATATAACCCCCAGCGCTGTATACAGTAATATAACCAAAAAACAAAAACTGTCTGCGCTTCTTACCATAATAAAGTTGGCAACAAATATATAAACATAATATAAATGAGAGGATTTTGGACCTCCCCCAACACATTAATAAGGTTTTGGTAGCCGTATAAACTGCTTTGTGTGCCCACTATGTAGGAGGTGAGAGTAGGATCTCACCCTATTGAGAGTGTGCCTTGACGTGGCGGGTGAGCTTAATTATTCTTTGGCCAATTCATATAACCAAAACCTCTCATTTATATTATGTTTATATATTTGTTGCCAACTTTATTATGGTAAGAAGCGCAGACAGTTTTTGTTTTTTGGTTATATTACTGTATACAGCGCTGGGGGTTGTATTACTGTATACAGCGCTGGGGGTTGTATTACTGTATACAGCGCTGGGGGTTATATTACTGTATACAGCGCTGGGGGTTATATTACTGTATGCAGTGGTGGGGGGTTATATTACTGTATACAGCGCTGGGGGGGTTATATTACTGTATACAGCGCTGGGGGTTATATTACTGTATACAGCGCTGGGGGTTATATTACTGTATGCAGTGGTGGGGGGTTATATTACTGTATACAGCGCTGGGGGGGTTATATTACTGTTTTCAGCGCGGGGGGGTTATATTACTGTATACAATTGTTTATATATTTGTTGCCAACTTTATTAGGGTGAGAAGCGCAGACAGTTTTTGTTTTTTGTATACATTGTACAGCCAACACACTGTATTTGCAGCATGCTTACACCTGTTTGGTAGGCCTCGTATTACACATTTGTATTATTTGAGCCTGAGACTAGCTTAGCGCACCGACATTTTTTCTTTTCCCTGTTTACAGTAATATAACCCCCAGCGCTGTATACAGTAATATAACCCCCAGCGCTGTATACAGTAATATAATCCCCCCAGTGCTGTATACAGTAATATAACCCCCCAGCGCTGTATACAGTAATATAACCCCCCAGCGCTGTATACAGTAATATAACCCCCAGCGCTGTATACAGTAATATAATCCCCCCAGTGCTGTATACAGTAATAACCCCCAGCGCTGTATACAGTCAGGGCCGGCCTTAGAGGTATGCGACCTGTGCGGCCGCACAGGGCGCCATGGCAACAGGGGCGCCTGCCCGGGACTTAAATTAAATGGGGGGGGGGTTTAACTTTATTTAAATAAAGGTTTTTTTACTTTATTTAACACGGAGGATGTTAAATAAAGTAAAAAAAAACAACAAAACTGTGTTTTCATTTAAGTCCCGGGCAGGGGTGCCGATCGGTCGCTCGTGAAGTTTTCAGCAACCCCTCGGCGCCCCTCACTCTCCATGAGTCCGTCGCGGTGCCGGCGTTTCGTGCTGAGTGCCGGAATTATTCTGGCGCTCAGCTGTGAAGCGCGCACCGCGTGCTCCCACTCCCACCGCAGGACTCCGGCAACAAGGTAAGTAAGGATAGGGAGAAGGGGCAGAGGGAGGGGGCAGTGAGAAGGGGCAGAGGGGGGAATGCAGTGAGAAGGGGCAGAGGGGGGAGAGTTTTTTCCTTTCTTTTTTTTTTGGGATGGGGGGCGCTAGAGGAGTAGTCTGCACAGGGCGCCAGGACACTTAAGGCCGGCTCTGTATACAGTAATAGCACCCAGTCATGTGATATTTTGTGTGACTTTCCCCTTCTCAAACACCACATTGAGCTGATGCTTTATGGCAATGCTGATGAAGGAAGTCCGTTGCTCCATAGACTTTCATTAGTCAGAGTGTCTGTGTGACTAAGACAGAGTCATTCTATTGTTCACAGACAGATCGGGGGTCAGATAACAGAGCGAGAACCAAACAAATGGCTGATATGCAGCTGCCTGAAAACATTATATTATGGGGCAAAAACTGGATTACAAAAAGAAACCAGTCCAATATTTTTAAAAAACGTAATTTTTTATCTTATACTACTAATAAAAAATGGTCGGATATCCCCTTCTATATAATTTAGGACAGATTGTAAGCTCTTTAAGCCGGGCCCTTCTCACCTTATGTTTCTGTAAATCCAAATTGTTAGGATGCACTGCTTGTACATTAATAACAAATAATAATAGTAATAATAATAATAATAATAATAATAAAGGACAAGCACTGGATCTCTTCTCAATGATTGGTTTCTCGTTGTAGGTAGGTCTATATACATGAAATGCTGTAACTAATGCAGGACGTAGCAGAGGTCACGGCGTGGTAAAGGTTGAAGGATAATTAGCCGGTTCTCCATTTGTGTCTCTGGAATAATGAGGTTCAAGGCAAGTAGATAGAAATAAATTATTAAGCGCATCATATGGACAGTTCTGTATACTCCATCGATCCGTATAAAAGGGACACTCCAGCCATCGCAGGCACTTTACTGCATATGATATCTTGTGGGGTCCCTTTACAGTTTTGTGATGTTCTTCATGTAATTCTGCAGAACCCCCCTCCATGTATGTTCATCTTTTGCCCCCCACCCCACCTTCCATGCTGATATGTTGCTGCACGTGATATACTCACCTCCTGTCAGGCTATGGGAACACTTGAAGCAGCCAATCAGTGGCAAGGATGATCAGACTCCAGAGGAGAATGAGGGAAGCTGCAGTAATGGGGGAAGCTGCAGTACCAGAGGATTTCCCACTAGGTAGACGGATCATGTGCTACGCAGTCAAGGTTTTCGTGGTGCTAAAGGAGACAACAGAGAGGGACCTTGGGGATTCAGAACTTCCTTCTCCAGCACCTAGATGTAGGATTACGTGACATTACAGGATGGGGCGGCAGGGGTATGGGGTAAGATTCAGCAAGTGCCCCAGTAATTAAACAGCACTTAATATGGACTATCCAACCCTGTCCAGAAAACATATACAGAATTGGACAAAAAGGATCCAGTTATTATGTAAATGCTGTCTTCTGGCCCTGACCTACAGAGCCTTTTCCATCTGTGCACGGCCCCTATACCTCTACCCTCCTATCCAAATACCCCCATAACTGCCCCCTCCACTCCTTTTATGACCTGTGTCTCTTTTCTACCCTCATTACCTTTTCCCGCTCCCTTCCCTCCCCGTCAGACTTTCTCCCTCGTCTGCGACTTTCAAAAGCTCTCTGAAAACCTACTTTTTTCAAGAATTCCTCCCAACACTCTCAGCCAGCATCCTAATCGAGCCATCTGAACAACCAACAACCTCTGCAGATCATCCGGACCCGACAGACTCATCCCCATCCAAGCCGTCCTCTCCCTCAACCAACAACTAGATTGTAAGCTCTCGGGAGCAGCGCCCACTGACAGCCGTCCCCTACTTTCATCAGCTAATTTAGATTTTTGTCAAAGAGAGAGAACCTTAGGAGTGAAATTCAATCAGAAAATGCTGGCTCTGCCACAAGCTGCCACCATGCTCGTCTTTAATTAAGTTACATTTCCAGCTAAAATAGGCTTTCCATGAAGTTGTAATAAGACCCCTATTCAGAAAAAAAAAATATGTGGATTATTGTTGAAATATTTTTCAAAATTCTGCCCTAAATGGAAAAGATATTTTTTAACGCAAATAACGTATCATCCCAATCCCAATCTTTTTTTTTTTCTTCTTTCATTAGAAATCTGGTTATGATGATGTCATGTCATGTTAGGATTTGGGAAGTGAAATGTCCTCGGTTTGATGAAATGATCGTTCTCTCTATGTAGACGCAACGGATTGACAAGGAGCAAATTCGGAAATTGGGAGAGAAAAAATTGTGACAAATAGACAAACAGAAAGGGGTCACGAGAAGCGGCGGACGGAAATAATAGAAGGTTTATTGAACCAGTCACCCACATAATATATTCTGCTATGTACAATTCTAGCATTTTTAGTGTAAAAAAAATCTCTTTATTTTTGTACGAGACAATTTTATGTCCTGTTACAAACCCTATTTATACGTAGGTTTAATAAGTCTTATTTCTTTGAATTGAAGGGGGGGGGAATGTTGGGGTTTTTTGTTTTGTTTTTTTTTACAGGGTTTGGGTGCTGGAGGGGGGGGGATTTTATTGCAATGGGTTATGGGATCATTTTTTTAAAAATTAGTTACAAAAAAAAAAAATACTTTATAAACGTGAAAGCTATATAATGACACATTTGTTCCAAGGAAATGTGTGTATTAATATTCATATTTCGTTACATGCCATGGCCCCTTTTGATGGATATCCTTCCTTTGCTACCTAATTATGGGCATCCATCTCAGTACTGTACATGCCAAAAAATTTGGATCCAAAATTTTGAATTTCATATCCTGCTCAGCACTTTCTACGGTTTTTATATATTGTAGGGAGGAGAATACGGTTATTAAAGTATTTTTAACATATTTAAATTAATTTTACAATAATACAATATTATATATATACAATATTATATCTTCTGAGGCTCTGACCTGTCCTTTCAGGGAATGATTAAATATAAAAACTGTGTAAAAGTCAACAAAACATATAATGTCTAATAGAATTTAAGTCTATGGTGTTCAGGGCCCTCTTGGACTGGTTGAGCTGCCACCCACAAGTACCATAACTGAATCAAGTGTATAAGTCACCTATAGGATGAGTCCCAATCAGGGCCAAGCTGGCAATGACAGGGTGGCCCTGACACTTTAAGGCCAGCGGCCACCTGATGACTTAAGTGCGGCCGACAAATGGATATGTGCCACTGCTTGCTACATTCACAGCGGGATGGGGGTGAGATACACAGGGGGAGTTAGAGCAGTAGTGAGGGTGAGATACACAGGGGGAGGTAGAGCAGTAATGGGGGTGAGATACACAGGGGGAGGTAGAGCAGTAATGGGGGTGAGATACACAGGGGGGGGTAGAACAGTAAAGGGGGTGAGATACACAGGGGGAGGTAGAAAAGTAATGGGGGTGAGATACACAGGGGGAGGTAGAGCAGTAATGGGGTGAGATACACAAGGGGGGTAGAGCAGTAATGGGGTGAAATACACAAGGGGGGTAGAGCAGTAATGGGGTGAAATACACAAGGGGGTAGAGCAGTAATGGGGTGAGATACACAAGGGGGGTAGAGCAGTAATGGGGGTGAGATACACAGGGGGAGGTAGAGCAGTAAGGGGGGTGAGATACACAGGGGGAGGTAGAGCAGTAATGGGGTGAGATACACAAGGGGGGTAGAGCAGTAATGGGGTGAAATACACAAGGGGGGTAGAGCAGTAATGGGGTGAAATACACAAGGGGGTAGAGCAGTAATGGGGTGAGATACACAAGGGGGGTAGAGCAGTAATGGGGTGAGATACACAGGGGGGTAGAGCAGTAATGGGGTGAGATACACAAGGGGGGTAGAGCAGTAATGGGGTGAGATACACAGGGGGTAGAGCAGTAATGGGGTGAGATACACAAGGGGGGTAGAGCAGTAATAAGGGTGAGATACACAGGGGGGTAGAGCAGTAATGAGGGTGAGATACACAAGGGGGGTAGAGCAGTAATGGGGTGAGATACACAAGGGGGGTAGAGCAGTAATGAGGGTGAGATACACGGGGGGTAGAGCAGTAATGGGGGGAGATATACAGGGTATGTAGAGAAGTAATGGGGGGTGAGATACACAGGGGGAGGTAAAGCAGTAATGGGGAGATGTAATGTAGGGAGGGACAAGGTGGAAAGTATGATGTATAGTAGCACAGAGGGGTAGGGATTAGTGGTAGAGGGTCTGATTTATTGAGAACCTCCTTATTCACCCCTCTTTCTCCTACCCCAGAATCAGAAGCCCTTCCATGTTCCAGAAATCCATTTCCCCCAATAATTATTTACTTGTGCCACGCATTGGGATAAGTCAGCTATAGGGGCAGACCGACATTACTTAATACTCAAGGACTCTTAACGAAATGGTATAGATTTGGAAGAAACCCAATGAGGATGAGCCCCCCCCTCACATACATATACCTCTTACAAGACCATACTATTGTAAACCCATATAATCTGGCCAATAACAAAGGAGTGCATGCAATGTGATGCAGCAAAACCATTATATTACACATACAGACTCATTATATACATCAAATACATACACATAATGCACATATTATCATTAGCTTATTTTATAAAGAGTCTTGTGAAATTCTGCAGAAAAACTACACTTAATTTACTTATTTAAAATTGCAAGAATGAAAAAATGTGTAACGCATCCCTGTATTTACATATAGATAGGTTAATTTTCCTTAATGTTTCACCATTTTGATTATAAAAATGATTTTAAAAAATGTGAATATTTGGATGAACATAAATATGATTTTTATAATATGGGCTCCTTCTAGATTGCAAGCTCTTGGAACAATGTGTTGAGAGTCAGAGGAACTAAACCGGATTAAACAAAACGATGTGTTTTTTTTAGTAACATCTCATCTAAACCACAAACCCTTTCATACAGCAAAGCATAGGAATTAATCCTAAAAAGAACTGCCTCTTTACCCCTATAGGGGTCATGGGCACAATTAATATGATTTGCCCCTGCACCCATATACAGCAGATCTATCATTTAGCGCCTCCAGACACTGCGCTAGACGCAAAAGGTCTGCACTAATTGCAAGACTGCGTTACTAACATATGAAGATACGCTGAATGCATCTGATTTACAGTAAATATGACTATATATCAAATGTGTTTTATATATATATATATATATATATATATATATATATATATATGCATTTATTTTTAATCTATATATATATATATATATATTAAATTAATATTTGACCTTAAGGAAACTACATTATTAACTTCTAGTATTAGTGCACATATTGAATTAGGGTTTTTTTTTAGGAAATATATATATATATATATATATATATATATCGGATCGGTTTCAGACACCTTATAATTCCGTGTTTTTAAAGTTAATCCTTATTACTGCAGTCAGTTGCTTCATATTTCTATTTAATAGTAATTTTGGGCTCCCTGCACATACACACGGGTAATAAAGTGGATACAAGTATATTACCGGTAATTAGGGTCAAATTAATTATAACATTGAATAATATTTCTCAGTCATTTATGTTACATTGTTAAGAAACCATATAAACCCCTGCAAAGAAGCACCTGTAGATCCAATATCTATGTCATATACATACACACACATACAAAATATGATTTTAGATAGATATACATTTATATATATATATATATATATATATATATATAAATTAATTTGTGTGTATATAAACACTTAACACACATAAATATAAAAATATATATATAAATTTATATATGTATATATAATTATGTATTGTTTTATATATATATATATATATATTTATATGTAACAAATAATACAAAATTGGTTATTGTATCCATTATTAGTCACTTATAGATACACCAGCCAGCTCCAAATAAAGCCATGTACTTATTCCACCTGCCGTTCCTGTCTGCTGTCTATAATGTGCATCCATTGAAGATATACTCTGTGCTGCACCATACAATGTAATCTACCCCTGATGTCTTCCCAGCTAAAAACTGATCTCTTAATGAATTACTAATGAGCTGAAATTGGACAGCAGGCTTAATTAAAGTGTAGTGGCAAAGTGTTTACCACATTGTAATTGAACTCATTAGGGCTATGGCTATGGCTTTTTCTTTTTTTTTGTTTAATTTTTTTCTTGCTTTTGTTAATCAAATTAGCTCCCTGAAACGTGCATTAACAGAGGAAATATTGCAAATCAATGTAAGACATAACAACAGAACATCAGGATATTCATCTTTTTTTCCTCCCCGGTGAAGTGAAAACAATGGAATTCATGAGGATCCTAAATATGTTACTGTTCACAGCAAACTATTTGAAACCACAATTTTAAGGATTTGATAAAATATCTGAGTTTACTAGCAGTGGTCTACTAAGGGATCATGTAAATCATGTGATTTGCTGGGTAAAGTCCCTTCTTGGTGATCTACTGACAATAACCCCTTATCCGTTTGTGTGTTGTCTATAGGAGACGATAATTAGAATTACATAATTAACTAATAAAATAAATAAAAATTGTAATTAATGATAATTATTTCAGAATTTAGAGATGAGAATTTATTTAGTGATCCAACAGAAACAAAATAGCAGCAATTATTTAGGGATCAAAAGATATATATATATATATCTATATGTCTCTATATATTTATATCTATATCTATCTATCTATATATATATATATTTATATCTATCTATCTATCTATCTATCTATCTATCTATCTATCTATCTATCTATCTCTCTCTCTCTCTCTCTATCTATCTATATATATATATATATATATATAGGCTACTCAGTGGATCCCAACTCTCTACTAGGATTGCAATGGGTTAATGTGGTCAGATATGTAACACCAGTACAACTATGCAGACAGAAAGTGATTTCATGATGTCTTGGAATAGGATCTGAAACTGTTTCAAAGTGACTTCTCTTCCACTTGGCTGGAGGATAATAGAAGGAAATTGAAACCAAATTAAAACTGTGCCCAAAAAAAAGAGGGGGGATGTCTTTAAGCTGAGTTTATTTTAGGCTTGGCTGAGCTGAGGGACTTAAGCCCTGTAAGGGTTTTTAACGACTGCCCTAGAGAGTTACCTAGAAAAAGAAAGAATTCTATGAAAAGAGTAGAAGTCGATGGACTTGTTTTCTAACACCCTTTCAGTTCATTTAGTGGGTGGGATTGTAATGTCTCTACCACCACCCCCCCTGACAGGCTGATCTCTGTCCCCCTTTGGAAAGTATTGGATTGAATGTGATAGGGTGAGGTATAGCACAGCTCTGGCTGACTGATAATAGGCGGTGAACATCACAGTCTGACACAGGAGATAGAAAGATTCCTTTGGAAGAATTAAAGAAAACATTTCCAAGACACAAGGACCCACAGACCAGCAAGGGAGGACAAGGCAAAGGCTGGCAGCACATGGGTTGGAGGTGATCATCTCTAAGAAGGTTTGGCATCAAGCAGACATGATGATCTGAGGAGCAGGAGAAGCCTTGTGTGTTTGAAGGCTTGTAAGGGGCACATTTCTTACCCCCACCAGCCAGCATCTCAGCACCTCTCAGGTACTGTACACTAATTAATAGCTCAAGGGCCACACAGGCTGGACTACAGGGCTGACTGGGATCCTTATGTCAAAACATCTAATTGCCAAGATTGATTCCTGGTATTTAAAAGTGTGATTTTAATTGTGTGAGCAGCTCCTGCCTCCATCCAACCCCCCCTGAACCAGGCAGATTGAGGTAATTGTGTGCAATTTGGTTGCCAAAAGATTAATAGCAGAGGCTGGACTGATTTGATTAAGTCAATTAATCTCTGATTACTGTGCTCCAGTTCCAGTGTCACTTGCCAAAACAGACCATCTCAGATGGTTCTTGAAGATGTGAGATTGAAGCAATTGTTCTGATTTCAGGATCTGGCTGGGAACCAAATTCACAGTTTTATTGGGTATGGCAGTGATCTATACACTGTTCCTTTTTTTGTATTATTTAATTTATGTGATCTGTTCCAAAAACACTAAATGTTCTGTACTTTTCTTCTAATAGCTCTATAGGTGGCAAGAAAATGATTTGCAAAGAGAAACATTAGAAATATATTTCGTTAATCTGTTTGTTTATTTGCATGTTGGATTACAAAAACGTAATACATTGCTTATTGGGGGAATATATTAATTTATATGTTGTAATATCTATATATGTCTGAGCTGTAGCTCAGATGCTGGTAGAGTACAACTTCAAATAAGAACTTAATTATAAGATAGATAGACGATATAGCATGAGTAGAACCCATGTGGCTAATGAGTTTCTACACTTGAACCATGTGCTAGTGCATGCTATTTCTGGAGCTATACTGACCCCTAAGGTGATTGGAGCTATCATTCAGCACCCCAAATACCCCTATCCTTGAGCCTTTAAGTACCATGCGCTACAGTTAACCCTTTCACTTTAATAGAGGCTGTGTACACTGGCTGTCCATTCACCCAGTACAATACAAACTAGTAGTTCATTCAGTGAGCTGTCCATTCAGCACTACCAGAGTCTGCTAATAAAATGTATAGAACCTATGCATTCAGCATCGCCAGAGTCGGTTAATAAAATGTACAGAACCTATGCATTCAGCATCATCAGAGTCTGCTAATAAAATGTATAGACCCTGTGCATTCAGAATCATTAGAATTTGGTAATAACATGTATAGAGCCTGTGCATTCAGCAGCATCGGAGGTTGATAATGAGATCTATAGAGACTATGCATTCAGCATCATCAGAGCTTTATAATAATTTATAATAAAATGTATAGAACCTATGCATTCAGCACTTCCAGAGTCTGATAACAAGATGAATAGAGCCTGTGCATTCAGCATCATCAGAGTTTTGCTATAAGATGTATAGAGCCTGTGCATTCAGCATCATCAGAGTTTTGATATAAGATGTATAGAGCCTATGCATTCAGCACCTCCTGGTTTAATAATGAATAATGTCTATATTGTGCTTTCTATTTGCATTTTGCTGTCCATTACGAATCAGGATTGCCAATTCATCTCAACTACTCTTAAAATATACTTTGCACAGTTAAAGAAGGTTTCTCAGAATAAATGACCCCATAGTCGTTCATAATATAATGTGGTTTTCCTTTAGTTTTTCTGTATACAAACTAGATTCTAAATATTTGCCAAATTCTCTAATTGTAATTTAAAAACACAATTTAAAAAACACAGATATGATACCAGAGAAAACATAGAACCAAGAATACTGAAGAAAAAATGTTGAAGTGATTTACCAGAGGATGTATAATGTTTGATAAATATTCGGTAAACCTGTTACTTTACTCAGAGGGTGGTGGATGAGTGGAACAGCCCCCTAGCAGAAGGTTAATATAGCGAGAGAATTTGAACATGCATACGATAGGCATATGGTTCCTGAATCTAAGACGACTATTATCAGGTGTATACCCAATATGAACTCTATATGTATTTTCAATAATGCTGGATAGTCGTAATAATACATTAATGTATTGTTTAAAAACTTAATCTGAATGCAAAGGTGAAGAACAGAATGTGAAGCATAGTAGCTTTTGGGACCATTTTAGATAATGTGAGTTTGCAGAATAAACTAATGCTTATAAGTAGATGAATCAAAATTTGAAATCAAACATAATTAGGAAATGCCATTGGGGATGGGAAGAGGGAGAATTGCAAGTAAATTACCTACACTGGTTAATTTATGATGCAGAACAACCTCATAGATCAGGAAGTTATGTATCAATAATAGATGGGTGTCCACTGAAAAAAATACAGAGATGGCAGGAGCATAGGGTAAGTGTGTCTATGGGCTGGAGATGGTTTAAAGGAGAATCAGATCTCACTTGTCTTAGAGGAAACTGTAAGTACTAATTTTTCTCGTTTATTGAGAAGGTGGTAGATAAGTGGAACAGCCTCCCAGCAGAAGTGGTGGAGGTTAATACAGTGAGGGAATTTAAACATGCATGGGATAGGCATATGGCCTCTGAATCTAAAACAAGGACTTATTCAGGCTTGAGTCTTTACATCAGGAGAAATGGCCAGACTAGATGGGCTGAATAGGTCTGATATGCTGTCAAATTCTATGTTTCTATGTAAGTAGTTCTTAGATACACCAGAAAACTCTACTGTGAATTCAGAGCAGTCATTAGCACTCTGCTTTAAGTGAGTGTTAACAGTAAATAAAGAGATCTCCTGATTGTAATACTAGCAGAAATGCAATAATATCCCAGTGGGTGGTCATCAGTAATGACAAATGTATCTTTATAATGTGAAGCTGGGAGATGCCATTGGAAAGTGCTTAAAAGACTTCTCATATCCCTCCACTGGCATTGATCTGATCCCCAGCTAAAGGTAGATATAAATCTAAATGTTCAAATTACATTTCTCATTTCAGGTTAGTAATTAACATTATATTGTTGTGCTTAAAGAATATTCATTTATCTTCTTAATTGCTGCTTTGAACCCAATATATTTCTTTCACATACCAAAAAAAAGTTTATTGTTTGTAAATTATTAATATTTTTAATTAAATATCACTAGTGGATTTCTGGATGTAATTGGGATTAAGCCCCTATTTCTATAATAGGGACACTTGGAGATCATATACAAAAATTGACATTGTGGAATGAAACATATTTCTGAAAATTGTTACAAATTGCTTGTTAACATTGTGTTTTTTATTAATAGAATCAATCCTGGAATTGCTGAGAAATAGAAATGTCTTAGAAATATGCATTTTAAACAATGGATTTTATATATATATATATATATATATATATATATATATATATATATATATATAGATAGATAGATAGATAGATAGATAGATAGATAGATACAATCAGATGGGTGATAACTCAACCAGTGGATATATCTAATAAACAATAACAGAAATATATAAAATATACGGTATAATATAATAAAATAATAATATTTTGGGCAATAAATTATGATATAGTATTTTTTTTATTTTTTAGTAAAATATAGGGTGGAAGAGTGGATAAATAGGGATTCTACAATGAAGAAAATTATTAAATGTAATAAACTTTTCTTAAGAATAATTTTTAAAGCATAAGTATGGATGGCTTGTCTGGAATCTCATAAAGTAGAACACTAAAGTCTGTTAAATATTAAAGTTTTCTATAGTGGAATTTAACCTTTTAGTGCCATTTGAGCTTAATACATATGTTTTAGTATTCAAGTGATCAAAGGATCCTAATGAAAGGCAGGCCCTTGTGTATCTCCTTAGAGCAAGTATACCAATCTCTTCTTTTGTTGGATGGCTGGGGTTATTCCAGAGAACAGACAAAGCCTGAAGTGATGGCTTCAAATGAGTTACAGGGATCCCCAGATGGGACCAGGCATCTCCACTGCAAAAAAGCCACTCATCTCATGGAAGGGAGAAAAAAAACCTTCTTCTTCAGGGTATTGTGGTCAAGTATGAACATAATTATAAGAAAGAAAAGCAGTAACTATGTATATTGATACAATTGTTTAAGGAACTGGACCACTTAACCCTTTTCATGTCTTAGTGTACTTAGTGTGATACAATACATATTGGAGGTGAATGGTTAATGCAGACTCTCTACAGCATTTCCTCCTTTATGGTTATATTTGTTATTTTTATTATTACTATGTATTGTACTAGACTCAATATTTAAGATACTGATTATGATGAGGAAATTGTGCATTTTATGCACAGGAGATATTAATTTTGGTGAAAAACAGAAATTTGAGGCTAGAATTTCTAAGGGTAGGTACTAAATTCATTATATTACAAAGGGGATTTGATTAAGTAGAAAATCCACGCACTTTACACTTTTAACTGGGAAAAGGCCAATATACTTTGCTGGATGTGGGTATTTAATGCAAATATTTAAACAAAAAAAAAAGCATTCTAGGTGCCTTATTTATCCATTCCAGAAGAAGAAGAGCAGATAAGCTATTGCTTTGGGTGCCAAAACGAATGCACTACAAACTTACCAACCATATCCCTATTAGAATCAGCCTTTTATGGGCTGGTAATACCCCCTTGTGTAATTGTCGATGGTTTAAACTTTTTTGTACTAAAAAAATTAAATAAAAATTCAGTTTTACCAGATCCAGCTTGGATCTTCTGTTCTTAATATATAGTGAATATCCTGAACAATAGGGCAATTGCTACATCAGAAGAATACATTTTAAAATTTAGACATTTTGATGAAAAACAATGATTTTTCTAGTATTCCTTTTTGTCATCTATGTACATGTGACTTTTTTTCTTTTTGAAAAAAAAAACATGAAAGTTTAAAAAGGGCACTTGTGTTATAAAGTATTATTTAAGTGAAGGGTAGTGATTCAAGTTTCTGCACTTGTTAACCCCACTTACATGCATCTATAATATTTAGAGTAAGTAGTGTAAGTAATGTATATCCTCAATACCAGGATCTGTAAATTGTTTTTTGGCAATTAATTCACTTGTGATATGTTTAATTGTATCAGCTCGGTTCAAATGATCTCATCCTCATGAATGGACTTCGTGCTTTATGTGAATACGAATATATATATATATTCTCATTACAAAAATATCAGTTCCAAAATAATAAAGAATAGTAATAAGGAATAAAATCAATTGGACAATATATGCTAGGGTCCGATCTAAGTTCAAAAATATAAATATTTTTAACTAAATAACTAAGGGTCTTGGACCTTTTTATAGTCCAGAAGTGTACTGGGAAAAGCGACAATTGCCAGCAGCTATTAACCTAGTTTGTCATTTGTTTTTACAACATTTTGGAAATGTTGAAGTGCTTAAAATATTTTTGAGTCCTAAATACGAATTTAGTGATAAATTAAATATTTTGTCTAAAAATCTGAGATTAAAGCTATGAAAACGAAGTATTTTTACCATTGTCAGGGGTTTTGCACATTTTTCTAAATTGAGGGGTTTTTTTTAATATAAGGATTGTTTTTTGATTCTCTTGATATATTAGCTGGTGTTTAATATACATAAATATTAAACTATTGTTTTATAATATACACTTTTAAAGGCAAAATTTATGTGAGTGTTTTTCTTTTGGAGTCATGTATAGCAACTTTACGTTTTAACAGTGGGAACTCATTTTTTGCGAATAATCATGTGTAATTCTGAATTCTAGTTTCTTGTTAGATATTGGTATGGGGGGTCTTAGTATGCTAAATAGATTTCTATCAATGCCTATAATTCATTATCCCCAGTGAGTTGTTAGTTACACACCATAATGTAATATGATTTATTTAGTTATTTAAAAACATTTGCTTTATTTTATTATTATTATTATTATTAAATAATTATTATTAAATCATAAGCTGTATATACATATATTTATATGCCACTTTATTAATGGGATTTGTAATTTAAATGATCATAAATTTTTCACCTAAAAAATGTCAAACAATTTAATTAAAAGGGCCCAAATAACTGCTGTAAAAATAACATTTTAAAAATCCTAATACCGTAATTTACATATTTTATTACTATTATAATGATTATAATATTGATAAATACCTATATGTGTGTGTTTTGTGGTGTATAGTATAGGTATATATAAGTAATAGCATTAGATAGATTAAAGATATGTACAAATATATATATATATATATATATATATATATATATATATATAAAATTATTGTAGAATTACTTGGTGCTAATTACTCCCCACTCTAGGTTTTCTACATTATCCATTAAACCCCTCTCTGTCTAAAATCTAAGGCAGATAATCTTTAGGATTATTTGATCTTTACAGCAATTCATTTTTCTTATTTCTGGACAGTTCTGACATTTGAAAGAGCTGCCAGGAGACTGGAAATGTCATAAGAACATACCCCCATCCAAGGGGAGTCCCTGAGTGGAAGGGGTTAATTGAGAGGCTGTGACGTCAGCTGGTGGTCCAGCAGAAGTGGGTAGGCAGCAACACTGAGAGCAGTGTCTGGGGTGGAAGGAGCATTGGACTCAGCACTCACCTGGGCTATATGAGGACTGATCACCTCCTTGCATGCAGGCATCTTTTTCTTCCTTTAATTTTTATTACAAAAGAAAACCTGGAGAGGACTTAACCCACCCTTAATACCCCTCAAAATGCAGCGTGGGCAAAATTATACCTCCAGCATCATGCCCAGGATCATCCTGTAAGAGATTGCTACTATCATAGTAGGTGTATGCCTTTTGCTTCTTTGATAAATACTGGCTAAAAAAGGGAATTTTACTAAATACATGTTTTTTAATATAATATGCGATATAATATCCAATTTTTAATGGAGAAGTTAGATTTCACTGCAGGCATTCTGGTTTCTTCTAGATTATCTTAAATGCTTTTTTTCTTCTTGAAATTTCAAGACCTGATTATGTTACTTCAGTATCTGCATATGCAATATATATTATATATTATAATGATTCAGGTGCCCACATAACTATAATATTTTAGGCATGTGACCCAGATCAAATATTATGTGTCCCAGGGACCCCTGGAAGAGTAAAGGGATAGGGGGTTTGCTATATAAAAAAGGGCAAAAGCTTAGACTTAAAGTATCAATGGATTTTAGCTTTGTTTTTGTTTTTTGTTTTATGTTTTTTGATTGTAGTCTTATAGAATTGGTACTGACTTTTCTGAGATAATATTATCTCCTGTTATTGAATCTAGTCATGTAATTGTCTATAAGGAAAAGTGAGATTTTCACATAGGTTTAGGAAACAATATTCATATTATTGGGGAAATGTTATAAAAAGTTACCTTTTTTGAACTGTTCTAAACATTTGTAGCAATGTAATAATTTAACTGCAAGCGATTTCAGATCAACTAAAGACGTCCTACAGTAATTAGTCCACTTTACTTAACTGGCTACTGAACATTACCTAAATTGTTAGGTTTTGTATCTACAGGGGTGTGTATTATTTGAGGGAAAAAAACGAAAATTCGAAATCCTAGAAATAATCACGTACATTTCAGAAAAGTTCAGGAAGAATTATCACCGACTGATGTATATCTTATTTTAGGCAGAATATATTGGCATTTTGCTAAAAAAATGTAACAAAAAAAAAAAATGCCAGTTTAAGCTACAAATTAAATGCTTGAATTCAAATATTAAAAATATTATTTCAAATAAAAATACATGTGTAAGAAGCTGATAAATCTAAGATAATTTCAGATATTTTTCTTTATTTTATTTATTTATTTTACCAAATTGGCTTGTGCAAAAACAACTTCTTTCATTTAAATATATTGGTAAATATTAGTACATCATATGTTCAAACATCTTCCAGATAATTGGAAAACTGTAACTAGAAAAATCTACAATCCACGTATAAGCTTGGTCTTATTTTTTATGATTTTCATTAAAATGTACAAAGTAATTTCCATATAACATGTAGTTAAATTAATTAAATTAAATGGATGTAGAAGAAGATTAAAAAGAACATACAATGTATGTCTATTAAAAAAAGGTGTGCAATAATCAGTAATGTTTGTAAATAATTAATCAGAGATGAACAGATTAATACATAAACGTGTAGACCAAATAATTGCTACAATTAGTTTAAATAAAAAATGCATTATTAGCTTTTTATTAATAATCTTAAGCAACACAGGAATTATCACTGATTGCATGTTAAATAAATAATGGTTTTTGTTTTACTAATCCTTATTTTGTGTAAAAAAATAATAAAAATGCTCTATATTTAAGACAACAAGGTTTAAGATTTTGTTTAAAAAATGCAGTTTTTGAATTAAACTAAATGTTTAGCACCCCGCTCCCCCCCCAAAAAAAACACATTTTTTTTGAATTTTTTTTTGGTATTAACCAGGTTAAAAGGTTAATGGTTTGGGGCAGTATTACAATAAATTAGTCTCCATTATTAGTAATAGCAATAGGATTTAATCCATCATGCTATTGTGGCCTCAATATTTTAGAAATCTGTTTTTTTCCATTGAATTTCATCATTAAGCCTGTAACCAAATTTTAACATTAAGTAGGTTAATTGCACGTTAACTAAGAGTTAAATCACTTGGAACCTTTGCTTTCTAGAAGCCCTGTAGCAAGACATACAACACTGATTGTTAACAAATGTAAATTTTGTATTCATTGCTATGCTGCAGAAAATTCTACTTCATTTATAGTTTATTTAGCTAGAAATCTACCCGTTTATCTAGAACATTGTTAAAAATAAACACAATTAAAACATACTCTCTAGGATATTTCTTCTATTTAAGGGCATTTAATTTCTTCTTTTTTAATAGAAAAATCTATATATCTTTAATACCGGTTATTTATTGATTGTGTGCATAGGTTCTAAATGGAGAAATGTATTATTATTTGTGGGGAGTTTTGAAGAAGCCAATTCCTTGAAATAATTAATGACATCCTCTTTTTCATATGAGAAATAATGGCAACATATTTTATTTTATTCTGTTTTTCTTTTTTTCCAGTTAAGAAGAGGGCCGGGGAAAGCTGTTTGTGTCCGCGACCCCTAAGAAATGGCTACTAGTCCACTACCAGTAACCAGTGACATCTTGTTAGCATCTCCCCCCAGTTCCTACCAGCAAGACTCTCTGGGCCAGTCTAGGTCCAACAGCTCGAGTATGAAGCCAAACCAAGTCAGCCAGGTTATACTCTATGGTATTCCCATCGTGTCGCTGGTCATTGATGGTCAAGAGAGGTTGTGTCTTGCCCAGATCTCCAATACCCTTCTTAAGAACTACAGTTACAACGAGATCCACAACCGAAGAGTAGCACTGGGTATCACTTGCGTACAATGCACTCCAGTCCAGTTGGAGATATTAAGGAGGGCAGGAGCTATGCCAATATCTTCAAGAAGGTGTGGGATGATAACCAAGAGGGAAGCCGAGAGACTGTGCAAATCTTTCCTGGGGGAGAACAGGCCCCCTAAACTTCCAGATAACTTTGCATTTGATGTCACCCATGAATGTGCGTGGGGCTGCAGAGGAAATTTCATCCCAGCCAGGTATAATAGTTCCCGGGCAAAATGCATCAAATGCACCTACTGCAACATGTACTTCTCACCAAATAAATTCATCTTCCACTCCCACCGCACCCCAGAGGCGAAATACACGCAGCCGGATGCTGCTAACTTCAACTCGTGGAGAAGACATTTAAAATTATCCGATAAGAGTCCTCCAGAAGAGATGATATTTGCCTGGGAAGATGTGAAAGCCATGTTCAATGGAGGGAGTCGCAAAAGAGCCTTAAGTCACGGACACTGCCATACTCTTTCTAGTGTTAAGCCATCCGGTGGGGTTCTGCCGCACATGATAGGGCAAGATCTCAACCAGAAGAGACCCAGGTTCGAGGAAGAGGAAGAGATAGAACCTTCCAACATTACCAACAAAACCCAACGCAGTTACCCTGTCATTCCAGTCCCCAGCAAAGGATTTGGCATGTTGCAAAAGTTCCCCGCAAGCACCCTTTTTCCAAGCCCTTACACCTTCCCGGCATTTGGCCTGTGTCAGAAAAAAGATGACAATGACTCGGTAAATGGCCAGAAGACAAGTGCGTTGTCGGGACTGTTCTGGCCTGGGAGAAAAGATGCATTTTACCCCCCTTTTTGTATGTTCTGGCCACCGAGAACCCCTGGTGGTCTCCCGGTCCCTACGTATCTCCAACCTCAACCCAGCGCCCTTACGTCCATCACAGACAACCCAACACTGAGACAGGCCTTCCTCGAGCTGTCTGACCAAAGTGACGGCAGCAACGTCAGCAACACTGGAGACAACCTGTTTGAGGCGGAATGTTCCAGCTCTCCGGTGACCAATGACATCAGGCCACCGTCCGAAACCAGAGCCAACATCTTGGACGCACCAACGTTCCCCATCAGAAAACAGAGCTACCATTCGGCTTTCAGGCCGGTGGTGAAAGATACAGAGAGCATTGCTAAGCTCCATGGGAATATGGAGGACTTCACTTCAGACAGACACGTTTCTCCAGGAACCAGCTGTAGCTACCAAAGCGACAGCTCGGACGAGGAACAAGAGGTGGACGTCGAGACGAACAAACAGCAAGACGATGAAGAAGAAGACAGCCTCAGTAGTCAATTTCTCCAAAGCAGAGGACTTACAGAAAACACAGAGAAAGCTTCCAAAGACAGATCTCCCTTCCCTAGGAACGAGACGCACGGGGAGAAAACCGAGAGCCTAGAAAATCACCATTCCACCCCAAAAGACTCGAGCATCTGTCATACATCATTGGAGGAGATCTGCTACAAAGATGTAAATAGGTTTCTAAGCTAATTATTATTATTTAAATGCAGCTGCGGGCTGAGCGGCCGGCGTAGGCATAATAAGATTGATAACGGAATGCCCTCCAGGAACGAAGCCTTTCGACGCGTTTAGCTTTTTAACACGACGCCACAGAGATCAAATGTTCAACATGCATATTAACCTTCTCTTCTTGGGCTTTTTACATATTTATGAACAAATACAGAGGGGGGGGACAAAGCGGCACGCGCTGTACAGTATAAACCTATTTGTTTCAAATAAAGAAAGTAGCGCATACAAAGTTTTATAATAATCTTGATTTTTTTTGTGTGTGCAATGAAGAGAATAGGAGGTCAAAGGGATTACAAAAAATAATGTTTTAAATTAATGGTGGGGTTCAAACATAAAATATAGAATTTTTATTAAAAAGACATGACCTCTACGAGTATGGTGGGGGTCATTTTTTAGATTTTTTTTATTTTAATTTTATTTTAATGTTTTTTATTAATTAAAACAAAAAAATATATAAAAAACCTACACAATAATAATAATACCGTATATTATTATAAGGGGCCACAAAAAAAAAATGGGGATTGCGTAATGTTTTTGCCGCTATAAAAAGTAGAACAATTTTCTGCGAAATATGTGTCTCCGCAGTAAAAAAAAAAAAAGTGTTAATATAAAAACTAAATGTACAAAAAAATTCCTAAAAAATGGGGTCGCGGATTATTTGAGAAATACATACGCGTTTCAAAATAGCTTTTTTTTTTTTTTAGATTTAAAAATAATTTTAAACCTTAAAACCACTGATTTGTCTTTCCCTTTTATGTTCCCCAAAAATGTGTTTTATTCTTATCAGGGATGCAAATACAAAAACCGAAGGGTTAACATGAGAGGGCAGAATGTGGCTTATGACACTTTTGTATCTGGTTCTCCCCTAGCGGAGGGGGCTTTAATGTAAAGCGTATTAGACGCATCCTACGTAGCGTTGGGGATGGAATATTTCAGGAAAGGTATAGAAATGCAACCGCTGCGCTACGGAATGTGCTGGCGCTATACAATCTAAATGTAATGTAACGTGTCTGTTTGTTGTAGCCACAGAAAAGCAAAGAAGACAGCAGCCCCAGCTTATCGAAAGAAGATTCATTCCAAGGTATTATTTCTCATTAATTCTTATAGAAATCGGTCAGCAGATCGGCCCCATTCGGCCCCCGTCTAGTCGCCCGTTTCTCCTGCTGTAAAGACTCGAACCTTAATCAGTCGTTGGTCTCGCTTTAGATTCAAGAGCCGTATGTCTACCCCATGCATGTTTACATTCCCTTACTGTTTTAGCCTCTTCTGCTGGGAGGCCGTTTCACTCATCCACTACCTTCTCAGTAAAGTAAGCCTTCCTTACCACCCATCAGAGCGTCTGGTGGTTCACTTCTGTAAAAAAAAGGTGCAAAAATACTTTTTTTTATCAGTTTAGGTGTTTAGTCTGCTTGTTGAAATTCTACATTTCTGCATTTGAACTGGTCTTGGAAAGAAAAAGATTATTTTAACACCAATTTCAGCCGTTCAGTCGCAGAACATAACAAGAAGGTTTATTCCGGATCGATGAGATTGATGGGAGTTATTCCCGATTACAAGTATTTCAATACAGCGAAAAAAACACGGGCCGATAATTATAGAACAAAAAGAGAAATCTATGGAGGTGCACAGAAAAAAAAAAACATGGCCTTTATTGCACCCCTGAAAAGCCAAAAGGGAGCTTAGATGGCACAGCCTGCTGGCAATCAAAGGGTTAACTGGATAGAGGTGAGAATTAGGCCTACAACGTTTGCTACGAGGAACAGCCTCCCAGCAGAAGTGGTAGAGGGTAATACAGTGAGGGAATATAAACATGCATGGGATAGACATACGGCTCCTGAATCTAAGACGAGACCAACGACTGATTAAGGTTTGAGTCTTTACAGCAGGAGAAACGAGCGACTAGACGGGGGCCGGATGGGGGCCGATCCACTGGCAACTTCTATGTTTCTTATGCCAGATCATCCAACCCCAGAATTCCTTAACAAAAAGTATAAGAAAATAAAAAAATGGCGTATTTGGTAAAGCTGATACTCTTTGGCTAAACATTCTGCGTTAGAGGGCAAGCCCTTCTTCTTCTGGCTGATTCTCTGAAAAGACCAAATTATCCTGAAACCCCCCCAATCTGATGTCACCATTACCAAATATCCATTTCTTTTTCCATGGCCAATATGGGATTCACATGAACTAACTTTAAGCATAAAAATATCATTTCGATATTTTCTTATTATATAATCTCTTATGATATGTCATAACATATTTAAAAATAAATATATCCATCCCTGAATATGTTACTTTTGAGAGGGGAGTAAATGGAACAGCCTCCCGACAGAGGTGGTAGAGGGTAATACAGTGAGGGGATTTAAACATGCATGGCATAGGCATACGGCTCCTGAATCTAAGACGAGACCAACGACTGATTAAGGTTTGAGAAGGAGAAACGGGCCGACTAGTTGGGGCCGAATGGGGCCGATCTGCCGGCAGAGTCTGTGTTTTTATTTTATTAATTAATATTTATTGATTTATTGATTATTTTCTACTGGTCCTCATTGCAGATAAGAGCAAAGAGATGCATTTCTACATAACGGATTCGGAACCATCTGGCGGCGAATTCTGGCGGCAGATCGCAGGTAGCGTGCTTTCTAATGACACATCCGACGCGCGTAGCCCAAAACATAAGTCTCTTTCGTAACGCGGTCGTAAGCCCGAGAATTCTAGAGCAAGGGAAATGAGACCCATTCTAATCAGATATTACACCGGGATAAACACATACGAAGGAGACAAATAAAAAAGAGCATTAACGGCAGCGGGATTATTAATTGCCGGGGAATGCATCAAAAAAAAAAAAAGGGGGATTTTTAGAAATCCGCACAATGAGAACGGCTCGGAACGCTAATAATTGAAACGTTTTCCTCGCAAACCTTCCATTAAAAAGGATCACCGTTTATTGCTTTTTTATATCTGTCAGAAAGACATTAAAGGTGTTTTACGACATCGCCGGCAACATTTATATTATCTCCATGATAATGATCTGCTACAGAAAATGTATAATACATTTACAAAAATTACATTATACAAATTAAATGAAACCACCTTTTTTTTTTTTTTTTTTTTTTTTTTTTCTTTTTCTTTTTACTGATTGCTAAATGTCTCCGAGGGCTCGGGAAGAACGTGATTAGAAGTTTTGATACTAAGTTGCCTAATGCGGCGTCTTAAGGAGAGGTTTTGCTTTCTTGGGAGAGAAAAAAAAAAAAAGAAGACGAAAAAAAATAAAAAAGGGAATCTAATTTTCCATTTATGTAATGCAAACCGCCTTGGCTTTGACTATTCACGGTTAATTGACTGTCAAACGAGGTTGTTATCCTCAGGCGATGTCTGCAAATTTGCCTGTCAAATGAGACAGAGAGAGCGCGGAACGGAGAGAGAGGGTGTGAGGAATACATGTAGCTGTTCACGGAACGCTGCGGAATAGAGAGAAAGGCCACGGGCTGATGGATAGTCAACTGGAACCACCGGGGTCCATGGAGAAGAAAGCCTCTCTTCTTCTTCATAATCATACAGAAGATCTAAAAACATGGACCATGTGGTCTTCTTTCCAGAAGAACTCAACTTCTCAATGAGACCTTCGTTGGAAAATATCTATGTGGTCCGTGTTTCGTGCCTACGTTGTGGTCGGAGGACATGGCCTTCTACTGGGTTTATTTGCTATGGATGTGATCAATATTCTACGTATCCCAATCAATAGCAAGTAAACCCAGAAGAAGACCATGTCCTCTGACCATGTTCTCAGGAGCTATATGCCTATCCCAGGCCTAGGCTCCTGAATCTAAGACGAGGCCAATGACTGATTAAGGTTTGAGTCTTTATGGCAGGAGAAACGGGCACACCAGACGGGGGCCGAATGGGGCCGATCTGACGTGGCAGGAGAACCTTCAGAGGTGCCACTCGGCGTGATTCACAGCTTGTATCCATAGCAGTCCAAAACAAAAGCCAAAATCCAAAACGGTGGGGTCAGAGAAGGTAGATTAGTCGGTTCTACCAGGTTTCTTCTTTGAGACCTTGACGTACTGCATTGGAATGTGATTTGTTGATGGTTGCCAAAGTCAACTGGTTATATCCATACTGGGAACATAAAAGGGGACCTGTCCGTTCTTCCTCAATCCTGCGTCTCACAGAAGCAGTGTTTCCAGATTAAAATAAGCAATGTCCCAAGATCTGCATGACCATTCCTACCTTTTAAGTTATCTCGTATCTCCCCCATTGTTAAGTTGCTGATTGTTGTTGATTGGTTCAAGCAGCCTTTTGCAAGGCTGGGAGAGAAGAGATGGACAATTCTGATTGGACAAGAAATTCAAATATCAGCATGGTGTGTGGCGACCCCACAATGGATCCTCTTTAATAATCTGTAGTGTCAGCATTTTTCAAAACAATAAGAGGGGAATGACATCATATTCTGGATCTTACTTTCTTTTAGAATGTATATTACCTGCCCAAAATGTATTACTTATCAAAGCCAATAGTTTAAAAACCAAGAACTATAGGGAGATCAGACGTACAAACTCCCCCATACATTAAGCAGCTGCTGCCTTTTAACCAGCATATTGTCTTAAAGCATAACTAGATTTGGTTACAATAATAACGTTAAGGAATAAAATTGTTAAAATGTATTTATTATTTTATGAAAAATTATTTAATTGTATTTATTTTATTTATTTTTTGTGGACAGAATACTCCACTCTCCGAATCTACCAATTTTGTGATATCTTTTAGAGAACCAGCCTTCAAAGAGAAGATATAGAGTAGAATTAAGCTTCAGAGACCTAGGTGGTCCCTTTTTTTTTGGCCTTTTTTGTTTAGTTTTTTCCCATATGTTATATAAAAGCCTTCGGTGACCCGGCCAACCAACGCCGTCCCGTTCAAAAGGCATTAGGATTCCACCAGCTGCAAAAGTTCCCAGATAAGAAGTCTTGGCAGGGTCTGCTGAGAACAACCCCTCAAAGACGTTATACAGTCCCCCAAAAAATACTATTAGATAATTATTTAAATATTAAGGTTTCCCCAGATTCAAAATAAAAATAAAAGTTTTGTTAGGTTTTCTTCTTTTCCAGAATATTATGATATAAAGTATTGTGTTGTAATACCAATACCCATAGGCTCTTATATCCAAAATACATTTATATTTTAGCAATTTTTGGGGGGAGTGATAAAGGGCCATTGGGGCACAGGAGTGATGGGAGTGATAAAGGGCCATTGGAACACAGGAGTGATGGGAGTGATAAAGAGCCATTGGAACACAGGAGTGATGGGAGTGATAAAGGGCCATTGGGACACAGGAGTGATGGGAGTGATAAAGGGCCATTGGGGCACAGGAGTGATGGGAGTGATAAAGGGCCATTGGAACACAGGAGTGATGGGAGTGATAAAGAGCCATTGGAACACAGGAGTGATGGGAGTGATAAAGGGCCATTGGAACACAGGAGTGATGAGAGTGATAAAGGGCCATTGGGACACAGGAGTGATGGGAGTGATAAAGGGCCATTGGGACACAGGAGTGATGGGAGTGATAAAGGGCCATTTGGACACAGGAGTGATGGGAGTGATAAAGGGCCATTGGGACACAGGAGTGATGGGAGTGTTAAAAGGCCGTTGGAACACAGGAGTGATGGGAGTGATAAAGGGCCATTGGAACACTGGAGTGATGGGAGTGATAAAGGGCCATTGGGACACAGGAGTGATGGGAGTGATAAAGGGCCGTTGGAACACAGGAGTGATGGGAGTGATAAAGGGCCATTGGAACACTGGAGTGATGGGAGTGATAAAGGGCCGTTGGAACACTGGAGTGATGGGAGTGATAAAGGGCCATTGGAACACAGGAGTGATGGGAGTGATAAAGGGCCATTGGAACACAGGAGTGATGGGAGTGATAAAGGGCCATTGGAACACTGGAGTGATGGGAGTGATAAAGGGCCTCTGTGCGCCTATGAAGAGATTCCATTAAAAATCAGCCGTTTCCAGCAACAATAGTCATTTACAACATTAACCCCGTCTGTGCTGGATTTCTGATCCATTTCATTTATTTTGATGGACAAAAGGTGCTTTTTTTCAAAAACAAGGACATTTCTAAGTGACCCCAAACTTTTTGGGCTCTAAGTAACAAGATTGAGAAGTGCCTATTTCTAATCCAAGCAATTCATTTAATTAAATAAAAAATGACAAATTTGATCTTGTAAAAGTCCATTTATCGGCTGGGATTCCACTGCTAGAATCAGTGGTCCCCGAAGAGATTGGGGGGGTCTATTCACTAAAGAGAAGAGATGAGCCCTAAAACTTTCCAGTGTCGAGGACAAACTCCTACAAAATACTTATAATAGAGGAGGTTCCTTAAAACGCCCCTTAATGATTAAAGTACACATTATACAGGGCCAACAGGAAAAGCTCTCCGGGGTTTGCTCTCCATATTGTTCTGTGATATGACGTGGTTAAACATGTAACGGTTCATTATTATTATTATTTATTGTTTTATATAGCGCCATCATATTCCGCGGGGCTGTACAATGGGGAGACAGGACGTAAAAAGAAAAAAAGTAACAAGAGCCAAGGAGGGCCTTGCCCAAAGAGCTTACAGTCGAGTGCAATCAAGTTTCCAACACATTTTGAAGTTATCACTTTCAGCAAATCATACATTTTACAGTTAAATATGTAAATAATAGTTTTGAGATTAAAATAATCAAAATCCAATCGGCCCCATTCGGCCCCTGTCCAGTCACCCCCTTCCCCTGCTGTAGAGACTCAAACCTTAATCAGTCGTTGGTCTCGTCTTATATTCAGGAGCCGTATGTCTACCACAGGCATGTTTAATACCCTCACTGTATTACCCTCTACCGCTTCTGCTGGGAGGCTGTTCCCTGTATCTACCATCCTCTCAGTAAACCCAGTAAACCCAGCATAAAATGCATAAAAGTCTATTTATATTCTGAGTAAGATAATGGTTAATCCGCCAAGCCAGCCCTGTAACCTCTTGCATGCCTGCGGCAAAATGTGTACTGAATGGGCTCTTAATCTGAAATTTATGTAGACATTTCACTACCCACGGAAATGTTTTAATCTTAAAAAAAGTCAATTACTCCGTGGCAATAAAAAGGGGACGAAATGGTAAGAAAATCCAAACGCAACGATCATAAAATTAAGCTGCTTTTCTTTATTTTCCGTAGGAGAGGCCAGTCAAGAAAACAGCACGCTGAAGAAAGATGTTGGAAATATGGGAAAAGGTAAAATTCTTTCCAAAATAGTTACATTTTCCTGTCTGGGAAGGGGGTCGCCCTATATAATTATATGTAGGGGACAAAGAGCTGTATATATATATATATATATATATATATATATATATATATGATGTGATCATCTTGGCCATAGTTATAAGACGCTTGCATAGCTCTTCACCCACCCCCCCCCCCAAAAAAAAAAAAATTAAATATATATTTATTTTCGGTTCAAAATACTAACTTTTAATCTCTTCATTAAGAGAAGAGAACGTTTTTGGATTTCGTAAAGTAGAATGTACAAGGATATGATGGATGGGATTCATCTAAAACTAGAGGGTGGTAGATAAGTGGAACAGCCTCCCAGCAGAAGTGGCAATACAGCGAGGGAATGTAAAGACGCATGGGATAGACATACGGCTCCTGAAGATGAGACCAAGGCTGATTAAGGTTTGAGTCTTTACAGCAGGAGAAAGGACTGGACGGGGGCCGAATGGGGCCGATCTGTGGGCAGATACATCGTATGTACCAGATGTGCATTACGTGGTCTCAGTCAAATAAAATTTTCTGAATGTTTCTGTGATGAGAAAACTAACCACAGGAACATTTTTGGATCATTTGTATAAAAATCCCACATATTCTTTTTGGGGTTTTTTTTATCTATATTTTTTTAGATATTTTGTTTTTATAAAATTGGTTATTTGTCCTAAACAAAAACCTCTAAACTCTCTAAAAACGAAATATAGATTATATTAGAAAGTATTTTTTTTGGTGCAAATGGTTGCCATGGCAATTAATGGAATGGATTGCAAAATGTATCATAATAAATATGATGCAAAAACCCCAAAGATCCCATCCAAGGTTCTGCTCCCACGGAGCCGACAAAAAGACCCAAAATTGGCAATTCGGAAGTATCAATAAACTTTTTTAGTTCCTCGAACCAAAACTAATTGTTCTAGAACCGTTCTTTACCACCCAGGCCAACGGACTCATGCATTTACAGCCCCTTATGTTTTATTCTCGGGGGGGGGGGGCAGAATTAACACGGTTCTACTTTTGGTCTGAATTATAAATATTTTGATACATTTTCACCGGGTTTCATTACCCTTAAAAACTCCTTTATTCTATTCCGGCGCACGAAGGAGATCCGACATAAAGCAATTTATGGCCGTCCCTAATTAACTTATAAATGAGCATCGTTTTTCGGATTAACCCCTGCATTGCCGAAAGGCACCAAGAAGCAGGGGGTTCTACACGCAGCCCCCTTACATCCATTAAAAAGGGTTATTTGTAAAGCCAGGTAGACGGCGGTCTTCTTGAACCAAGCAACGTATGAATAATAAATGCACCTGGGGTGGATATAATTGAGATGAATGCATTCTTATCAATCAATACATGACACGGTAATATAATACTTTAAAAATAATATATTGCATTCATTTATATTCATGGCTTTCTGCATTAAATCTATTCAGAGAAGATTTTTAAGCTCGCTGTGTTAGTCTCTCTACCACCTCTGCTGAGAGGCTGTTCCTCTCGGTAAAGTCCTTTGACGTGTCTCTGAGCCTCCTGCCTGTTTTAGTCAACCACTATTTTGTGTTTCTGTCTATTTCAGAAGAACTTCAGAAAGTTTTGTTTGAGCAAATAGATCTGAGGAGGCGACTGGAGCAGGAATTTCAGGTTTTAAAGGGGACTCCGTCTTTTCCTGTTTTCAGTAAGCATCATTTTCTCCTTAAAAACTCACTTTCACTCAATTTCATTACAATCTGCCACCAAAATTAGCCTTTCTGTATATATATATATTTTTTTTTTTTATTATTATTATTATTTATTTTTATTATTTATTTTTTTTTTTATGCAATTTTTACATTGGCTGGGTAGCCAGGTTTTACGCACAAGAGACAGGTGATTTAAGTAAAAAAAAAAAAACGATTTAATATTTAAATTTTAATTTAAAAAAAGTTAATAAAATATATCGGCTGTTTTTATTATTTAATATTTACATTTTGGCCACATATTGTCTTTTAAAAAGTAAAATTCATAACATTTATCCCAATATTTTCAAAAAATATTTTGCCTATTTTTCTTAGCATTTTTAATAAGCGTACTGAATTTATAATAAATTACACAATAATAATAATAATGATTTTATTTTTAAGTCTATACTGATTTTAAAATGCAATGAGATTTCTGGCATGAATACAATAATAAATTATTAGGATTTATCTTTAGTGCCAACAGATTTTGTCACACTTTTCAAATGGAAAAGAATACAAATGTATAATGACATTTAAATAATTGAAAACGAGACAGATTGTCCTACAAAAAGTATTTGGCAAAATTACTGGGAACAACACTTTTTTTTTTGGTTTTTTGGGGATCTCGTCACTTCCCAAACCTTCCCCTTAAATGTAGTCTATCCCAATTAGATGATGGTCGTACTATAACATAGTTGGTGTTTAATATTGTTATTGAAAGCGTTCCGTCTTAGAATGTTGGGGCGTGAATTTGTTAGGTGGTTCCAAAGATCTTCTAAGTAGCAGCTCAGATGTTCCGGGGGAGCCATTTGGCCGTGTTGTGCCTTTTATCAGGATCAATATATAAATATAAGATGAAGGTCAGGGTGGATTCTCTACGGGGGCGACCTTGGTGTCATTTTGAACCTTGTCTTTCTTTGAGTCGTGGGTGTGTAAGCAATCAGCCCCCCCCCCCCATTGGAAGGGTTTTCCTTCTTAGGTTTCTTGATGCTAACGTCACGGAGAGGCAACAAACGACCCACCAAAATATTCTGGAAGGTTCTTTGATCCCTAGAAGAAAAATACGGTCAAGGGCCGTACGATAATGGTGACCCCCCTCGTAAGCAGATATGTCTCAAAACACGTGAAATCAGTTATCTGAGGTTATGTTATGGAGCATAAGGCGGTTTTGCCAAAAATATAAGCCAGGGCTATGGTGGCAAGCGCTCTTGCGTGTAATAAATAGTCATTACCAGCTCATGTGATTAGTGCCAGCGTCCAAGCACCCAGTTCTGCGCCAAGAAGCCTTGGGTTTGGAGCCCCCTTTAAATCTTTTGGACCACCGGATGATATAGAATAGGCAAGACACAGTGTCATTAATTTCCTAAAGATTGGTTTATTGTGTAACAGATGATTTCTTACTCCACATTCTAATTTTTTTTTTAAAGAGTATACTTGAGCGCAGTTGAAAGGAACTCACTCTGTTGTCTAAATCATTATACAAAGGGTTAAAAATACATATCCTTTCCAGACCTGCTTAGGTTGTTTGCGAACCAAACCGATATATAATTTTATTTCCATCTGTCTTCTCCCGAGGGGCCGTCTAAAAGCTTCCGCGCTTGAGACAATGGGGCTTGTTGGGTTGTTTCCCGTTCTCTCCGATAATTCCGCGCGGCCGGTTAGAACCTTGGCCGTTTAATGTGTAGACTGCGGCCATGACGGCCATCAACCCCATTGTATGCAGGCTTTACACATACATTTACCGCGCATCCTGGAGCACACAGCCAATCAGCAACTGTTTCCTTGTTAAATAATTTCTATTCATTGGCTGCCTCCCACGACTCAGGGGCGGGGGGCACTTTTCTATTTAGATGGAAGTTTTACGTTGCTCTTCATGGGGGGATTAGGGAGATGTTTCGCTTGTCCTGCTCTTACATAATAATTTTATATTATATTTATATATTTTTTAAAAATGTGTATATATATATATATATTACATTAAAATAATTATTTTATATTATATTTATATATTTTTTAAAAATGTGTATATATATATATATTACATTAAAATAATTATTTTATATTATATTTATATATATTTTTTAAAATGTATACATATATATATATATATATATATATATTTATATTAAAATAATTTTTTTGGCCCTTTTTTTTTTTAGCAGAACGCTATCACCCAAACAATTTTTTTGTAAATAGAGAGTTTTTTCATTTGAAATTTTTTATGTATATTTTTATATTGATTATTATATAGGGTAATATTCCGTATTATTTTGGTGTGAATGCATATCAGAAAAAAAGTGTGTGGGGGGGGTTTTGCTCAAAATGTAACAGTATGACAAGTATTCTCATTATTAAAAAAATATTAATAATTATTTTGGCCCTTTATTTCTTTAGCAGAACGCTATCACCCACACAATAGTTTTGTAAATAGAGAGTTTTTTCATTTGACATTTTTTAATGTATTTATTTTTATATTGATTATCATAAAAGGTAATTTCCTTATTATTTTGGTGTGAATGCATGTAATAAAAAATAGGGGAGAGGGGTTTGCTCAAAATGTTACAGTATTAAAAGTATTCTCATTTAAAAAAATATATATATATTAATTTGTCCTCTTTACACCAGAGGTCATCTAATTTATTTCTAATTAATGTATTGAAATATATATATATATATATAAATAATTTTAATCCATTAATTTAATCACATTAATTATAATACATTCGTATATGTTTTGTTTTAGTATAAATCTGGAATTAAGTTTTTGGGTTTAAGTGTGAAGGGGCCGTACCCTCTATGATTAGGCTTTTAGTTTATGTTAAAGAAATTGACCAGTTTTTACTATTTTTGCAAACCTTTAGCGGGAAATTCTTGTGTGAATTAAATACCTAATGAACCTTTAAATGAGTAGAGCGACGGCCGCTAACCGATAAATACAAAGCGGTGGGAAGCATCGCTATTAATTCGTCTATAGAAACGAAATGTTTGGGACCTCTGGCAATAATTAGGTAAAAAGCAGGATTGCAAAGCATTTTACAAAGTAGAACGAGCCTCGCAGGTCTCCATGGAGTTCGAACATCGAATGCTTGGGGTCCAAGGTCCCAAATATTTGAGCCTCAATTATAAAACCTGGTGTCCTCACCCCACATAATCCAGAGAAATCCAGAGAAAAAAAGGAGGGCTATTTATGGCTTCACATTTTACTGCAAATGTTGGATAATTCAGGGATTATTTCACATTTTGCTGCAAATATTGGATCATTTCAGGATTATTTCACATTTTGCTTTAAATATTCAATAATTCAGGGCCATGGTGATATGAATGAGTTTTGGCACAGGATTTTTTTCAGGATGATGTTTTTAGTTTGCCTTCGTTTCGATGTTTTGGTGAAATCAGGCACAGGCAGGCTGTTGGACGGATGTTCACGCTTACACTGTGTTGATGATGAGCAGCTCCCTGTTACATGAACATCAGCCTTTAAGAAACCCTTCTTATCCCGTCTGCTTTCTGGATACCCTGCTTAGCAGACAATCTTTTCCATCGCCTGTTGAACCCTCGCGATGGATCGAATAATTTCACTCTTATTTGCTGGCTCAATACAATGACATATTACCCAACGCAGCGCTGGGTGTTTGAGCTCTACCACCAAGCACTGTCTATTATATAAGGTGACCCCAAGCAGAGCCAGATTCAAACCTTAATCAGTCGTTGGTCTCGTCTTAGATTCAGGAGCCGTATGCCTATCCCATGCATGTTTAAATTCCCTCACGGTATTACCCTCTACCACGTCTGCTGGGAGACTGTTCCACTTATCTACCACCCTCTAGTTTTAGATTATGACTTCTAAATGGTTTTAACATTTCTGCTATTTGTACCATAGAATAAGTCAGGTTTGCCTTAAAGTACACGCATGTTTGTTCATCAAATGTAGAGTTCATTTTAATTTTTAAATTAATTTAATTTTTTTTCCCTCAGATAATTTTCATGATCAAATGAAGCGGGAGCTGGCATACAGGGAAGAAATGGTTCAGCAGTTACAAATTGTAAGTTATATAAGATTTGTGTGATAATTGTTAACCTTATTTGCATGTGCCTACCCAGAATCCCTTGTGCCATGAGATTTCTGAGGGAAAAGCAAGCCTTCTGGCTTGTCTGGTGTCTGTAGATGAGTGTTTAATAATACTTATATATATATATATATATATATATATATATATATATATATATATATATATATAATGTATATATGTATGTGTGTGTGTATATGTGTATATATATATATATATATATATATTAAAGACGGCAGGAGAGTTCCAGCTAACGCCAGGGTCTAGCTAAGATTTGGTAAATGTGATTATAATGATAATAAACCACTTAGGCCTCATCCTGATTTAATTTAGAGCTATAAAGTGCTCAAACTCAAATGGCCAAAGATGACCACATTTGTTTTGGGGAAAGGTTAGAGATGTGGCTAAGGAGAACGGTTTTATTAAGACGGCTATTTATATAATTACTAAGGATAAGAATTGTGCGTTTTATTTACACTGTTTAACTTATAAAGCCGTTTCCTGCTGTTTCTATACACATTAATGGAGCTTTTAGGGCTGGCAGGGCTTCCCCAAGACATAATGCCGTCTGGGGCGAAGTTTACAATTATCTACCCTCCCTCCCTATTATCTACCCTACCCCCCCCCTTTGCAATTACCTTTCAGCAGTCCTGCGGCGAGTCTCCCTGCTACGCTGCAGTGTGCGCTGCTTTACTGCTGAGCACCGGAAATGACATCATTTTCCAGCGCTCAGCATTACAAGCCAGCACCGAGACCGAGCTAGAGGGCTCGCAGAGGAGAGAGAGGGGCGCCAAGGGGGTACTGAAAACTTCGCAAGCGAAAACCACTCGGCTCCCCTCTCTCTCCTCCTCTTAACCCCTTAATGACAAAGCCCGTACATGTACGGGCTCAAAATGTATTGTTTTCAATGGGTTTAGGGACCGCCCATTGTCCTTAAGGGGTTAAAAAAAAAGGGTGCTTGGGGCGGCAAAGTGCCGCCTCTTCAAAAGTGCCGCCTGGGACAATTGCCCCACTCGGCTCAATTGTAGGGCCGGCCCTGCTTTTAGGGCTGTAGAACCCTGCGATACCTTCATACCCAGCAAAGAATCTGACCTCCTAGAAAAAAGGGGCATCAGGGGAGGAAACACCACAAGCCCTCTGCTAGCAGTTATCTTAAGCCACACAGAAACCTGCCCTCCCTTCAGTTGATTTTATTTTTAAATCTTCTTTGGCATCCTAAGATCGCTTACCCCTAACTACTGCTTCAACAGACCTCCTACTCGGCCTTCTCTCCCCTCCTTTTGTTTCAATTACCCATACTTTGTTGCCACTTAATAAAAATAAGGTCATAATAATAATAATCATAATAATAATAATAATAAAAATAATAATAGTAATAATAGGGAAGGAGAACACACAGGGACTGTCTCTTTTAATTGGCGATGCTTGATACTTCTTACAGTCCCTACATTCAAAGGGTCTGACAAAACTAGAGCTGGCAGACAAAGACAAACATTACATTAGGGAGAGAGGACCTGGCTCGCAAGCTTACAATCAAGAGATCACGGGGTGTAGCAAGAAACATTTGACTTACTGGTTATGATCCCCATTGCACAGCACATATTAAATGAGTTTGTTTTGTATAGTCATTTGTCCTATACATTGTGCTAGATATGGGGCTGAGCCAAGCTTAGCAGAACTGGCTGTAGTAGTTCAGTGCTATGGCGCCATCTAGTGCTTACTTTAATTATGGCAGTTTCATCTGCAGAACCGTACACGCTCTGGTTACTTTATTATTATTATTATTATTTATCAGTATTATTATACTTATTATTATTATTATTTATCAGTATTATTATACTTATTATTATTATGATTATTATTATTATTATTATTTATTTGTTCAGTTTCAAAATTTCTACAGTAATTTTTATACATTAAAAGACAAACCTAGAACTGAAAGATTAAGGCAAATCAATATATTAGGTAAAGGGGAATCTGCTGGCTAGCATACATTACATTTATTAATTTAACTCCCCCAGATTCCATACCGGAGAAGGAGAAGATAAGCCGGGCTCCCGTGAGCTTACAATCTATTTCTCCTGGAGAAAGTACACTTATATATTTTATAATATATGATGCCATGCCTAATGCTCAGCTACTGGAAATGAATGTAGTATGACTTTGGGTTGAAAGATTCTCAAATGTCTGGAACATGGCACAATGTCACATTATTTTGGGAGGTTTTTAACTTAATACCGGTATTTAACTTTTTAGGTCTGTGTATCTTTGCAATGTTGAGTTATAGTTTTCAGAATTGACCGCTGTGTTGTTTCACATATTTTGCAGATCCCATATGCAGCCAGTTTAATACGGAAAGAAAAACTTGGCACACATCTCAGCAAGAGTTAAAAGGTAAATACATGGTTAAACCCAGAGCTTCTACTCCGCAAAATAATCTGTCATTGCCTTCTGTTTGAGCGGTTATTCAGGGCACTCGGTCAGAATAGTATCCAGAGATGTATGTTGGCAGACCTTGTTGGCTAGACCTTACCCAGGCGGAACACAGCATGGAAATTAAGCACCCAAGACGGCAATTTGTCCCCATTTGCCCCGCACTGAACATGCCGACTTAGACCTAGTCAGCCTGAGCTGGCAGATCCATCACCGGGTGTAGAGAAGAGAGAAATTAATTAAAGTAGGATTACATTCGTAATCATTTAAAGATATATTTAAATAAAAACATTGTAATAGAACACCGCGGAGTACTTCAGACGTAAATAGTATTCATATTAAAGTCATTTTAAGCGACATCTTTGGGCATCACCACCATCCAGACAATAAACTAAGAATAGAAAAGGAGCGGAAACGTTCAAGTCTGGACTATAATTTTATGAATAAACCCAGAATGTTCTTTTTTTAATGCACTTTATCATTATTTTGATATTAAGGGGAATTCTTTGTATTTCTTTCTTAGAGCTGAGTCGACCTGATGAATATTTTGTAAGATGGAAAAATAAAAAGACTTCAATTTGTATAAAGACAAAAGTCAGCAAATATGGTGGACTTTGGAAATGAAGGACGATTGATGGACCATTGCATATAGCAGCTAATACATGATGTCTGGGCTTCCCGGCAGCACCAAAGTATGTGACAACGTGCCCCAGGCTTACGACGGACAGAACCACCACTGATACGTCCAACCTTTGTACCCCGGAAAATAATAATAATAATGGCCAGTCGGCTTGGATTGTTAAAAGCCGCCACCAACACCATGTTGAAAGAGAACTGCATTCCATTCTTCAATGGTGTAAAAAAACCAAGATGGCGGAGACCCCAAGGATGAACGTTTAATCTGAGGACTGCGAGTCGGCATTGGCCCTGCTGATATTATATTCTGCTTGCTGTATGGATTAAACTGTATCCCCCTTGAAAATAATTTGCAGTTTAATATTAAGTGTAATTATGAATATAATCTCTGTTCTAAAAAAAAAGTATTTATCTCCGTTCTTGTAGTTTCTTTAATATTTATGTGGATAAAATGTCTATAATAAAACAAAATCAAGTGATAGATCAGTTAATATTATTCATTGTTTTATATAGCGCCATCATATTCCGCAGTGCTGTGCGGCTCCATGTGAATTTTCTTAGTACTCAAAATATTGGTCATGCTCTGTAAATTTGGAGTAAATTGGGTAAATAGAGTCCGAAAATCTGTGTCTAAAAAAAAAAATAGTTTCATGATTTTTTTTTTTTATTGCGATGCTTGCGCTCAGGTTTGGGTATCCAAAACTTGTGGCCCTTAAGGTCCATGTGAACCATGGCCTTGTGTTAGCATTGATACCGAGCTCTGTCTACCTCCGGTTCCATAGGCATTCGGCCAATCCATTTTAGAATGCACCTACCCAAATTTGACCTTCCCAAGAAGCATTCTCCGGAGACGAAGAATGAGAGGATTCCTCCTTTCAGAATGTGGAAGACTCTTGTCCAGAAGGTATTCTCCTGGCTTCAAAATAACAACTTAAGATGTACTACTCGTACTTTCTAACAGAAGATGGAGGACATTTGGATTCTGCCCTTGCTGTTGATAAGAAAATTCCTAACCATGGAGTGATCAGGGCCCCGCTGGCTATCTAACAGACTGGGCAAATGCTCGGTGGGCTACTAGAGTCAAATAACCCCACTCTGCACGCATGGCCATTTCCCTCAACCCCCCTCATTCAAATGTAAAGTCATTAGGGTGGGCCCTGCCCCTAACATCATCGACTCTGCCCTCTGATGTCATCAGCCTTGTCCAAGATGTCATCAGTCTACCTTATAAGAGGGCTCTGTGCAGCTGCAGCCTGGAAGTTTCAGGTATGCGGGTGGGTGGTCGGCCAACAGCTCCACACACTTATATATATATATATATATATTTACTCACAGAGTCCATTGCACACCATTCCAAATATTCCAAGCCCGGTGCTAGTAACCAGCAGTTTCCATGTAAAACACTTTCAAAAAGATGGTAAGCACTCCAGGTCTTTAAATAGACAATTTCATTTTATTCAAAGTCAAGTCGACGTTTCAGTCATTACTGACTTTCATCAGGACAACTATATATATATATATATATATAGTATCTCCCAAAAGTGAGTACACCCCTCACATTTTTGTAAATATTTTATTATATCTTTTCATGTGATAACACTGAAGAAATGATCTCTGCTACAATGTAACGCAGTGAGTGTACAGCCTGTATAACAGAGTAACTTTACTGCCCCCTCAACTATAACTCAACACACAGACATTAATGTCTAAACCACGGCAATAAAAGTGAGTACACCCCTAAGTGGAAATGTCTAAATTGGGCCCAATTAGCCATTTCCCCTCCCCGGTGTCATGTGACTCGTTAGTGTTACAAGGTCTCAGGTGTGAATGGGGAGCAGGTGTGTTACATTTGGTGTTATCGCTCTCACACTCTCTCATACTGGTCACTGGAAGTTCAACATGGCGTCTCATGGCAAAGAACTCTCTGAGGATCTGAAAAAAGAATTGTTGCTCTACATAAAGATAGCCTGGGCTATAAGAGGATTGCCAAGACCCTGAAACTGAGCAGCAGCACAGTGGGCAAGACCATCCAGCGGTTTCACAAGATGGGTTCCACTCAGAACAGGCCTCGCCATGGTCGGCCAAAGAAGTTGAGTGCACGTGCTCAGCGTCATATCCAGAGGTTGTCTTTGGGAAATAGACGTATGAGTGCTGCCAGCATGGCTGCAGAGGTTGAAGGGGTGGGGGGGGGGTCAGCCTGTCAGTGCTCAGACCATACGCCGCACACTGCATCAAATTGGTCTGCATGGCTGCCGTTTCAGAAGGAAGCCTCTTGTAAAGATGAAGCCCGCAAACAGTTTACTGAAGACAAGCAGAGTAAGGACATGGATTACTGGAACCAAGTCCTGTGGTCTGATGAGAAACTTATTTGGTTCAGATGTCAAGCGTCTGTGGCGGCAACCAGGTGAGGAGTACAAAGTGTGTCTTGCCTACAGTCAAGCATTGTGGTGGGAGTGCCATGGTCTGGGCCTGCATGAGTGCTGCCGGCACTGGGGAGCTACAGTTAATTGAGGGAACCATGAATGCCAACATGTATTGTGACATACTGAAGCAGAGCATGATCCCCTCCCTTCAGAGACTGGGCTGCAGGGCAGTATTCCAACATGATAACGACCCCAAACACACCTCCAAGCCGTCCACTGCCTTGCTAAAGAAGCTGAGGGTAAAGGTGATTGACTGACCAAGCATGTCTCCAGACCTAAACCCTATTGAGCATCTGTAGGGCATCCTCAAACGGAAGGTGGCGGAGCGCAAGGTCTCTAACATCCCCCAGCTCTGTGATGTTGTCATGGAGGAGTGAAGAGGACTCCAGTGGCAACCTGTGAAGCTCTGGAGAACTCCATGCCCAAGAGGGTTAAGGCAGTGCTGGAAAAAAATGGTGGTCACACAGAATATTGACACTTTGGGCCCAATTTGGACATTTCCACTTAGGGGTGTACTCACTTTTGTTGCCAAGGTTTAGACCTTAATGGCTGTGTGTTGAGTTATATTTGAGGGGACAGCAAACTTACACTATTAAATAGGCGGCACACTCACTACGTTACAATGTAGCAAAGATAATTTCTTCAGTGTTATCACATGAAAAGATATAATAAAATATTTACAAAAAAAAATGTATTTTATATATTGTATGTTGTTTTCATAGCTGCTTTGCCAACATAAACCTTCTAGTCCAAGGCAGCAGAAAGTTGACTCCAGTCCAGCTTCGGTCCCCTCTAGGTGGAGATCTAATCTCTGTTAATTAGCTGCTGGCATTTTTACAATGGAATTTATACTGGAAAAAAATGTAAGAGGGGGAAAAAAAGGAGCGTTAGGGATGATTCAAGGTGCTAACTGTATGCCATAAAATATACCATAAACCACCCAAGATAAAAGAGGAGAGCCAGAAACAAAATCAGAGTCCCGTGAGCTACAGAGGCAGAAGCATCTCTTTCCCAGGTAAATACACTCATTACGTCCATTACATACAAGATTTACTAATCACACGTGTAGTTCAGGACCAGCCATGTTAGTTGTATAAATGGGAAAAAAAATAGTATAGGGTTCATACCTTTCTTATTAGACTAACGTTTTATTTTAGGATGTTTTCTCAAATCCACCACCCATTCCCGTGGTATGAGTTTTGCTTTGAGGTTGATATTTGCCTCTAATTCAATAAGCAATACAAATAAAAATGCAATTTTTTATATATTTTAAGGAAATATTGTTTTATAAATTTTGTTTAGTTATAACAAATTACGGAAAAAAAATAGTGTAAAACACAAGGGTGGAATTAAAATACTAAACGCGACCAGTCTTAGTATACAGGTAAAGTATTGTTAAGGTAATCACTAAAAAAAGTGTTAGGGTGACTAAACTATCCTTCTTACACTATGCCATTTGATGCTATTATTGTGCAACATTTTGTCTTATAAATATTTTAAGAAAGTAACGATATTTCGATATTGGCGGAAACTCACAAAAACACAATTATTGAATTTAATTTTTAATAATAATATTTATTATTATATATATAGCACCATCATATTCCACAGTTATGTACTATGGGATATATAGATATGTTTTCTATTATGTTTTATATTATGTTTCGGTTGCTGTTTTACAGAATGGCTCTGGATAACTCTGGAAGCGAGATGGTTGCAGACACGAACTCCACAAAAGGTACGGACATTTTTATATTAAAGACTTTTTCTCTTTGTTGGGCTGAAATATTAAATGCTTAAGCGAGAAAGATCACAATTTGGGCAACATTCTAGAAAGCTAGTAACATAACAAAACATAACACAACAATAGTTTTACTGAGAGATACATGGCACAGCCTTCCAGGTGAAGTAGTAGAGGCTTAAGCAAGGATTGATTAAATTTAATAATAAGTTATATAGGCAGCTGGGAACTAGCTTGACACTCAAATACAACACTTCTGAATTAAGTCACCTGTACTCAAGGAGGGGTATGTTTCATTAATGTTCGTGAGCTCAGCTGGTCTGAGAAAAGTTAAAAGGTGCACTAATTCACTTATACAATAAAACTTTTTATAAATGTGTGAAATAATGGACTTTCAGCCAAATGGTTTCTGACTATGGTTGGCTTGCTGTGTGATTTTTAACCCAGGAGTGCAGGGGCTTCGAGATCCCCTTTCTTTGTAAAAAGTAATGTTTGCCTCTTACTCTTGAGAGGCAGTACGGGAAGAGGAAAATTACTACTTTTTTATGCCCTTTTTTTAGCAGGTTATACAAACAGGACCTATGAGATCATCATGGTGTCTATCGCAGGAAGTATTATGCTGGTATCTGGCGTTATCTTATTGCTGGCAATCATGAAAAGGTACATCATGTAGCACTGATAAAGATTCTGCAGAATACCCAGACAGATAAGGGCCATTCTAAGGATGGGGGACCAGCTGATCCCCAGGATTTTCTTTTTTCTCATCATATGAGGTCATGCACTGGCACCTTTTTTGGTTTGTTTTTTTACTTATAATTATATGTTGCCCTCAAGGGGCATTTATGCTTAAATGTAGCTATATCTTTAATTTTGCTCTGGTCTTATAAATATTTAGGAGGGACAAATAACCTACCTCCTCATCCTTGTACTGAGTGTAATCTTGGAGTACCAGGACATCACTTCACGTAATAACGCCTCCAGAGGTCACACAGGTTGGCCGAAGGGGTATTAGGGAGGGTTTGTGCTTGCTGAGATTTCCAATACATAGGAAAGCCTAGATCTAGTCTAGTTTTTAATTCACAGTGTTATTTAGTGAGTGCTGATGTGTGTGTGTGATAAGACTGTCAAGCGAGCATTGAGATTCTTCATAATGTGCTTTTACTCAGCCCAACAGTTGCAAGGGTGATAGGGGGGTATTACGTCAAAGCCAATACTTTATTGGGCAACATACAAAACAATGTAAAGTTACAAAGATTTTCAGAAAGGTATGGGTCTCTTCTTCAGATGTAACATTTTATGTGAATATCACTTCTTTAAATGGTTCTTTGTCCTTCGTACAGGCGTTGGGGTGGCTGTGACTCCTCTTACAAAGAGTACCCAGAAGAAACAGGAGTCTCAAGTGTCAACGTGAATCGGAACACCCATGACAACATCTCCACAACTGACTTTAAAGGCCCGGTGCATATAACTTATGTTACAGAGAAGGAGAAACCACACTCAGAGATTCCCATCAGTAGGGTAAAGTTATCCAGAGAGGCTCTTCTCTACATTTCTCTGATAACCTGTATGAACCTTCCCGATGACATTGATTCAGAAGAAACTCTTTGAAGATGACAATGCATTAACAAGATTCTAAGAATCATTCCTAGAATCCTGACTTGGTTGGCCAAAAACCACTTGGTATAGCCACGTTCCCATGAAACCACCAAGCCCTTGAAGGACACTGGGATGGTGTGTACTGTATATTTGTCTAGAGGAACTCTCAAATTATCTGGTACTTAGTTACCACTTACCACGTCTTACCATGTCGAAAACATAGCAAACAAAATGAATTATATCATTAGAGAGAAAAAACAACTGAAAAAGGTGAAGAAAAAGTGCATTGATATTCAGTAAATGAATAAGAATTAAGAGTTCACACTAGAAAACTCCTTCAAGGCTCCACAATATAATAATATATCCAATTTTCGGGCCTTTGTATTGGAGCCACTTGCCATGGCAGATCAAATTGAAGATCTGTAATCAATATGATGAAAACCAGGAATACATTTCTCATAATGGGATTCAGATTGAATTAATGTATTTTTATTTATGTATATTTTGAAGAAGCCAGGCTTTGTATCTTTAAAACAATGTCAAAATTTTGTCAGTTCCATTGTACAGTTGTGCCTATGTTAAGTATCTATCGTGTATTTAAAATATTTGAAATAAAATTAGGTGTAGCAAAGTCTTGGTATTGTTCTTACCGAGCTCCACAAGCAAAATGGACTGCATAAGTTGTATAATTTATATTGATAGGTGTGTGTTTGGACATCAGAGGTCTCTCCTATAAAAGAAATGTTGACAAAAAGACCTCTAAGGTCCAGGAAGCCTATGTGCCTATAGCATGGAACAGGGTAAAAAAGTATAAAGATCAGTGGGTGCTGGGTTATGTAGCAAGAAGAAAAATAGAAATACCTTTGGTATCCAGGTAGATAATTATGATACCAGCCTGGAGTTTTTATAATAATTTTTTATATATGACACCCCAGCCTAAAAAGCTTCCTTCCACCAATTGGTGTATCCAAAACAAAAGTGCTTTGTGAAGACATTCTGGCTGTTAGGTACCCAGACATGTAGAGTATGTTCTCTCCTCCATACACAATGAAAGTTTTGTGCTGGTACATGTCAGAGGTGATACTCAGTTCCCAAAACCACAGTGCATTGTCAATAACTATAAAACATGGTGGGGTATACCTTTCCAATCAAAGTCAACAGCCCTACCTAGTGTTAGTCAAGACCACAACATGGTATATAAAAGTTGTGATCTACATAGGTGCTTTAAGATAAATTTGGAACTTAAATATTTAAGTATGATGTGTGTGAAGATGTAAATGACTTCTATACATGAGAAAAAAAACTCACTGATGCAACTTTGTGACCTTTTAAATTCATACATTGTCCGTTCATTTTTGTTATTACATATGGTTACAGCTACTTTTAGTCAATAGTATCAAAAACCACAAAAGACAAAAATGGTCATTTAATTTAATTTATTTATTATTAATTACAACATTAATTAATTAATAGTCCAATTAATTAGGCCACAAAGAGCTGATCATGGTGACAGCTACCTCTGGACTCACGAAGAGTCACCTTTCAGCACACAGGAGAGGAAAACCCCCCTCAGGGGAAACCTCTGGGGAACCATGGCTTGAAAGATTGTCCTTCCCTCTGGACACTAAGAGGTTAACTGTGTATTTATACCTGTAGAGAAGAAATGGCAAAACATAACTGACAAATATCTTGACACAGAAGCACAAAGCCTCTGTGGATGATTATGACTCCACCGCAAGCTCATTCCCTTGAATAGGCTACCTTAAAATCATTAGTTCAATATAAATGGACATAGCTTTAAACATAGATATAGCATTACCAATGGATATGGCAATAAACATGGACATAGCATGAAACATGGATATAGCAATACTCATGGAGATAACATTAAAAATGGTGATAGCATTAATACATAGACATAGCACTACACATAGAGATAACATTACACATAGAGATAACATTAAACATGGATATAGCATTACACATGGAGATAACATTAAACATGGACATGGCATTAAACATGGATATACAATTAAACATTGACATAACATTACACATAAAGATAAAATTAAACATGGACATAGCATTAAACATGGACATAGCATTAAACATGGACATAGGATTAAATATCGGCATAGCATTACGCATGTATATAGCATTACACATATAGATAACATTAAACATGGATATAGCATTACACATGGATATGGCATTAAACATGGACATAGCATTAAACATGGATATAGCGAAAACATGAATATAGCTTTTAACATTGACGTAGCATTAAACATGGATATACCATTAAACATGGATATAGCATAAAACATGGATAGAGCATTACACATGGACATAGCAAGCATTTCACATGGAGATAGCATTAAACATGTACATAGCATTAAACATGGACATAGCATTAAACATGGACATAGCATTAAACATAGTTATAGCATTAAACATGGGGATAACATTAAACATGGATATAGTATTAAACATGGAGGTATCATTAAAAATGGATGTAGCATTAAACATGGAGATAGCATTAAACATGGACATAGCATTAATTATGGACATAGCATTACACATGGGCATAGCATGAAACATGGATATAGCATTACACAAGGATATGACATTAAACATGGACATAGCATTAAACATAGACATAGCATTAAACATGAACATATCATTACACTTAGAAATAATAAACATGGATAAAGCATTACAAATAGAGATAACATTAAACATGGACATAGCATTAAACATGGACATAGCATTACACATAGTAATAGCTTTAAACATGGGGATAACATTAAACATGGATACAGTATTAAACATGGAGATATCATTAAAAATGGATGTAGCATTAAACATGGAGATAGCATTAAACATTGACATAGAATTACACATGGAGATAGCACTAAACATGGACACAAAATAAAATATGGAAATAGCATTACACCTGAATATAACATTAAACATGGACAAATCATTACACATGAACATAGCACTATACATGGAGATAGCATTAAACATTGTTTCCTGTGCGCCAGACCCGCCGACTCCTTGCACTCTGCTTACCTACCTTGTTTCCTCTGCGCCAGATCTGCCAACTCCTTGGACTCTGCTCACCTACCTTAATTCATGTACGCCAGACCCACCGACTCCTTGGACTCTGCTCACCTACCTTGATTCCTGTGCGCCAGACCCACCGACTCCTTGGACTCTGCTCACCTACCTTAATCCCTGTACGCCAGACCCACCGACTCCTTGGACTCTGCTCACCTACCTTGATTCCTGTGCGCCAGACCCGCCGACTCCTTGGATTCTGTCACCTACCTTTATTCCTGTGCGCTAGACCCACCGACTCCTTGGACTCTGCTCACCTAAATGGATTCCTGTGCACCAGAGCTGCAGACTCCTTTGACTCTGCTCATCTACATTGATTCCTGTGCGCCAGACTCGCGGACTCCACGGACTCTGCTCACCTACCTTGATTCCTGTGCGCCAGACCCGCCGACTCGTTGGACTCTGCTTACCTACCTTGATTCCTGTCCGCCAGAACCACTGACTCCTTGGACTCTGCTCACCTAACTTGATTCCTGTGCGCCAGACCCGTCGACTCTTTGGACTCTGCTCACCTACCTTGATTCATGTGTGCCAGACCCGGCTTTTCCTTGGACTCTGTCATCTACCTTGATTCCTGTGCGCCAGACCCGTCGACTCCTTGGACTTTGCTCACATACCCTAATTCCTTTGCGCCGACTCTTTTGACTCTGCTCACCTACCTTGTTTCCTGTGCGCCGACTCCTTGGGCTCTGCTCACCTACATGGATTCCTGTGGGCCAGACCCACTGACTCCTTGGACTCAGCTCACCTACCTTGACTCCTGTGCGCCAGACCCGCTGACTCCTTGGACTCTGCACACCTATCTTGATTCCTGTGTGCCAGACCCACCGACTCCTTGGACTCTGCTCACATACCTTGATTCCTGTGCGCCAGACACGCTGACTCCTTGGACTCTGCACACCTATCTTGATTCCTGTGTGCCAGACCCACCGACTCCTTGGACTCTGCTCACATACCTTGTTTCCTGTCCACCAGACTTGCCGACTCCTTGGACTCTGCTCACCTACCTTAATTCCTGTACGCCAGACCAACCGACTCCTTGGACTCTGCTCACCTACCTTGATTCCTGTGCGCCAGACACGCTGACTCCTTGGACTCTGCACACCTATCTTGATTCCTGTGTGCCAGACCCACCGACTCCTTGGACTCTGCTCACATACCTTGATTCCTGTGCGCCAGACCCGCGGACTAGTTGGACTCTGCTCACCTAAATAGATTTCTGTGCACCAGAGCTGCAGACTCCTTGGACTCTGCTCACCTACCTTGATTCCTGTGCGCCAGAACCGCTGACTCCTTGGACTCTGCTCACCTACCTTGATTCCTGTGCGCCAGACACGCTGACTCCTTGGACTCTGCACACCTATCTTGATTCCTGTGTGCCAGACCCACCGACTCCTTGGACTCTGCTCACATACCTTGATTCCTGTGCGCCAGACCCGCGGACTAGTTGGACTCTGCTCACCTAAATAGATTTCTGTGCACCAGAGCTGCAGACTCCTTGGACTCTGCTCACCCACCTTGATTCCTGTTCGCCAGACTCTGCTCACATACCCTAATTCCTGTGCGCCGACTCCTTGGACTCTGCTCACCTACATGGATTCCTGTGTGCCAGACCCGCGGACTCCTTGGACTCTGCTAACCTACCCTGATTCCTGTGCGCCAGACCCGCAGACTCCTTGGACTCTGCTCACCTACCTTGATTCCTGTACACCAGAACCGCTGACTCCTTGGACTCTGCTCAGCCACCTTGATTCCTGTTCGCCAGACTCTGCTCACATACCCTAATTCCTGTGGTCCAACTCCTTTGACTCTGCTCACCTACCTTAATTCCTGTACGCCAGACCCACCGACTCCTTGGACTCTGCTCACCTACCTTGATTCCTGTGCGCCAGACCCGCCGACTCCTTGGATTCTGTCACCTACCTTTATTCCTGTGCGCTAGACCCACCTACTCCTTGGACTCTGCTCCCCTAAATGGATTCCTGTGCACCAGAGCTGCAGACTCCTTTGACTCTGCTCATCTACATTGATTCCTGTGCGCCAGACTCGCGGACTCCATGGACTCTGCTCACCTACCTTGATTCCTGTGCGCCAGACCCGCCGACTCGTTGGACTCTGCTTACCTACCTTGATTCCTGTCCGCCAGAACCACTGACTCCTTGGACTCTGCTCACCTAACTTGATTCCTGTGCGCCAGACCCGTCGACTCTTTGGACTCTGCTCACCTACCTTGATTCATGTGTGCCAGACCCGGCTTTTCCTTGGACTCTGTCATCTACCTTGATTCCTGTGCGCCAGACCCGTCGACTCCTTGGACTTTGCTCACATACCCTAATTCCTTTGCGCCGACTCTTTTGACTCTGCTCACCTACCTTGTTTCCTGTGCGCCGACTCCTTGGGCTCTGCTCACCTACATGGATTCCTGTGGGCCAGACCCGCTGACTCCTTGGACTCAGCTCACCTACCTTGACTCCTGTGCGCCAGACCCGCTGACTCCTTGGACTCTGCTTACCTACCTTGTTTCCTCTGCGCGAGATCCGCCAACTCCTTGGACTCTGCTCACCTACCTTGTTTCCTGTCCACCAGACTTGCCGACTCCTTGGACTCTGCTCACCTACCTTAATTCCTGTACGCCAGACCAACCGACTCCTTGGACTCTGCTCACCTACCTTGATTCCTGTGCGCCAGACACGCTGACTCCTTGGACTCTGCACACCTATCTTGATTCCTGTGTGCCAGACCCACCGACTCCTTGGACTCTGCTCACATACCTTGATTCCTGTGCGCCAGACCCGCGGACTAGTTGGACTCTGCTCACCTAAATAGATTTCTGTGCACCAGAGCTGCAGACTCCTTGGACTCTGCTCACCTACCTTGATTCCTGTGCGCCAGAACCGCTGACTCCTTGGACTCTGCTCACCTACCTTGATTCCTGTGCGCCAGACACGCTGACTCCTTGGACTCTGCACACCTATCTTGATTCCTGTGTGCCAGACCCACCGACTCCTTGGACTCTGCTCACCTAAATAGATTTCTGTGCACCAGAGCTGCAGACTCCTTGGACTCTGCTCACCCACCTTGATTCCTGTTCGCCAGACTCTGCTCACATACCCTAATTCCTGTGCGCCGACTCCTTGGACTCTGCTCACCTACATGGATTCCTGTGTGCCAGACCCGCGGACTCCTTGGACTCTGCTAACCTACCCTGATTCCTGTGCGCCAGACCCGCAGACTCCTTGGACTCTGCTCACCTACCTTGATTCCTGTACACCAGAACCGCTGACTCCTTGGACTCTGCTCAGCCACCTTGATTCCTGTTCGCCAGACTCTGCTCACATACCCTAATTCCTGTGGTCCAACTCCTTTGACTCTGCTCACCTACCTTAATTCCTGTACGCCAGACCCACCGACTCCTTGGACTCTGCTCACCTACCTTGATTCCTGTGCGCCAGACCCGCCGACTCCTTGGATTCTGTCACCTACCTTTATTCCTGTGCGCTAGACCCACCGACTCCTTGGACTCTGCTCCCCTAAATGGATTCCTGTGCACCAGAGCTGCAGACTCCTTTGACTCTGCTCATCTACATTGATTCCTGTGCGCCAGACTCGCGGACTCCATGGACTCTGCTCACCTACCTTGATTCCTGTGCGCCAGACCCGCCGACTCGTTGGACTCTGCTTACCTACCTTGATTCCTGTCCGCCAGAACCACTGACTCCTTGGACTCTGCTCACCTAACTTGATTCCTGTGCGCCAGACCCGTCGACTCTTTGGACTCTGCTCACCTACCTTGATTCATGTGTGCCAGACCCGTCGACTCCTTGGACTTTGCTCACATACCCTAATTCCTTTGCGCCGACTCTTTTGACTCTGCTCACCTACCTTGTTTCCTGTGCGCCGACTCCTTGGGCTCTGCTCACCTACATGGATTCCTGTGGGCCAGACCCGCTGACTCCTTGGACTCAGCTCACCTACCTTGACTCCTGTGCGCCAGACCCGCTGACTCCTTGGACTCTGCTTACCTACCTTGTTTCCTCTGCGCGAGATCCGCCAACTCCTTGGACTCTGCTCACCTACCTTGTTTCCTGTCCACCAGACTTGCCGACTCCTTGGACTCTGCTCACCTACCTTAATTCCTGTACGCCAGACCAACCGACTCCTTGGACTCTGCTCAGCTACCTTGATTCCTGTGCGCCAGACACGCTGACTCTTTGGACTCTGCACACCTATCTTGATTCCTGTGTGCCAGACCCACCGACTCCTTGGACTCTGCTCACATACCTTGATTCCTGTGCGCCAGACCCGCGGACTAGTTGGACTCTGCTCACCTAAATAGATTTCTGTGCACCAGAGCTGCAGACTCCTTGGACTCTGCTCACCTACCTTGATTCCTGTGCGCCAGAACCGCTGACTCCTTGGACTCTGCTCACCCACCTTGATTCCTGTTCGCCAGACTCTGCTCACATACCCTAATTCCTGTGCGCCGACTCCTTGGACTCTGCTCACCTACATGGATTCCTGTGTGCCAGACCCGCGGACTCCTTGGACTCTGCTAACCTACCCTGATTCCTGTGCGCCAGACCCGCAGACTCCTTGGACTCTGCTCACCTACCTTTATTCCTGTAAACCAGAACCGCTGACTCCTTGGACTCTGCTCAGCCACCTTGATTCCTGTTTGCCAGACTCTGCTCACATACCCTAATTCCTGTGGTCCAACTCCTTTGACTCTTCTCACCTACCTTTTTTCCTGTGCACCGACTCCTTGGACTCTGCTCACCTACCTTGACTCCTGTGCGCCAGACCCGCCAACTCCTTGGACTCTGCTTACCTACCTTGTTTCCTGTGCGCCAGATCCACCGACTACTTGGACTCTGCTCACCTACCTTGTTTCCTGTGCACCAACTCCTTGGACTCTGCTCACCTACCTTGTTTCCTGTGCTCCAGACGTGCCGACTCCTTGGACTCTGCTCACCTACCTTAATTCCTGTACACTTGACCCACCGACTCCTTGGACTCTACTCACATACTTTGATTCCTGTGCGCCAGACCCGCAAACTCCTTGGACTCTGCTAACCTACATTGATTCCTGTGCGCCAGAGCCGCAGACTACTTTGACTCTGCTAACCTACATTGATTCCTGTGCGCCACACCTGCGGACTCCTTGGACTCTGCTCACCTACCTTGATTCCTGTGCGCCAGAACCACTGACTCCTTGGACTCTGCTCACCCACCTTGATTCCTGTTCGCCAGACTCTGCTCACATACCCTAATTCCTGTGCGCCGACTCCTTTGACTATGCTCACGTACCTTGTTTCCTGTGCGGAGACTCCTTGGACTCTGCTAACCTACCTTGTTTCCTGTGCGCCAGACCCGTCGACTCCCTGGACTCTGCTTACCTACCTTGTTTCCTGTGCGCCATATCCGCCGACTACTTGGACTCTGCTCACCTACCTTGTTTCCTGTGCACCAACTCCTTGGACTCTGCTCACCTACCTTGTTTCCTGAGCTCCAGACGTGCCAACTCCTTGAACTCTGTTCACCTACCTTAATTCCTGTACACCTGACCCACTGACTCCTTGGACTCTGCTCACATAGTTTGATTCCTGTGCGCCAGACCCGCGGACTCCTTGGACTCTGCTAACCTACATTGATTCCTGTGCGCCAGAGCCGCAGACTACTTTGACTCTGCTAACCTACATTGATTCCTTTGCGCCACACCTGCGGACTCCTTGGACTCTGCTCACCTACCTTGATTCCTGTTCGCCAGACTCTGCTCACATACCCTAATTCCTGTGCGCCGACTCCTTTGACTCTGCTCACGTACCTTGTTTCCTGTGCGGAGACTCCTTGGACTCTGCTAACCTACCTTGTTTCCTGTGCGCCAGACCTGCCGATGCCTTGGACTCTGCACACCTACCTTGATTCCCGTTCGCCAGACGGCCCAAATCCTTGGACTCTGCTCACATACCATAATTCCTGTGCGCCGACTCCGTTGACTATGCTCACCAACCTTGTTTCCTGTGCGCCGACTCCTTGGACTCTGCTAACCTACCATGTTTCCTGTGCGCCAGACCTGCCGATGCCTTGGACTCTGCACACCTACCTTGATTGCTGTTTGCCAGAACCACCAACTCATTGGACTCTGCTCACCTACCTTGATTCCTGTGCGCCAGAACCGCTGACTCCTTGAACTCTGCTCACCCACCTTGATTCCTGTCCACCAGACTTGCCGACTCCTTGGACTCTGCTCACCTACCTTAATTTCTGTACACCAGACCAACCGACTCCTTGACTCTGCTCACCTACCTTGTTTCCTGTGCAGACTCCTTGGACTCTGCACACCTACCTTGATTCCTGTTCGCCAGACCCCCCAAATCCTTAGACTCTGCTCACATATCATAATTCCTGTGCGCCAGACCCTCCGACTATTGGACTCTGCTCACCTACCTTGATTCCTGTACGCCAGACCCGCCGTCTCCTTGGACTCTGCTCACATACCATAATTCCTGTGGGCCAGACCCTCCGACTATTGGACTCTGCTCACCTACCTTGTTTCCTGTGCGCCAGACCCGCCGACTCCTTGGACTCTGCTCACCTACCTTGTTTCCTGTACGCCAGACCCGCCGTCTCCTTGGACTCTGCTCACATACCATAATTCCTGTGCGCCAGACCCTCCGACTATTGGACTCTGCTCACATACCTTGATTCCTGTGCGCCAGACCCCAGACTCCTTGGACTCTGCTCAACTACCTTAATTCCTGTGCGCCAGACCCGCCGACTCCTTGGATTCTGCTAACCTAAATGGATTCCTGTACGCTAGACCCACCGTCTCTTTGGACTCTGCTCACATACCATAATCCCTGTGCGCCAGACCCGCCGACTCCTTGGACTCTGCTCACCTACCTTGTTTCCTGTACGCCAGACCTGCCGTCTCCTTGGACTCTGCTCACATACCATAATTCCTGTGCGCCAGACCCTCTGACTATTGGACTCTGCTCACCTTGATTCCTGTGCACCAGAGCTGCAGGCTCCTTTGACTCTGCTCACCTACCTTGATTCCTGTGCGCCAGACCCGCCGAATCCTTGGACTTTTCTCACCTACCTTGATTCCTGTCCGCCAGAACCGCTGACTCCTTGGACTCTGCTCATCCACCTTGATTCCTGTTCACCAGACTCTACTCACATACCCTAATTCCTGTGCGCCGACTCCTTGGACTCTGCTCACATACCTCGATTCCTGTGCGCCAGACCCGCAGACTCCTTGGACTCTGCTCAACTACCTTGATTCCTGTGCGGCAGACCCGCCGACTCCTTGGACTCTGCTAACGTAAATGGATTCCTGGGCACCAGAGCTGCAGACTCCTTGTACTCTGATCACCTACCTTCATTCCTGTTCGCCAGACTCTGCTCACATACCCTAATTCCTGTGCGCCGACTGCTTTGACTCTGCTCACCTACCTTGTTTCCTGTGCGCCGACTCCTTGGACTCTGCTCACCTACATGGATTCCTGTGCGCCAGACCCGCCGACTCCTTGGACTCTGCTCACCTACCTTGATTCCTGTGCGCCGACTCCTTGGACTCTGCTCACTTACATGGATTCCTGTGCATCACACCCGGCAACTCCTTGGACTCTGCTCACCCACCTTGATTCCGGTTCGCCAGACTCTGCTCACATACCCTAATTCCTGTGCGCCGACTCCTTTGACTCTGCTCACCTACCTTGTTTCCTGTGCGCCGACTCCTTGGACTCTGCTCACCTACATGGATTCCTGTGCGCCAGACCCACCAACTCCTTGGACTCTGCTCACCTACCTTGATTCCTGTGATCCAGACCCGCCGACTGCTTGGACTCTGCTCACCTACCTTGATTCCTGTGCTCCAGATCCTGGACTCTGCTCACCTTCCTTGTTTCCTGTGCGCCAGGCCCGCCGAATCCTTGGACTCTGCTAACCTAAATGGATTCCTGTGCACCAGAGCTGCAGACTCCTTTGACTCTGCTCACCTACATTGATTCCTGTGCGCCAGACCAGCGGACTCCATGGACTCTCCTCACCTACCTTGATTCCTGTCCGCCAGAACCGCTGACTCCTTGGACATACCCTAATTCCTGTGCGCCGACTCCTTTGACTCTGCTCACCTACCTTGTTTCCTGTGCGCCAATTCCTTGGACTCTACTCACCTACATGGATTCCTGTGCGTCAGTGCCGCAGACTCCTTTGACTTTGCTCACCTACATTGATTACTGTGCTCCAGACCCGCCGACTCCTTGGACTCTGCTCACCTACCTTGATTTCTGTGCGTCAGAACCGCTGACTCCTTGGACTCTGCTCACCCAGCTTCATTCCTGTTCGCCAGACTCTGCTCACATACTCTAATTCCTGTGTGCCCACTCCTTGTACTCTGCTCACCTACCTTGTTTCCTGTGCACCGACTCCTTAGACGCTGCATATTTCATGATGAGTTTTTTATGAGATTTAGGATTGTTTTTTCTGAAGATCTTCTCTATATTGTCAGTTTTCTTCTTTTGTGATTAATTAGTCTGAATTAATAATTAATAACAGTTTTAATAAACAAGGGATATCAGCTGTTACCAAACCTAAGCAGTGTTTGTGCTTCTAGTGAAATACAGAAAATAATAAATGAAAACTAATAATAAATTGAAATCTCAGCGTCGCCTCGGGGTGAAAGGAGACATCAGGCGGCATTCGTTCTTTCAAAGCATCAAGTGGGACGACATAGAGACCCGACGTGCAACTCCCCCGTACCGGCTGGAAGTAAGATCAGATCTCCACCAGAAGAAGCTCTGCAATATTCCGTCAATTCTGCGGACCCCGGAGGACATTTCCTCTTCATCCAGTAAAAAGGACCTGTCTGGCTTTACCTTTGTAACCCCAGACTGGATGAATTGAAGGATGGACAGTGCCCCGGCCAAGTGACTCCCAAACTCTTGTTTCCAAAGACAATCCCAATAAATGAAGGAAACAAAACACACTTTTGGTTTTTGTATCTTCAATTCTATAGAACTCTGGATGGCTGTAAGTGGGTGTGACCTCACAATACAGTCTCTGCCTTTGTGACATCATACACCATGACACTTTTCATATACTCTGAAACACGGAGTATAACAAATAAAACTAAATTTCAAACATGTACTTTCTGCACCTCGCAATTAACACAATCCGGGCAATACTTTGGCCAGCTGACCGGCTCCGACACTCCAGAACGCCCCCAAAAAAGGGCAACACAAAATCTGCCCCAAAACAATGAATTCCGAGGCCAGATCTGTGGAATAAATATTATTACCCCCCATGTCCGAGTCAGAAAATACCCCACAAATAAATAAAACGCCCACAGTAACCCTTTCATTTCCAGCAACACAGCCACATCCTATGAGCTGGATTATCAATTAATATATTACCATAATTATATATAATTATCATTTATTTACACATTATTACTACTTATATAGAGCCACCATATTCCGCAGTGCTGTAAAATGTGTGTTATTATTATTATTGATTTATATAGCGCTATCATACGCTGTACAATGTATTTTATTATTATTTATACATCGCCACCATACTCCATAGCGCTGTACAATGTAAATAACACCTGATCCTCTAGATCCCTCTAGAATGTAAGCTTGTTTGAGCAGGGCCCTCCTCACCTGTTGTCTCTGTTAATTTATGTTACATTCTACTTGTTATGTCTTGTCTACCCATTGTACAGTGCTACGGAATTTGATGGCGCTATATAAAACAATAAATAATAATAATCTCTATATATTGCTGTATAGATTAAATAAACAAAATAAAGCAAACCTAACTGCGGACTTATCTAACAAAACTGTTAAAATCTGGCAATGCTCATTTAATACACAGAGTTAACAAAACTGTGACATTTTCTAAAAGCAAGTGTTGCTATAAAGGGAATAAGGTCAATAAATTAATCACAAATAAACTTAAAAAAAGAAATAGGTTAATCACTAAAATTATAGATACTGATAAAAAAGTTATGAACCCTGATAAAATCGGCCTACGTTTTTGAAAATTTTAGCAAACTCTGTACAATCTCCTATCAATACTTCACCGAGGAATATTTTAAAGATAAAATATCAAAAGTAACTAATGAACAGATACTAAATATCAAGATTTATACAGCAGTATTAGCAGATGGAATGAAAATTATAATTCAGTCGTTGATTCATTCAGACCAAGTAGGTTTCAGTGAATAATAGAAGAAGAGTAATAGACACGTTCGACTTTAGCCTTTGACGGATTCAGATGGGATCTCCTCTTAAAATCTCTAGAAACCTTTGGATTTAACGCTAGAATGATAGACGCTATCAAGGCTTTATATACTATCCCTACTGCTAGAGTAACGGGATCAGGTTTCTCCTCATCACCGCTCTTATATATTCTCTCATTGGGACCCTTGGCCATCTCGAATAGAGAAAACCCTAGCATTAAATGCTTCACTACTGCACACGGGGAGCCTTTATGCCGATGATATGCTAATCGCCAAGGGAAATCTGGAGAACTCGGTATAAGAAATAGTGAAAGCTATAGATGAATACGCCATATATTCAGAATACAAGCTCCATTTAGAAAAACATCCCAAACCATGTGAAATGCAACTTGATAAACAAACTTTGTTTTCACCCGGGCTAAAGATGACAGTAAACACCTAGGAATACATATCTTAAATAAGTGCTGGAAGATAACTTCCTACCACAACTCCAACAAACAAATAAAAATCTAAAAGAGTGGAAAACGCTGGAGATTAACTGGTGAGGAATAGTAAATTCTATTAAAGACAATATTCTCTCAAAATTGACATATCTTATTCAGATGATCCCACGTTCCTAAACCCTGAATAAAACTATTACAAACAGCATTCTCTAAATGTATTTTATTGGGTAGAAAAGCGTGATATAAAATATTAGAATGCTAGCAGGTTGGTCCATGCTCTCATTACCCAAAAATACCAACTAGAGACGTGACAGATGGCCCCATATATAGCTGGATATCGCTAGTATTAAAAATGTACTCACTTTGTATGGCAGCCTGATAAAACTAATGCCTCTATGATGCTGTTTTCAGTTGTTTAGGGTTTTCGGCATCCGCTACGCTCTTCCTCTGTATGTCTCCGTGTTTGAGGCGGTGCGTGTTTTTGCCTAAAGATCAGTAATACATGTATTAGAGAGAGCTACATATATGTTTTCTCTGGAAGATGAATAGTGTATGTGTGTTACAGAGAGCTGTGTATATGTTGGGCTCTCGCCGTGTCTGTGTGCAGGAGCGTCTGTGTGTCAGAACTATGACATCACAAGACATCACTGTTCCATCTCTCATTTCCAGGGGGAAGATCATGCTGCTGCCGGATATAACCGGTTTCTTTTTTAAACTGTACTTTGTATTTGTGTTAAACACACGAGTCAGAACCCAAATTTTAAGGACAATATGGAGATGAGGAATAGTTAATACTATACATTGCCAGCAATTCCTGTACATATACCAGGGAGCCGGTCCCTGTATATAATACAAAGCAGAAGAGGGGCCCAGCGACGGGTTCTGGCCTAGGCACAGGCCTCCACAGTTTCCTTGATTCCTTTAAAAGTGCAGCACCAGGATATGATGTCATACCCTGACGCCCAGAATGGGATGGGGCGGTAGGAAACACTATCCCACTTAGGCCTCAGTCAGCGCCAAAGGTAAATACATCACTGGGGGCCACAGGTATCTTTCTGTCCTCCATCCATCCTCAGCTCCAACGATATTTATGGAGACATCATTAGGTCAAAGCCTGGATGAGGATCATGGGAGTTGCTGGAGATCAGGCTGCTGGATACCCATGAAATAATCTCCCACGAGGCACATAAATAGTTAAAACATTATTAAAGATTGTAATGTATGTTTATGTGTAATAAATAGTTTTATGAATTCCCGGCTGTTGTGTGTTTATAAGCGGAGAGAGGACGAGGCTCCCCGTGCGGCCGGGCTCCGGAAACTAGAGACATAACGGAAATTGTTACAATGTCACACTGTGTGCAGAGGGGCAGAGATCAGTCTGTTGTATTATGTGTGTAGAGGATCTGGATATTATGCCAGCAGGTGGTATTACAGATGTGGTGAAACTAGTCCAGAGCCTCTGTATTATGCCACCAGCTCCTGTATTGTCCCCCAGACCCTCTATTATCTCCCATTATTATCCCACCCAGCCTCAGTATTGCCCCCCAGGACCTTATAATACCCCCCTCACTGTGTCAGAAGCGTGTGAGAGGAAGCTGACAGGTCTATGCTGCAGCTTCACAGGCCTGCGCTTCAATCCAGCGGTGGATATAGAGCCTGAAGTCAGGAGGGGTACTCACCATAACTCATCCAGACACTCACACTAATACACACACGCCCAGACACTCACACAACCAATCAGCAGTAATACACACACAGACACTCACACAAGAAGGCCCATACGTTAACACACATGCGCACACTAACACAACCTAGACACTCACACTAACGCAAATGAATGCTATCATACCCAGAGACACACACAGACACTAACATATCCAGACACACACAGTAATAATATGCCCGCACACACACTAACATATCCAGACACACACTAACAAAACAACAGAATTCCACGCATACTCAGCAAGTAAGTATTGGGGATCCCATTACACTATATGGCTATATAACGCTCAGCCTCCACTTCATCAAAGTACCCCGAGGTGGGCGAGTTCTGTCTAACAAGCCTTAGATATAGCCATATAGTATGAAGAAATCCCCAATATATATTCCTTAGAGTTTTTTTGAATGATATTCACTGGGTATGCGCTGAATTCTTGCTTTGTTTTGTGTATTTATTAGCTGGGAACTCTTCGCGCTTCGCCCGGAGACTCCGGGGTAAAGAGCTGCTTCTCTAGGTCTTCGGGTCACTGTACAAAATCTCCGAGTCTCAAACTCCACCCCCGCTTATTTCCTTTTTCTACCCCTTGCAGATTTTATATATTTGGGGTAGCCCCGCCCCCAGCAACATCACTGACCGCAGCGGGCCCACCCACTGTTGGCATAAAAGAGCGAAGGCTCTGGGTAACCAGGACCTAGATGTCTTATATCCCACCCGTGGAGTCTCTGTCTACGTCTGTAGCCACACAGTCACGCGCGCTCACATATAGGACAGTCAAATGATGGGCTTGTGTGTATTGACCAAAGGGAAGCCCTTGACCACGGGGGTCAAAACGGCCCCAGATACATAGACATGCATTAGAAAAGGTCAAAATTTACCGAGACATACGTTCTACCAAAGTCAAAAAGAGTCAAGAGACCGCTGAACGTCTCAAATCAAAAGTCACGCTAAATCACGCCGAGAGGAGGATAGAGTTTTGGAACAATATATCCGATAAGAGGTTCTGCTTAATTTCTTGCAGGTCACAATAGGTCCAAGTGTTTTGTTTTTTTATAAGTCTTGGTATAATAATTATACTCTCTCATTATATGAACAAGTTCAGAATCAAAGTTAATTATTACTCATTATTTCAGATGTTGAAACGTGAAGTTAGAATCTCTCGGAATACGTAAGTAAAGCAATTATATGTTATAATTCAGGGTGACAAATCGTTACTGTCGTTTTTATTCAAGGAAAACATTATATAAAGCTGCTTCCAAAGGTCGCCCGTTATCTACGGTGATAATCAATACAATCAGCATCGTAAATCTAAAGATATGGATCTTTTCTGATAAATGGCAGGATTTTCCACTCCCACATTTTAACTATAGATATTTTTTATGACATCTGGCAATTATGTGGATTATTTAATTCCACGCCATACCCTAGATGAGAGTGCAAGTTTTCATATACGTTGTTTAGTATTATCCTATAGCATCAAGTAGGGTAACCTGTATGTTCTAGAATCCTGTGATCATACCTGGGGTGTCTCGGGGTTTGACTCTGAGTCTCAGGGGTTTTGCCCCAATCTCGAGGTCTCGGGGTGAATCTGACTCCTTTCTACCCCCCCCCCTCCGTGATCATATATCAGAGTCCCAATTGGTGCTTTTGCTACTGAGATGTTACAATTGATATGTTACTGCATGCAAATAGGTGCCTCTGCTGAAAAAAGGTAGCGTAAGCAGGAAGCATACTTCTGCGCATGCTCAGTAGCTCTCCTAAAGAAGTCAATATGAGCTGAACCCTCATTGATATCAGTAGGAGTTTTAGCAGCCAAATTCTCAAGGTTGTTGCCCCAGTCTCAGGGTAAAGGGGCAGATTATCTGGATCATACAATTTGGAGCTGACTCCTTCCTATTCTGCCCCTGCTGTGGTCAAATATGACTCCTTGCTTGAATGCAGGTGAGTCCGAATGAATGAAGTTTCCATGAGAGCCGATATAAGAGCCATTTGGGTAACACATTTGGCGAGTCACTACATGGAATCTTCACAATGAGCTATTAAGGGGTTAATATTTCAAGCTTTTCAGGGTCAGCTGTGAAGTACATGGATAAATGTGAAAAACAGTAGAAATATTTGTTAAAAATGGTGATTATCCCCAATGCCCAGCTGCACAAAGGGCCGGTTACAGGGGAGATCTTTAAACCTCCCAACCAGCCTATTTCTTGGATTCATACTTTAGAGACTATAAAATCAGATGTTCTCAATAGTACTTGGGATAATCCACGGCTTGATCCACTGCCGTCGCCTTAGATCTGCCGCCTAGTCGGCCTAGGCCTGGGTACGTCACCGGTCATTAGCGAACAAAGCAAAAGAACCGGGTGCACAATTCTCACAAATAGCATGAAATCATAATTCCTCTTGTTTCTCGATTATTGTAATTTATTTTTTTTTGTTATGGCGAGATCCACTCTGGTCCGTTTAAATATTTATTCCATTTCAATTCAATACTATTTTTATTATATTTTTCTATTGGTTTTAACTATTTTATTATTTTTTAACTCTTTTGATTTTATTTTTTTTAATTATTTTTAAAAATATTAGATTTTTTTCATATTTTTGGAAGAGGGAGAAACATCCTTTGTCCCTCTTTTTTCAATGTGCTCACATAATTTAATGATAAAAAAATAAATAAATAATAAAACCCATAAAAATATTTTGCAATACTGTCCCCATACCCTTTCTGCCTCTGTTGCCGTATCATGATAGCAGGGATCAGACAATTGTTCCTGCAAGCTGACATACTGATCTAACACAAGGTTCCATGTCTCTCGTCTTCAGTATGTTTGCCGAAGGGGGTCCTGAGCCAGATAGAAGCTGTAGAGGAGGGACGTGGAACCTATTGTAAGATCAGCTTTGGGAAACAATTGCCTGATCCCTGCAGTCATGTGATAACAGAGAGGCGGAAAGAGTAGTATGACGTGGTTTCCCGAAAGGGCACCCAATCGTGTTGGGTTTTATCTTACCGTTCATAAAACAACAATGAAATCTTAATGTAGCAAAGAGACTCGTCTACAAAGGCTAAGGTTGGTGTCTCTTAACAGAGAGAAAGCACTCTATGTCCATGGATAGATCGCCATGCAAATGGTATTATTGGCCCTTGGTACAGGTTTATAGGTCTGGGAAAGCAACCACAAAGAGTCAGCGCCAACCGGTGAAAAGGTGTCCTCTTTTATTATTAGATAACTACAGGGATGGGCAACTAGAAGCCACATAGTAACAGTAGGGCAAACATTTCCACCACCTACAACCACCCAGTGCTTAATGGGAGCCGTCGTCCGGCGGCAAAGCCATAGATACGCCTCTAATACAGCCATACGCACAACATTTAGAAATGTAGGGGAAAAGCAAGGAGGTAAATTGTCAGGAAAAGAGGTCATAGAGTGAAATAAGTATTCCTTCACTGAGAGGGTAGTAGATAAGTGGAACAGGCTTCCGGCTGAAGTGGAACATGGGGGAACTCACACATGCATGGGATAGGCATACGTGTTCCTGAGAATAGGGCAAGAACCAAGTAAGGTTTGAGGTCTTAGTTAGAAGTAGTAGTTCTTGCTGTAAAGATTCAAGCCTTAATCAGCCCTTGGTCCAGTCTTCAGATGCAGGAGCCGTACGGCTATTCCAGTCTTTAAATTCTCTCACTGTATTAGCCTCTACCACCTCGGCTGGGGGGCTGCTCCATTTATTCATCACCCTTTCCGTAGGGTAAAACCCTCTAGTTTTAGATTATGGCCTCTTGTTCTAACATTTCTCCTCCTTTTTGGGGGGGAGAAAAAATACAAATTTAAAATAATTTATGTATCAAAACCATTAACAGAGACAGACATGAATCCAAAATGCACTCATGTTTTGCTGTTTATCCTTAAGAATCTGTAACATTCTTATCTATTTGATCACCCGCAGATTGCAGATAATAAAGAGATGGCATGTTAGATAAGCCTCTCCTATCGTAATGATCTCCGGCCCCGCTTCTTGTTTATTTACTTTCCCCATCGAGTATTTCAGGATGAGTCATTAGATTGTGAAACTGACCAAACCCTAAATGTCCTTCTTTATTCGCCTTTGATCCACACACCACGTACCCGACTTTCTTTCCTGTCATATAATTTAATTATTGAACGCGTATCGGTTTACAGCAGGCAAGCCACCGAAAAAGAACAACTTTGATGTAAGGGGGTTATCCCGTACCCTTATCCCCCCCCTTATCCCCCAGGGATCGCCCGGGGGGGTAGAAAACCAGACAAGTCTCCTGGGGTAGCTCAGATTCTAGGTTCTAGAGTGCTTAGAGAACAATGTTGCCTTCTTTGGCTGGTCATCCCTAATTAATGCCATATAACCTCGAGGGGGGTTTATCAAATAACTTTTTTGCCCTTATATGTTTGTCACACATTGACAAACCCATGCGTTTCTGCTATGACATACATAGACACACAAAGGCAAAGCCATACCTGGGAACTGTCCAGGTTTGGCCCGGGAGGAGCACCGCTTCTCTGGTTCTCCAGGTCAACACTGGAATCCGCAAGGGTAGGTTCCGGGTAGCCGGAGCCCAAAAGTTCCCAGGTAAGGGCGTAACACACACACACCTGCATACACACTGATGGCCATTGACACAGATCCGACCTTCAGAGTATCTCTGCTCTGCTATCTGCAGGCTGCTGACTGGGGGGATCCTGACGCAGTAACTCTGACCATTGCGTGCCTTACAGAGAGCCACGGAGCTTCCACTTTCACTCACTGTAATATGTGACTACAAAATGTCCTAACTGGAAGCCCACCCTACTATCACTGATCAGTCTACGATAAATAAGCCCCCATCTGGACGCCCACGTCTCAGACCAATTCTTTATTAATGCAATTATAAATAAATTACACTGCGGCAAGTAAGCGGCGGGCGAGGAGGCTTGACAGCAGAGGCCTTTGGGGCAAATACCCCATTGTTATTCCATCCATGTAGATGCTTACAAACCCCTTGCTGGAACATGCAGAAGGCAAGGGGTTCACTTGGCTGTACGTCACACGCATGATACCCCGGAAAAGTGTTGCGGTAACACATAACACACATAACCCTAATGTAGCTACACACTCTGACTTATTCTTCACTTGGGAGAAGCTCCATTGTCTATGTCAAAATATAAGACTCTCTTGGGAAAGGTAAAGGTCAGCCAGAGGACCAAGGACAGCCCCAGGTGCCCCACCTGCGGCCACCCTAATGACGACGGATCGGCGGGACCATACCATGACTTTCCATGTCTTAAAGACGCGCAGGGGCTTTTAATCCAGGTCCCGTGTAATGAGCAGTGGCACACCACAGGTCTGATCACCCAACAGGGCAATATGCCCCCCCCCACACAAATAAAAAATAATACATATATTTCGGTCCATTTCAAGGTAAAATTGTAAAATAAAAGTAACATTTCTAAGAAAAAAATGACCTTGTCATGTAGGTTATCGAAACAAAAAATGAGTTAATAGAAAAACGAAGAAAATAGAAGAAAGAAGAAAATATATCTTTGCCCGTGAAAAATGCTATGTATGGACCTTAGGGAATTCTGGGTGATTCCAACCACATATTTTGGTACCCAAGGCAGTAATTTAATCCTGGTTTGCGGTAACAAGGTCCTCGTTACACATGAAGGACTTCAGAAAAAGAATGAAAGAAGCAGCATCAGTTCTTATATATCTTTTTATCACATTCCAAACGTTAACATCCCAGGAGGGTTTGCTGTATGGAAAATGTTTTTTGATATAAACTGGATGTGTTTTATTGCTAATAGATACAAACTTGTCATCATGGAAAAAAAATCAGGGTGAGATCATCGAATCGCAAAACCGTCTCCCGACGTTTGTGGCATTTTTCATTAAAAAAGAAAGATAGCAGCAAAAAAAAAAATGTGTAGTAAAATATATAGAATATATTAATTCATATTTTTTGAGATGTATTTGAGATTGTAGATTGAATTGTAACACGTAAATAAAAATATAAATTTTAAATAATTCTAATTTTATTATTCTTTCTGTAATAAAAATTACATTGTTAAACTATTTTATGGGTGCAGATTTTAATGTATCAGTATTATATTTTTTTACATCACCAGAGGGCAGCTGGTACCTTTTGCCCCGGGAGGGGCAAGTAAAGCCATGTGGCACCTGGCCTAGACCTAGGCCTCTTGCCACCTCCGTGTAAATGTCATGCTACCACAGGGTCAAGAAATATGACGTTACATGACCCCACCATGCTCCCAATTACAATAGCAGGCCAGCCAGTCGGACCATCTATTTAGACCAGCCAAGGGGCAATTGCCCCGGCCAGCCTACCCCAGCCAACTACCCAATATCATACCTCCCAACGGCTTGCTGGCCCGTAAAATCTCAGTGCCGGCCCACCATCGCCAGTCCAGCCCTGAATATAACCCACACCTGCTGGGTGTTTCAGCATTGTATCTACTATCCACACGATGTAGAATGGCTACAAAGATGTATTTTTTTTAAATACTTAAATGAATCGGCATACAACACGGGTAAATGGTATGGGAAACTGGATCAGGTCATAAACTTGAAACCCAAGAGTTCAATCTATGTTTAAGTTTCCAAATCACGGGCCGCTGAAAATGAGACATTTACCAGGCAATGGAACAAAGCATTCGATTCCTGCTCTACAGGTCTCATGAGACTGTGTTTCAAACGGAAGACGGAACTTGGGATGATTGACAACTACATTTTAGAACTAAAAGAATTAAAGATCAATAATTTGCACCCTTACACCGACAAAGTAAAGTAATTGGATGTTGCTTTAGATCAATATTACCCAATTAAATAGAGGCTCTGGAACGTTACAAGGGATCTAGATTATAGAAACTGTTAAAATAATCAATTCATATTTACTAATGTTGAATCTAGGAAAGAAAGCGGTTATGGGCTTCAACACAAAGAGTTAAAATTCCGCCTGTGAATGATGGCAACGACATGAATGAGGGCACTTTGTAGCGGATCCCTGAAGTTTTGGACAGAATGAAACCTCAAATCAAAGGGAACATTTTCAAAGTAAATCAATAAATTAAACATCTGCAGAGATAATTTATATATATATATATATATATTAAGAAAAAATATACATAGGTCCAGCTTGGAGAAAAGAAGAGAGAAGGGATAGGATAGAAACTTTAAAATTCTGTTTCAGAGTATAGGAAAGCTTATTCCAAATGAGGAGAAACATTATAAGAAGAGGAACAGCCTCCCAGCAGAAGTGGTAGAGGGTAACAGAGCAAGGGAATTTAAACATGCATGGGATCGGCATACGGCTCCTGAATCTAAGACGAGACCAACGACTGATTTGGGTTTGAGTCTCTACAGCATAGGAGAAAAATTTCCATTTTACATTGATTTGGAATATATTTGGGATATATTTATTCAGATTGTAAGAAATTATAAATATTTCATTTAAAGCAAAAAAAAAAAAAAAAAGGAAATTATGTAGCCACAGATACTCATCGTCAATAATGGGATGGAGCGGTGAGGGAATGTGTATAATATATAATGTGCAGCATTTTTTTCTAGTACAATGTATAGATCAAAAACTCCGACCATAGAGCTTGTCTTCCACTTATTAGATAAGAAAAGTGCATTTTTTTTAAAAAAAAAAACCTCTTACCCCAAAGTACAAAAATAAGAAAAGATTGGTTAGTATGTAAGGGGCACTTTATGCCATTATAAATAAAAGCATGCTACGTAAAAGTCAGAAAAGGTTTTTTTTAGGAATTTTTCTTTTTTTATTATACATTATATGATAGGATCAAAATAATTGTACCTAAAGAAAGCCCTTTTTGTCCTGAAAAAAAACCAACAATATATCATTTGTGAGGGTACATTAAAAAAGAAAGAAGATTACACCTAAACACAAACACCGCAGAAATGTTAAAACTTACAGAACAGTCTGGTCACGAAGAGGCTAAGAAGACTTTTCTGTTTCTATGGCAACAATGGTTACAATTGGAAGGGGGAACATGGTTAATCTGAGAATAATTTAACAACGTGACTGACGTTTTATGATTTAGGGATCGATGCAGCACTTTCTTGACTCCCATTATTTAAAAGAAGTGTAAAGTTTGTAATATGCCCTGAAACGACTACATGAAGCAGGAAACACGGAGAGCTGCAGCCGAGTCTCCCAACCAGCTGCAGCAGTGCGGGGCTCAAGGCGCTAACAGCCGCTTCGCGTTCCAGGCCGGTTTGTCTCTCGCGGCTCCCCGTCCCAGCTGCTGCGTCCGCCCTGCACGCGCTGCCACGTCACATTGGTTGCCAGACATGGCGTTCACGCTGTACACCCTGCTGCAGGCCGCCCTTCTGTGTGTCAATGCGATGGCCGTGCTGCACGAGGAGCGCTTCCTGAGCAAAAGTGAGGAGGACGTGCAGGGGCTCGGGGGGCAAGGAGCTGTGGAAGGGGTGATGGCGGGGGCAAAGGAGCTGTGGAAGGGGTGATGGAGGGGGCAAAGGAACTGTGGAAGGGGTGATGGAGGGGGCAAAGGAGCTGAGGAAGGGGTGATGGAGGGGGCAAAGGAGCTGAGGAAGGGGTGATGGAGGGGGCAAAGGAGCTGAGGAAGGGGTGATGGGGGGGCAAATGAGCTGAGGAAGGGGTGATGGGGGGCAAAGGAGCTGAGGAAGGGGGAAAGGAGCCGGGGAAGGGGTGATGGAAGGGGGAAAGGAGCCGGGGAAGGGGTGATGGAGGGGGCAAAGGAGCTGTGGAAGGGGTGATGGAGGGGCAAAGGAACTGTGGAAGGGGTGATGAAGGGGGAAAGGAGCCGGGGAAGGGGTGATGGAAGGGGGAAAGGAGCCGGGGAAGGGGTGATGGAAGGGGGAAAGGGGAAGGGGTGATGGAAGGGGCTAGGGAGCCGGGGAAGGGGTGATGGAAGGGGCTAGGGAGCCGGGGAAGGGGTGATGGGGGCGAAGGAGGTGGGAAAGGAATGCGAGGCGCAGATATTCAGGGCAAAGGGTGAGAGAGGGGCAAATCAGCTGGGGAAGGGGTGATGGAGGGGGAAAAGAGCTGGCAAAGGGGTGATAGAAGAGCAAAGAAGCTGGGTAAGGAATAAAAGAGGGGCAGAGATCCTGGGCATAGGAGCTGGGGAAGGGGTGATAGATGGGGACAAAGGAGTTGGGGAAGGAATAAGAGAGGGGGCAAAGGAGTTGGGGAAGGGGTGACGAAGGGGGGGGGCACAAAAGAGGTGGGGAAGGGTAATAAGTAACCCCAGAGAAAGTTAAGAATCAAAACCTGTTGTCTCCGGGGGTAACTGTGATTTAGCAAGCACCCACATTTCACAGGGGTACATGTGATGGCTTCCAAGCCTGGCTCATTCTTTCCCATATGTTTTTTTTGTATTTAAAAACGGTTAATCCTGTGGAATAATTTAAAAAAATTACTGAAACAAATAATTAAAAAAAAGTTAAAACAAGTGAGATTTATTTACATTATGAAATCAAAAGCTGTAGCAGTTATTCCTGTATACTGAAGTTACAAAAAACAGAAAGCAGCATTCTAAGGGCTGACGCACATAATATAACGCGGCTTATTGCAAAGGAAATATGTTTGAATATATTGTTAGGATAAATGACGTCCTCAGTTTCTCCGTTCTGACCTCTCTCTCTCTCTCTCTCCTTGGCGTGCAGTCGGCTGGGGAACGGATCAGGGGATTGGAGGATTTGGAGATGAACCAGGAATCAAATCCCAACTGGCCAATCTTATACGATCTGTGCGGACAGTAATGAGAGGTAACGATACGTGTTCTACTAACTTTAATATCCAGGCGCGTCCAGCGTACCCCAGCACTGGGGGAAATGCTTACAGCTGGGTCTTTAACTGAAACCCCTTTACCTGTACTTTGCAATGTTCTGATTAAGAATGTTGGGGTTATGACATCATATCTCAGCTCCCTACTTCAGAACATTGCTAGGTGGCCTCAGGGAACTGATGATTGGGGTCTGCGCTGCCTAAACACAGAACGAGATCCATTCCGCAGCTCAGTATGACAACCTCGGCAGAACCTCTGATCTTCCCAACCTGCCCTTTATCATCACGGTCTACAAAAGATAGCGCAGGGGTCAGGAAATTGGGACGTTCCACTAAAAATGGGGTATATAGTCCGGGAAATATATATATATATCTATACAGGCAAAATGCTTATCTGTATTAAAATGCAACCAAAAAAAGTAGAAGAGCAATAAGCAAGCACTCATATTAACTATTTCTAATCTTGTTTTCTTTACAGTACCCTTAATTATCGTCAACTCGATAACAATTGTGCTGCTGTTACTCTTTGGATAAAGAAGACCTCTCACAGAAAAGCACATCATGGAGCATTCTAACCGTGTCTCACGGACTTTCTACCCATCAGTCCTACACGTTCACAATAGCATTTCCTCTTCGGTTGTTTTTTGAACACGAATGAATGCGGCAGTATATATGAAGATACTGACTGGTGCTATATACCCTTAACCAGGGGCAACTCTTCATTTAACACCCCAACCGTCAACAATACGGAACTGTATTCGCTATAACGGGGTTTTTGACCTCATTACGATTACAGCCCCTTCCCCCATCCTATATTGATAACAGCGATAGTTAATAATCTAACAATTTTATTTTTAACTATTCTGAGATCTAGTGCCGGATCCCCATCGCTTGCCTGTCATAAGAACCCCCTGCATTATCGGGTTTAGAATTGAGTTCTGTGATGTCACCCGGAGCACTCCATTGGAAGCCTGAATAAAACCCAGTAACGCTATTCCCCTTGGTGCATTAATTTACACAGCGGCCTAGACGGGGACTGTGTATTATAACCAGTAGGCATACCCTGCTGTAAAACAAAGAGTTTCTCCCCATAATGTGTGTAATATATATATATATTTTTTTTTTTTTTAAAGGAAGCTGTTGATTAAGAGCACGCAAGTCGTATCGCCTGGTCTTGTTTACAGACCAGTGTATCAAGCTCTGAAATGTATTGTACATGCTGTAGGATAAGTGTGTTATTGTGCTTTTTTCTATCAAAACCAATAGCTTGAAGATCTTCATCAGCGACTAAGGCCGTCTTGGGCCTTAGTAACAGTATCTTTGTAGTTTTGTGTTGGCTTAATGTAAAGCTCAAAAATACTGTACATTATCTTAACACATAAATCAAAGGAAAGTTTTAAGAATTATTTCCTCCAACCCATGATGTCATCACCATGCAGTCAGCTGAATTAAATCACCTGCTTTTGCTTAATGCAGGCAGCATTCTTAATATGTTTAGGTGATGTCCTGTAAGAAATATAGCGTGTACATTCAAAGGACCCTTTTTGCGCATTCCACAACACCTGAAATATATAGGATTGTGTTATTATACCATAAAAACCTATTGCACAGATGTGTTCGAGGACAATTTGTATTAAACCTTTGGTTGTTGTATCTTTATTGTCACAGAAATCTTATTAATTATAAAATATGCAAAAACAGATTGCTTAATGTATAAAATGTGTAAGTTTCAATTAGGCCTTCCTAAGTTATATATAAGTAACCAGTAACGAGGAGCTTGAAACAAACCATTCTTTCATCTACGCATTGTCCGAAACGTGCCTGGGTCGGTGTATAGATCAAACGTGCTTTGTCTGTTTGACACATATCCGATCTTCGTTTCTGTATCTTGCGAGTGTTGACTTAAAAAGTCTAAAAAAAAATTTGGACATTTTTTATTTTTAAAAACCGTTTCGGAATTGAACGTTGCAAAGACAGATGTCTTTTTTTTTTTTCCTGTAAATACGTTTTATTAATGTAGTTAAGGATCCATAATTAAGTGGTATGAGAGAAAGGATTCCTCGCTCAACAGACCAACACATATTTGTCACGTTCTAGATGATCCAGCTGAACACACAACATATTATTATTGTATTTTTCCAATATAAAAATAAAACCCCTGTTATTTTGTGTTGTGTCCTACCTTTAACATATTTGTGACTATAGCTTCGTAAAGGAATTACAATGTGGTCGATTCATTAGAGAGTTGTGTTTCAGCCCCTGGTCTTCATCAATGGTCAATCCCCCGATGAGCTTCTTTTCGTGGCTGGCCCTGTATAATGTACTTGCATAAATGAGTGAATTTCTGCAGTGTCTCCTCACACATTGAATTATATACAGGGCCAGCTCGGTACATGTTGATGGATCCATCTGCTAGGGTTTCCCTAATCGTAATAAATAGTAAATTAATAGATTTAAAACCACAACTCCTTATATAAGGGTATTGATATATTTCATTTGTCTTGAAAAAACCCAGCTTAAGTAGTTACTCCTCCACCCAAAGCCTCCATAACAGGTAACTGGGGTCACTGTTTCTTAGATACCCTGCTTACAAAATGCCCAAATATCTCTAAAAACTGAAACAGCCTCCGAACCGGTACTCCATTTATTTTTTTAAAAAGCATGAAATGTAACGCTGTAACTATCCCTTCAAGAATACGTGACAGTTTTCTGAAAACGAGGCTTGGAGCGCATCGATAGTTCCCGCATTCCGGCTCACGGGGTCCTACGATGTATTAAGCTGCCTCCACGCTGCCTCATTCTCTTGGCTGATGAAAATAGACCTAATTTCGCGAGCTGTAACCAGGATAAATTGCGTAATTTATAATGAAATAATAATTCTAAATGTATAGAGATAAAATAACGTACCTAATGTGATTAAAGTCAAACAGGCATGCGATGGGGCACCCTGGGCCGTCAAGCGCTCTGGGTCCTGTGGTACTGTGCAGGTATGAGAGAGGTGTCTGTGCGGGGCAGACCTGTGCTAATAAATGGCGGGCACTTTGTTATTTGTCAGGCATATCTCGTGTTATGAGAATGATGTTATTATTGGTGTTTAATAACTTTTTTTATATTAATATAGATAATTTAGTTTCATCCATGTGGCAAATGAGGTAAATGGAGCTCAGTGCATTGCAATAATTTGTATGTTTGTGCTACTGACGTGGAATGTGCATTTAATCCTTCATATTATTATTATTAATATACTTTGCTGGATAATAACACCGGGGCCTTCGTTTTGAGAAGGATCTCAAATTCAAGGTTCTTTGGAAGATACAATTCAGAAATTTTAAAGTCTATTAAAAAGCAAGTATTGAGGGTGATTTATAAGGTGGGACAAACGTAAAAACAGGGGAAACACCCCCCCCCCAAAGTTGCACCTGTGCCGATGTGCATATTTTGTGGCATTCAGTAAAGCTGTAAATGACGAAGCAATGACATCATAAAAAGAGGTCCATCCCTTGTATAATATGCCTGGCTTGGGGGAGAGAAACATTTAAGGGATTTAACAAAAAATGGCGGATGTTGCTTAAAATTGCCAATCAGCGGCTAGACTCAGACCACGGAGAAGAAAGGGAGCTGCAGTTCTGTAGCTAAAGCTTCTCCCTAAGGTAAGTATCGCAAAATCTTGGGTATAATACGAGCAGGACTCGTGGAAACGGGCTGCGTATTCTATACTCGACTGAAAGATCTGGTTATGCTCCACAATAACGCCATGATAGTGAATGTGCAGCGTTAACCCATTCATTGCTGTGACCTTGACTGGTGGGGGACCCAGTCACAAGCAGCATTGAAAGAGTTAAACTAATAATGATTAAAAGTAATCTCCAACAGCACTGATCTAGAAGTCAAGGGTACTGCCAGGTCAGTGATGACCCCCTTCCATCAGAAAAAGGGTTAATCCGAATAAAACACGTAATTAATAAAAAAAATATATATATATATATATTTTATTATTCTTATATTTTTTGTACGTAACTGATTATTTTGTTATTGTTTTATATAGCGCCATCCTATTCCGCAGTGCTGTACACTGTGATCACTAATAAGTGCCTTTTTATCAGCTCATTTAGCCTTGCAAGTAATCTGATTGTGGAAACAGATTTTTATTTTGCAATATTTATTTTAAAAATAAACAGCTTCTCAACTCTTTAGATCATTGATGAGTCTCACCGGTCATCGGCCACCGACCCGATCTGGCGGGTGCGTATTTTGCACTACTTTTTTTTCTAACTTTAGTATGCATTGTCTTGTGGTGAGGCTGTCAGAGACATTAAACTACAAGGCAGGACTTTATAATAGCATTAAATTGCATGTGTACAGCATGGCGGAATATGATGGCGCTATATAAAACAATAAATAATAGTGCGATAGCATCAAGAAATATATTTAATGACTCAATGTATTTTAATGTCCTACAGGTGTAATGGCTTCAATACTCTTGAGCCAATCAGGAGCCACTTCTAATTATGTCTTTATCCTGATTGCAGGTGTCGAATGTTCTGGTTCACCTGCTGAGAAGTGGTTTACAGTTTGCACACAGCCTCCCACACATCCATCCAGAAGTTTAACCTTAACCTCGAGGCTCCTGATGTTAATTCCTTGCTGATAAGGTCTGTGTAATCTGATGTCATATGGCTTGCACTGTTTAACCCCTACGGCTCAGGAGAGTGCGTGTAGCGTGATACAGGATCGTAACACATGTGTCGGTGGAGGTAGTTAGAGGTTAATGCCGCTGTAGGAGGCAATGGAGTTCCTGTGTTAAAGCTGGTACTGATAACAGGGGCTCTATAATCAGGGCCGATAAACCAGACTGATTGCGGATTAGGGCTGTAGGTTCCTGAACTGAGCGCTGGCCAATCATCTGCTGCTTGGGGTGCTTCTGTCCCTGATTGAGGCAAAGGAGGAATTTTACTTTGTATGTACTTAAAATGTACCTGTTAAGGGGCATAAAAAAAAAAGAATTTCAAATATATGTATATATATATATATTTATATATATTTCTCGTTGAGCATATCCCCTGCAGCGCTGTATACAGTAATATAGCCCCCCTGCGCTGTATACAGTAATATAGCCCCCCTCCCCCAGCAATGTATACTGTAATATAACCCGCAGAGCTGTATACAGTAATATAGCCCTCCTCCCCCAGCGCGGTATACAGTAATATAACCCCCCCCAGCAGTGTATATAGTAATATAACACTCAGAGCTGTACACAGTAATAAATCCCCTCTCCCCCAGCGCTGTATACCATGATGTAGTTTGGCATTGACAAAATCCTAGTTTTATCTCATTTGGCCCCAATAAACTCGTTTTATCTGCAGACCTTGAGGCGGCTGCTATTGTCAGTCATTCGGTATTTTGAGTGACTTTCCCGGCTCAGACTCCACACCGAGCTGATTCTGGATGGCAATGCTAATGAAGTCTGTTCCTCTGTAGACCTTTATGAGTCTTTGTGTCTGACTGAGTGATTAGCTCTGAGCCAATAGATCTAGTAGATCGGGGTCAGATAAATGAGCAAGAATTCATACAAATGGCTGATATGCAGCGGCCGGATATCATTGTAACAATTAAATCAGGAGGCTGCCATAACCTGCTGGTTACATGTTAACATGAGGCAGGAAGATAAAATATGTGCTACAGGACTGGATTAAAACATTCTGCCCTGCATGGGGCATTTGTTATAAAGCTGGCTGTTAGCCCTTTTATTTATTCCTATATATCATTACCTGCTGCTGGTTCCTCCTGCCTTATGCCCGCTCTCTGCTGCTACTACTACATAAAATGTGTGTATTAAACCTACATGGGATCTTAATTCATGCAGAAGTTCTGAGCTTCTTTTCTTTTTTCTATGTCTCAGTTGTGTCGTTTTATTTTTCGTTTTACAATTTTTGTGTCCTGCAACTAAACCACGAGTTTAAACTCGCAGCGCTGTGGTATATGATAGTGCTATATAAATCAATAATAAAGATCATACCTAGGAACTGTTCAGGTTTGTCCGGAGTCTCCGGGGAAGTCCTGCTTTTTCCTGGACTCCAGGTCAGTTTCTTCGTTCTTTTTTAGGCTTTTAGGTTTAGACATGCACCCCCCCACACACACACACACTAAAAGGGTATCTGGGGCAAACTGCCCCCCTACCGCTCCACTCCTCCCAAACGAGTAGCCTACTCTGGGAAGTTTCCAGGTTGACATAAAGAATAAAGCCAGAGGTAGGAATGAGATTTGGTTATACCTCCCACATACTGCAGGGGGCAGCACTTTACGTGTAATTGTGTCCTGGAAGGAAATGGCCGCTGTGATCACACTACACAGGGGGATATTGTTGAAAACCCACTAAGTACTGCAAGGTTCAGATGTTAATAACATTAACTAATAACATTCTTTATGTTCCACGTCCTTATATCTCACAGATACGGTTTCTTTTGTTACTGCAGATGGCAGCCCGGCGAGTTCTCAAGGCCGTGTTGGTGGATCTCAGCGGCACCCTCCACGTCGAGGACACGGCTATACCCGGGGCACAGGAGGCTTTGAAAAGGCAAGTTACTAAATCATCCATCTATTTTACTGCCGCAATGAATATGGTTTGCAAGAATGGAGAGATCTCAAGAACCCTTAATCCTTTTTCTTCAATTAACCCCTTAATATGTTTAAGTAACATGTTTCTCCTATTTTTTTTTCTCTATCCACGTTCTATTATCTCCTGTTATTATTCTACCACCTCTGACACCGCTTTTCGATCTTCAGGCTCAGGAATGCCCCGGTTGTCATTCGCTTTGTGACCAACACAACCAAAGAGTGTAAGAGAACCCTCGTGGAGAGGCTGAGACGTCTGGGCTTTGACATCAGCGAGGACGAGATCTTTACGTCTTTGACGGCCGCGAGGAACCTGGTGGAGCAGAGGAACGTGCGGCCCCTGCTGTTAGTGGACAGCAGCGCCTTGAGTGACTTTGAAGGTGCGGTTACTCTTCCTTTAAGTGTATTTCTGGGGGTATTGGATCAATACACATTACACACGGGTGTCTATTAACTCATTAATGAATAGCCGATAAGACAATAAGTTTAGCCTTGTGATTAAATAATTACACCAAAAAAAATGGTCTCGGAAGACTGAGCGAAGACATTCGTGTCAACATTCACAGATAAAGCAGAGTCATATTAACCTATGAGACCTCCGAGATCACTTCTGTAGCTCTGATGAGACGTTACATCTGAAGACGGGACTTCAGAGCTCTTAAAGGTTTACACGACGTATGTTTAACATTGAACGTTAAATTAACCCAACTTGTCCATGGAGCTCCGAGGTCCTATTGCATAATATCTCCCAGCATGCACCTGGCACATTCCTCCTGGTCACTTCAATATTTTATTTCTAACTTTATAAATAAGTTAAAGATACGCTGTAACGGGTTCACCAAGAAAACTGTAGTAACTCCCAGAGATCACCCACATGTATCCTCCTGTTGTCCCCGGAATCACTTCCAGCACCAGCCAGCATGCGCACCTTGGAACCCTGCTATGTGTACCCAATAAGTAGACACAACTACCTTGAATTGAGTACAGCAGGAATGAACAGTTTATTATTGTAAAACATAGACTGATATACCCAGAGAACCTTATTAACATTGATAAACAGGTAGACAACCCAACCTTTAATCCCCTTTAGCTACTGAATATCCCCCGGCAGCAATCCTGTTAATGGGATTAGTCAACACAATGGAGTTCCTGCCTGTTTGGCAGCCAGACTGGAGCCATCTCTGAGTACCTTGGGCCTTGTATGACAGGACATTCTGTCACATACGCCTTATGTGGCACTGACCTAAAACATTCTGTGATCGATTGCATCAAATATACCATGGCCCGTCATACAGCGCTGCAAAATATATATAGCTATGGCGCTCTATAAGTCGGTAAATAATAATTATAGCTACCTTACAATATGCTTAGTGTGTTGAAGCACATTATGGTATATTTTTTGGTCTGCTGGAAGTTGACTCATAGCTCCTGGTCAAAACAAGTAGTGTGTTGAACATACAGATTATTGGCCATAAACCATTCGTTCCTGAGCTACATAAATTCTACATTTCAAATACTACTAAAATTCTGATCAGTCTCCAAGGACACATACAGGTCCTGTTGTTAAGTTTGCGGCATTTAAACTTTCCTTCTATTTCCTCGTTTTTCACCTGTAGCTTTATCTTGAACAAGAGCAGCTAGAAACTTGGCTTCGGGATGCAGGTTCTTGCACGTAGTGGCAAGTTAAAAGTGATAAGATTAGTGATAAGACTCTGGTAGAATAATGGAACTCGGCTCCAGTCATTCTCTTACTGAAAGCAAACTCTATCTTCACAGAATCTTCTTCTTCTAATACACTTTGCACATTTGAGAGGGTGGTAGATAAACGGAACAGCATCTCAGCAGAAGTGGTAGAGGGTAATACTGAGAGGGAATTTCCTTCCTCTAGGTTTAGTTATGATCTCTTGTTCTAACATTTCTCCTCCCTTGAAATGAGCCTCCCTCCTGTACCCCCTGAAGCGGAGATTAAGGTGAGGAAACAGGGGCACAGGGATTTGGGACCCCAACAGAAACTGTGCTGACGTGGGAGAAATGCCACACTCATAACTTAAATCATTTCGTGTAATCCACTACCCTTGACATAAAATTCCATGGGAAAAAAAACTGGTTTTATCCAGTTTTGCCCCAATAAAATCCCTTCATCTGCAGACCTGCTGTCTGTTGTAAGTCATGTGGTATTTTGGGTGACTTTCCCGGCTCAAACACCACACTGAGCTGATGCTTTATGGCAATGCTAATGAAGACCCTTCCTCCATAGACTTCTCTTACTCAGTGTCTGACTGGGTGATTAAGACTGAGCCATTCTATTGTTTCCCACGGGCAGTATGATAAGGAGTCGGGGTGTTTAGTAGATTGGGGTTCAGATAACAGAGCGAGAACTCCTACAAATGGCTGATATGCAGCTGCCTGAAAACCTTATATTATGAGGGAAAAACGAATGAATAAATAATTTCTGTCTCGCACTAGTAATAAATATGTTGGCAGTTATTGACCTTTAATAATAATTGTGTTATACAGTAAGTGCTGTACTGAACGTATCACAAGAGAATTTTGTAATTTTTTCACCACAATTAAAATGGCGTTTTTTTGCTTTGCTAAATTTCGTCCCCGGGCTCTAAATTGAAGCGCGACTAAAATTCTATATTTTAATGTACAATTCAATTATTTCAGGATCTGTGCTAAACTGACCTCTATTCTTTTCCGTTCGCAGGAATAGCCACACACAGTCCCAACGCGGTGGTGATAGGATTAGCTCCAGAACACTTCAACTACCAAACCATGAACGAGGCCTTCAGGTGAGGATTGTCCTCATTCCGTTTCATGATTCATATAATTGTCTGGCTGCTTTTTATCAGACAGATTAATTCTGACGCTCCACGGGGACCTGAAATGCATCTCAATACCATTCAGTTTATTAGCATAGTGCTCCGCAGTAGCCTAGACTAGCAGTAAAGCAGATATACATTGTGAGGCTGTATATACCGTGTTTGCTCCATTATAAGACAAGGTTTTTTCTGAGCAAATGCTCTGAAAAATATCCGTCGTCTTATATTTAGAACTCAAATAGAGGTCTGACTAAGATCCAGATCCCCCGCAGCACTGCAGGAGACCCAGATCCTCCTCTCCGGAAGCCGGTGGAGTTCCGTGCGACGTGCGCAGACAACCTTCGCTGCTGGCGGCACTTCGTCTGGGGGCTTCTATGACGGAGCACCGGCATCACATGACCTTCCGGTGCGCCACCATAGAAGCCCCGGCAGAATTGCCGGCAGCAGCGGAGGTTGTCTGCACATTTTGTTTTTACACTGGTCCTTCACAACTCTTTCTAGATAAATCCCATCGTCTGTAGTAAAGATCTCCTCCATCCACAAGGAATGCCTTGGCTCGATATTCAGCCCGGGGGACAATTGTGGCCCAGTGATAAAGGGGCCCAAAACACATTTGGAAGCCAATAAAGCCCAACGTGCACCAATTGGTCTGCGCTAAAACGCTTTAACAGAAATGTTATGCATTAAAACACATTGAAAGGATACAGTCCGTGAGTCTCAGACACCCTAGTGGCCATGTATGGAATTGCAAGTAAGCAGACAATAAAGCTTCAGGCAGTGGCCCAAGGTCTTTAAATCAGAGCAACCCAGGAGGCAGTTGCCCCCCCGGTCCCTTGCCAGTCCCTCTTTAAATGAGCCCAGGGGATTACCCAGATGCCCAGCAGGCTCTGTGCTCAACATGGTCCTTCATCAGGACCCCCACACGCACAACACATTTTTACCCGACTCCAGATAGAGAGGGAGTTGATGTAAACGTGAGGCCGCGCATGCTGTTTTCTCAGGGTTACAAAGCTTTATTTAATTTTATCTAATCTGGTAACAGCTCTTATCTTATCATCCCCGTATCTGCTGTTAAACTCAAGTGCTTTCATGGTTGAGCATCTTGGCGTCTTCTATTTTACACTCGCCTTTCCCTTTTATATCGTGAGGATGATACCCCGCGCTGTCCAGGTCAATGCTTTCACTGCTGTTATGAACTGTGTGTTATTGCCTGTAAATAGTCCATATCCCACGTCGTATAACCACAATATAGCCTCAAGCTCGATATGTTTTGTAACATTTCTGTGTTTGTCTCAGGAAGCGAACGCTGTGACGTTCTTTACTCTATTCAGGGAAAAGATCAGCTCTTCATTCCACACGGAATCTTGTGTTAACATCCTTTTTTTTCAATTCATTAGTTTTGGGGGCATTTGCGCAAAATAAATTAACATAAATGAGGCCAAGAAAAAAAGGTCTGACATCCCATATACCTCAAACAATAAAGTCTTGGCTGCTTAAAACTATAGATCCGTTGTATACATAAAACACACATGATGGATACATTTAAATAAGTGTATCTCTTAGGGATTTATTCGCTAAGGGGAGAGTTGTGTTTCCAGCTCATTGACTTCACTATACATCATGATACACATATATGTATATATACATACACATCAAGATATTTCCACCAAAAATATGGATTAATGAATATTAAGTAATCTTTTTTGGTAGTTTTTAAGTTGAGGCACATCTAGAGAACATCCCCCCCGCTTCCTACCAACAGTCGACACCTAAGTCTGCTTCTCATTTTAAAATACAGGGAATCCTTTTTTTTTTTGAAAGATTATATAATCAATATTGTGACTCATTTGCATCAATAAAAATTGCGCAATTAGAATTTATTTTTAACCTAACATTTAGAGGCTATTTCTAAAAATGCTCGAATATATATATTACTGTTTTGTTAAACTAAGTTGGGTTTCTGAAGAAATAAAAGAAAAATCTTTGTTTGCAAGGTAGAGCAGCCCTTACTCCTGGTGGCCCCGTATTGTTTTTTGGCTTCCTTTAAAGATGCTCGTTGTATTGTCAGGCTGGCGCTGGACGGGGCTCCAATCGTGGCTATCCACAAGGCAAGGTATTACAAGAAGAAAGATGGCCTGGCCCTCGGCCCCGGGCCCTTTGTCACGGCGCTGGAATACGCCACAGACACACAGGCCACAGTTGTCGGGAAGCCAGAGAAGACCTTCTTCTTGGAAGCCCTGCGGAGTACCGGCTGCCTTCCGGAGGAGGCGGTGATGATCGGTGATGTAAGTACTGATAGAGAAGCGGTACCCGCTATCTGCCGGCGGAAGGTACCTGTAGCTCATCCTGTTGAATGGTGTTGGTGGACAAGCCGTGGCAGGGCAGGAGAGCGTGCAGGAGCTACAAACCTCTCTCCTCCGTCTTGTCAGACCACCCAGCACCTCAAATCTGCTCCCCCCCCCCCCTGTCTGCGGGTACTTGTGTCCATCCCCATTCCTAGACTGTAAGCTCTTTGGGCCGAGCCCTCCTCACCTTTTGTTTCTGTAAGCCCGAATTGTTATGTGATGCACTGCTTTGTATGTTTGCCCATTGTACACCGCTGCTTTATAAATCCATAAAATAGTGGGGTAGTTTCTCTTTCTGTATCTGGATAGAAGCCTGTGTTCCCTGGTGGCCGCTCGTAGTATTACAGTTACCGGCACCTTTATAGATACAGGTTTGGGGGAAACAAGACAAGGGAGCAGAGTTCTTCCTGGAAACTTTATTTAGAACCTTTAAACAAGAAGAATGTAACTCATTATTATTATTTTTTTCTTAGTATTCATTAAAAAAAGTAGCAGGAAAAAAAGTGGTTCTCAGCCTCTGTGATTTGTGTAATAGGAGTAGGGTTGCTGTAATTTTTTTTTACGGGTGGCTGCCTACAATCTACCTGCTTCCCTGGGTTTATACATCATACATACTGCAGGAGGCGCGTTATAGGTGCTGATCAGCAAATAAAAAATTTGATGTGTCCAGGAAAAAAAAAAAAAAAAATGTTGATAAGGCAACCTTAAATAGAACCCAGAAAATGCTAACGAACTCTAGATTGTAAGCTCTGATGTATCGGTTTGTCTTAGTCTTCATTTTCTAGTCTCATCGCTCACCTTGAATATGTTTATTGTAAGAAGCGCTGCGTGAATTGTTTGCGCTATATAACTAAAAAGATAATATTTATAATTATCTTTTAATGAACTCTAGCTTGCGAGCCTGGCTCACTAATGTCTCAGTCTGTAAGTTCTAGTTTTGTCAGACCCTTTGAATGGAGGGACTTTACGGAGCGCTGCAGACGTTGTTGTAAGTATAGTAAGAAATGCAGCAGTGCCCTCCTGTGGTGTGAGCTGGTAACTACCATCCTGTATGACATCACGCCGGGCAGCTGCCTGTCTTTCATAGATTTAGCGTTTCTTTAACACCTCTAATGACAATTGACGGTCCGGACACGTCACGTGAAAACAAGCGGTTAACGACAATGGACGTGCCAGGACCGTCATTACTTCTACATTCGCTTTCCGCACCCAAACGGTGGTGTTGTAATGCCTCAATGTCGGCATAAGGGGCCATGTCTGGCCCCTCCATGGGGCGTCAACATCCGCCAAACTCTGTATGGCAGTGGACGCCTGTTTTTTAAACTTCAATGGTGTCGCTGAAATGCCCCGATAGTGAGATGGGACAAGCAGCCATAACAGCTTGTTGCGCGGCTCTTCTTTTGGCCGACGGCCTGGTCCTACCTGGATCGTTTAAGATTGTTAGTCTTTCACACGCCGGCCGCACGCAGGATTTAGTTTTTGTTCCTAATGCAAATAATTGTTTCATATACGCTGCATTCACTCTCTATAGGATGTATCCTATCTCTCCAGAGCAAATTCTGCTCACCTCTCACCCGATATGGGTCTCCTCTAATGTTTGCCCTCCTCCTCCTCCTGGAGCCCCTTCAATTCCCCAAATCCCCCCTTTTACATACAGGCTGCGGTGGTATGAGAATGCCCCCTTACGAGTATACCATGGGAGCAGCCATTGTAAGTGTAAGCTCACTGGGTCATTGGTATGTAATTTTCCGTTACGCCGTCTCTCTCCTGCAGGACTGTCGGGATGACGTCGGGGGAGCACAGGATTCTGGGATGCTTGGGATACTGGTGAAAACTGGTAAGTTTATGGGACCAGTGGAAGGCTTACTGGTCCTTAAAGATCTTAACTCAGAACGTTACTGTAGAGATACTTGGCATACAGAAAAAGCTTCGTGAAGGTACAGCATTGAGTATACCTGTAGCCTTTTTTGATGTCCTGTTCTCTGTATTACGTTGCTCTGCGTTAAACAGACTCCTAAACGTGTTTTCTTTGTTGGCCGACAGGAAAATATAGACCAGGAGATGAAAGTAAAATCCAGCCGGGGCCGCACCTGACGTGCGAGAGCTTCCCGCACGCTGTGGATCATATACTCAAAGACCTGATTTAGGAAGACCCGGAACCGTTATCCTCGCAGCTCGCCGTTTGCTGCTAATAAATGAAACTTCCTTACAGGATGGAGATATATCGGATAACGGAATCCGTGTTTACGGCTGAATAAAACCATTAAGATGTTGCTCTTGGATCTCTTGCGATGCCTCTAGGTAAATGGTTAAAAATCCTGGTTCCAGGCTGAGGTCTAATTGACCAAGGGGGGGCGCAGTTACACATCAGGGGCAGATTTAGTGTTGACGGGTTGTCATTAACCTGCTCAGAACAGCCCAAGATTTTAGCATCTCCTGTCTCTGATCTTGCCTCAGGAGTTGTGGATGCGTGAAGCAGCTTTCCAGCCTTGTGATGTGTATTTTAACTCCTTGACTGCACCATGGGTCACTTGAAACCTCGTGGCCCTGAACTTCACAAAACATGTCCCACAGTGCGCCCTTAGCTCCTCATCTTGTGAGTGCCACCTTTGCCCCAAGCAGCTTAGTGTCCCCAAACAGCGTGCATGTGCCATCTTTGCACCAGCTTGTCAGTATCCCCAAACAGCTCCTCTGTGCCATTGTTTCCCCTCGCTGACTGTGCAAGCAGGGTCAACTGATGTAACAGGACCCCACTGGGAGACGGTCTTTCTGTGTGGGTTCATAACTGTTTAGAAAGTGCCCTTTTCTTAACAATTTTGAAGGGGCACGAGAAGACAGAAATAAATGGCTGCAGGGGTCACCCGGGCCCCGTCGCAGCTGCAAATCCTGTAGTTAAGTCCATGGTCGGTAAGCCTCTGCTGCAGGTAGAGCTTGGCTGGCCCTGTATAATGCGGAATTAAATGAGTGAAAAATCTTTTCCTTGTGCATTGAATAATGCATTGTGCAGGGCCAGCTCAGCTCAAAATACTGGAGGGTGAGGGCTCTTGGAGTATTAAAACGCATACCCAGCCTTAAAGTGCCAGGGCTGCAAGGTCGCCCTCAATACGACCCCACCACACACGCATTTTATATATATTATATTGTTTATGTATGTGTGTGTGTATATATATATATATATATATATATATATATATATACACACACACACACACCACCCAAAACCCACATGCTACGCATAAAAAAAACAATAGAATGTTTAATTCATTTAAAAGCTTTACACAGTAAAGTTCACTTTCAAAATAAAAATACTTTGGTCCTTACACCCCATGCGCAGCGCGGTCTCTTTGGCAACGCGTCCGAGCTCCGTCACACATCCGGAAGGCAGTTGTCACGGTTTTGTAAAGAGCTTCTCAAACCGACTCGAATTCCTTCTGCCAGGCCACGTATTTCTGGGTCAGACTCTTGGCCGACGGCTTTGTGTGAGCCAAGACCTCCAAAAAGTCAGAGGTGGTGACCGTGTCCAGCCGGATGACCGGCAGATCCTTATCTAACGGGGAGGAAAAGAACGCACGGTTTTTACACCTATAGTTCTTAAACTTTCAGCCATTATAAGCATTTGCCACACCATACATGTGATGCACTCTCAGGCGCAGGAGATGCTGCAGGAGAGGGTCTGTTCATTCACATGGGTGGAAAGTACTCTTATTGAGTTTAATAGGAACATTTTCCTGCCAGTGATCAACTGTTTCAAGCAGTCAATCAGTGATAAGAATAGTCAGAGGAGGGCATTGCTGCGGTATGGCTGCCTGTTCTGCATCTATTTTTCTTTTCAGTTTTTGAAGTCACCCACAGAGTACTTTCCACGCATTCTTCCAGACGTAACTCCTTATACCCCTCTCCGGGGCAATACTTACCCGGCTGGTGATTTTCAAGCGCGTCAAAGATTTTTCTCACCGGCCGCATGGCTGCCTCTTTACAAACAAGTTTAACGTCAGACCCGGAGTAACCCTCCGTCTCCTGCGAGGAGGAAAACCCGACGACATTTTCAGGTATAAATTTATTGAAAATTATTAACATTATGCGTAAGAACGGCTTTGGGGCCGGAAAAAGCTGCAATAAATAAAGTAGAGGGGGAGGGATAGGAACTTTAATGGTGTGTGGGGAGGGTTAGTGCATCGGCCATAGTTTATAATATACCCATGACTGTCGCATGTTGCTGCACTTTGTGTGTAAAGTGCTGCCCCTGCAGTATGTGTGAAGTATAACAGAGTAATTGTTTCCTGCTGTGAGTTTATACACCCTTTAAGTATTTAAATGTTTTAAGTAAAGTGCAGAAATGTTACCAGAATCTAACACTAGAGAGTAAGAGGCTTAGGTGGAACATAAGAAACTTTTACTTTACAGTGAGAGTGGTAGATATGTGAAACGACCTCCCAGCAGAAGTGGTAGAGGGTAATACAGTGAGGGTATTAAACATGCATGGGATAGACATACGGCTTCTGAATCTAAGACGAGACCAACAACTGATTAAGGTTTGAGTCTTTACGGGCGACTAGATGGGGGCCGATCTGCCGGTAAATTCTATGTGATGTGTGTCGTACCCTGGCTTCCAATGGATTGAAGTGAAGGTGGGGTGTAATAAATAGCAGGGGGCACGTACGTCTCCCAGGGTGCTGTAATCCAGGTCGGTCCTGAGCTCCACTCCTCCGCTGTTGCTGACGGGTGGCAGCCAGTGCTGGATCATCGCCTGTCTGGCCTCTTTGCTGGGCAGGTCTACTAGAATCCTCTTCTCCAGGCGCCTTAACATAGCGTAGTCCAGCTCCCTGTGGGCACAAGGGACCCCCCAAAACTCAGCGACATAACAGAGAACGCTACCCACTAGCTTCAGAGTGTGTGTACGGGTATCACTAGCGGGTAATACACTCGCCGATATCTCCCCGTTTTAGGCTATAACTGGGCAAAAATAACCTGAATTACGGCTCTAGTATAGATTCACATAGACTTCTGTCTATATGAATAACCCACTGACTGCCGGAGAAGTGACCAAGACATTCCACCTCCAAGGGTTAACGTGGGAACGTCTGTAATAAGAGTTTACAGAGTGTAATAATAATGAACGGCTGGTGGAAAGGGAAACAAGTTCAGGGCTGGTAATGTTAGTGCAGGTCGTTGCCACAACAGAAGCTCATGACAGAGTAAACATTCATGAAAACTATTGGCTGTTTAATATTCTTTGGGCACATAATATGAATCAACCAATATAGTTTAACATAACATAGTAAGATATATGTAAATGTTTCATAAGCTTTTGGAACCTCAGCGGTCTCTTCTTCAGAAGTGACCTCTTTCATTATTTGCCCCTAAAGCTTTCTGTGTCTCTCCATGGAAGTGACTGAATATCGTACGGTTATAAACAAGCTTATGTGATGTGTAATTCAGTGCCCGCGTAGGATTAGTATAGTGGCTTCTCGTACGGTATAGGCCACTGTCAGCGTTGTTAAATGGCGCATCATGCATTGTCAGCCACCATGCGCAGAAAGTGCCTTCACTGATGGGGAAAGGAATGAGCAGGCATTCCGCTAGAGCTGCAGCTTCCCCCAAAGGTAAGTTATGCAATTTTTTTTTTTTTTTTACAGCTTATAAAGTACCGTAATTGGCGTTCTTAACCTAGGAGGCGACCCGGCACTCCGGAGCGGCCCCTGGGTGAACACAGGGCTATTAAATCTACCCCAAGATGCTTTGCACGACAGACGGAAGGAGACGCGTCGCTCACTTCTCTGGCCGCCGTGTTCTAAACTCATGGGAACAGATGGTACGGAGATCTTGCTCACTGGAGCTTACAATCTAAATCACTGAGGACCTGAAACTTGTAAATACTTTCCATTATCCTTTATGTTGCCGTCTATTTATAACGTGAAAGATTACACAGAGCTCCACTTATCCAGTGAAAGATCAGCCATGTTGGTGGCGTGCGCGCTTACACTTAAATCAGATTACGGGGCCGGCTGCAGCCGCTGTACGCAGGCCACTGGAAGCTTTAAGTACTTTACACTTGAAAGTTAAAATCCTTCTTAGCTAAACCGTAGTAAATAACTTGAGAATGAACTCCAACGGCGTGTTTTAAATACTGGCATATGGTTCGTGTTTATGAAAGATTATTGGGGGGGGGGGCGGCAGAGCGTCCAAAAAGGAGAGAGAGAGAGAGTTCACAATTAATCTTTAAATGCTTTAACCAAAAGCAAGATGGCTCCGCGCTCTAAATACAATCTTTATCTGTGCTTAGAGGATCACGGATATGTATTCACAAAAGCATTTTCTGTGATCTCTTACCACGGAAGATTGGAAGCAGCTAAAACAAATACAAGATCATCTGATCGGGACAAGCCGTCCATCTGCACCAGTAATTCAGTCTTCATCCGCCGGCTTCCCTCATGTTCCCCCCTGCAACGGACAAAGACTCGCTGACTTCTGCGCAAGCGAATGCTTCACCACCATGTCTGAGTGCAGGTATTACATATACATACGAGGGCGACGGGGTTTGCTACAGGTAAGTATGTCCAGATATGTAAACACAGAATCTGCCAGCAAATCGGCCCCTGTCTAGCCCCCCCATAAAGACTCAAACCTTAATCAGTTGTTGGTCTAGTCTTAGATTCAGGAGCCGTATGTCTATCCCATGCATTTTTCAATTTCCTCACTGTATTAGACTCTACCACTTCTGCTGGGAGGCTCTTCC